>BRZM01000011.1:5643545-5854675 GCA_033238685.1 Lates japonicus
CTTATTGATCTTGTCTGTCTTTGTTCTGTGGTCCCTGCCCGCTACATGGTTTGAGCTCCAGTTTGACTGTGTGGGCTAATGTTGTTTAAATGTGACCTGTAAGTTTTTGAGTGTTTGTGTATACAGTTTATGTTGCACTGGAGTATATGTTATAATTACCTTATCAGCAGGTCTTTCCAAGGTTTGTGATGTGGAAAAGAGAAATTAATGTTACCTGCCCTCTACCTAATAAGTGACTATTCTTGTTATTGTAAATCAATTAAATACACAGACACACACACACACACACACAATGTACAAACCTACAAACTAGAGAAAGAAAACATTAAAGGGAATTAGCCTTCCAAATAAACGTATAACTTAACAGTGAACAGTTTCCCTGCAGGGAGTATTAATACAATTGTGTGTTGGTTCAGCAGCATTGAGGAACAGTAGTATCTATCTTGCTGCATAAAACATCATGTTCACATGGTGCTTTCAGATCTGTTTTTGTGTCTATGTGCCATTCACAGAATAGCTTTGGAATGGCCAATATATGGCCTTACACATCCCAAAATTACAAACCATGCAGTATGTTACTGTAAACATCTGGGTGTGATATAGATGAAACTGTCACTCTTGATAAAGTAGTTCCAGTTGAGGCGTTCAGCCCTTGTCATCCGCTCTGTTTGAGATACGATCTTCTCTGTTCTGAGATTCAGATGTGATGGTGTAATACACATCGTAGCTTTATGGTTCTTTAAAATTGAGGAAAATGAAGTGAGAATAAAGCTTATTGGATTTTTTCCAAATGGACTCAAGCTGACATTATTTTCATCTCATGAATGCAGACATTTACATGGCTATCCCAATTTATTTAAAATTGAAAAAACAGATAGGAATTAAGAGCGATGCATTGCAGCCATTGGTTCTTCTTGGTTTCTATCTTTGTACTTGTTGTCAAGGTTAAAGACTTGCCTCGTCCATTGGGAGGTTGGCTTTTCAGGGCTTTATCGTGGTTGGGTGTTCTCACTTTTTTGGCTTTGGACAGATGGATTCTTTGCACTGCTTTGTATGGATGGAATTGACTCCTTCTATTCCTTTACCACTCTCTTCACAGGCCATGTCCCTCCTCTGCTTGCCTTACATCTGCAGGTTGCCTCTTGGTCTGATAAGCTCAGGCAGAGCAGAGGCTGTGGGTCACTCAATCAGCACTCTCTGCATGCTTTCAGAGCCAGCTCTCTCTTTTTTCTCCAGAGGCAGAGGAAACAACCTTAGCTGCCCACCTGCCAGGAGGAAATGAGTCACAGACAACCCCTGGACTTTTCCCAGAGGCTATTCTGTGGCCCTGCTCCAAGGCCACTGGCACAAACTGTCTGCCTTCATGGTTGCCCCAAAACCCACCTCAAAGCAGCTTTACTTGGTATGATTTTATTTTCTAAACGCTGCCGCCTTTTCTTTTTTAAAAAAAAGTATTTTTATGTCTTTGATCAGCAATTAGAATACAAGTACAATGTGGCTGGGCAATAAAATGATAACGATAATTATTGCCATTAAAAAATGTGCGATAAAAATGTATCGTGATAGTTGTCAAGGTTATTGTTTAATATGTCTATCATGATTTCAGTTTGTTGACAATATTCGGATTAATTACATTCAGTGGCTTTGTGCTTCAATACTTCTGTAACTTAAGCGCTTTCAGTGCATTTGGTGGCTGTAGTGTTGATTGCGGACATTATACAGTAGAGGAAAAGAGACTGTATTGAATAAGACAAATGACCCCTCCCTTGTCTTCCTGTAGCTTCTTGTCTTTGTTATGAGTCCAATGTGGAATTTTCTTAATTGCTCCTTTAAGCAGCCACAGACTGAGCATTGACTCGAGACTAGTCAGTTGAACATAACAGGATTCTTTAATTCCCTCAGGTAATCTGGAGGGCATTGTTCAAGCTGAAAAAGTTACTACTGTAATCCTCATCCTCTGAGGTTTTAGGGGGTTTATTCAAAAACAGCCTGATTACCAGTGTGCGGACCTGGGCTTTTTACTCTCGGCTTTCTTATCAGCGCAGCAGCTTAATGACTGTCGCCCCAGCCACTGCAACACATCAGCTTTCTGTTGTACAGGTTTCAGAGTGGGGAAAGTTGATGTAGTGGTCACCTGTCTGACAAGCCCGCGCACCTCCTCCACCAGTCATAGTTGTGGGTAGCTGTCATCCCAGGCCATACTCTCTAAGAGAAATCATTTGAGCTTGGCTGGAGATGAGGAGAATGGAGGGGGCCCACTTAATATTCACAGAGCAGTACCACAGTGAATGGAAATGAGTGAGAGAGGGTGAAAAAAGAGAAGGGTGGGGGCCAAAGAAAAACACAGACTGAAACAGAATGCAGAATTGCAGGATAGAATTGGCAACAACTTATTTTCCAAATGCTAATATTTCAGGAGGGTGTAGGGACATTGAATTAGAGAGTGTGAAGATCTGTGGTCACTCTGCGTGGAGCGGTGAGAGACAGAAGCAGCACATGAAATTGTTGGAAATTGACACATGACATTCAGTTGTATACATAACAGGTTTTGCAGGGAAGTGCAGTTGATTTCTGCATGATAATGATTCAGTGTCGGGTTGTTTGGAATGAGGGATGCGTTTCCTATGTACAAATTGGCCTGCAGCAGTTTGTGTGACATTCTCACAGCAGGTTTGAAAGGTCTTGAGCCATTTTTTACTTAAACAGCATGTCTGGCTATTATTTTCTCTCTCCATATACAGTGCTCTGTGTTCCCCCTTCTTTTCTATAATCACTGTGAGCTGTAGTCTCAGCCATCATGTTTCTGTCACCCAGCTAACCTTCAGGTGTGTATTTTGCAGTCTTCATGTGACTCATTGACTGCAATAAGACCAGGAGATCTGTTAGCCTGCCTGCTGCAGACAGGATGCCAGATTCATTGTTGGGGTTGAGGCAGAACAATGCTGGGAAGGATATCCTCTCATTTTCATGGTCACCCAGGGTGCCCAAAAAGCGTGGCTGCACAGAGAAATGAGTCTTGGGGCTCCCACTTGTCCCGGTATCCCCTCACCACAACCCCCACCCGTTGCTACGCTAAATTAGAACTGCCTATCTTCTCTCTGATTCTCTCTCCCTCCCTCTCTCTCTCTCACTCTCTCACTCCCTCTTTCTCGCTCCATCTCTCGTTCACTCCTGAAGTTACAGAGGAGAGGAACAAGAGGAGGTGTCAGCTGACTGTCCCCCTCCAATCAGATAAGTTCTGATGGAAGTGTTTAGCAGCTGCTAAGATCAGATTTAGCCTGAGGGAGGGAGGGAGCAGGAGGCTGGAGCGAGGCAGTGCAGCATGGCTCTGCACCGGTAGGGAGGCATGATAAGTCGGGGCTCTGTACCATGGACGAGTCCAGCATTCTGAGGAGACGAGGGCTACAGGTAGGCAAAGCAAATGAGCCCGTGTGAAGCTGTCTGCAGGCTGACTTTGTACTGTATCTGTGAGTGGTTTCTGGGGCTCCTGCATTGGTTGCTCTTTTAACAGTACACAGTTAGGACTTTGAGACCTTTTTGTGTTAAGACTTGGCAGTATGGAGTGAGCAACATTTTGGCTCCGCTGTCGATGTGTGCTTGTGTCATGCATGTGAGAGAATCTCTTGGCAGAACTGTGCTGACAGTTTTCAGTAGATTTACCAAAGAGGATGATTAGAATATTCACAAATAGTTGACTGAAATCAGGCTGCAAATGTTTTCATCGTCACTACTTTGTTCCTATGTATAGATTTGTAAATAATAGTTGACATGGCTTTGGATTTGTATCCAAACAGTGTTACTTTTTAAACAGCTTTGAGTCATTTGTCACGTTTAATTTGTGTTATCTGCCAGCAGGGGGAATGAGAGCTGTGTATTCATAGAGCAAAATTGATTACTATATGCTGTGTGAAGGGCTTTCTTAAAGCTTTATTGACTTTTTATGGGGTGCACATTGAGGCGTTTGCCTTTCAGTCAGAAATCTTGATTGAAGTGTACGCTCAGTGTAGGTCATAACAGATGATGTGCATAATCAAATTATTCCTGCCATCACTGTGATATAACATGAGATATAAATGACATTGTATTTTACACCACATGCCATGTGATTTTTAATCCAAGACCTTTCAGACATTAATCATTTCCTCTATCCAAGCCGACAAAGTCTGCAGTACGTGTTACAGTAAAGCATAATTTGGACTTCATTTAATATTTTGGTTATTCTTGTTTGGGCCACTTACAGAGTAACTGATAAACATGTTAAGACTGAAGCCTTTTTTAAATTCAGCTCAAACTACTACATGTGTTTTTAATCCCAAACTCCCTGTGATCCATTTAATTAAGCTTCACTATGGCTGATGAATTAAACCAGTAAAACAGCTTTTATGATCCATCATTTATTTCACAATAAACAAAGGTAAGTTTTGCTTGTTTGAGAACTCATTTTTCCTCTGTGATGGTTTATTTATTTGGTTATTGAGCAAATCTTAAGAATGAAGCTGGTAACATTTGACTTTCATGTTCACAAATTTGGTGTCAATGTGTTCCTCTGTGATTATGAATCTTTATGAAAATTAGACAGCAGAAATGCTGACAGTTAATTTATGCTCTTTGAATTTTTTTTTTTTTTTCTGATGGTCTTAATGGGTTTCTTTGGAGAAACCAATAACATTTTTTGTAACTGCATTTATCAAAAGCTTCCAAACAGTAATTTTGTGCACAGTTGCCCTAATCTCTCTACTCCTGTGTTGGACACCACCACCTCCTCCCTTGCACTCTTTGTTCTTCACAAGACTTCTTTATGTGCCCCAACACACAGCTAAACCAAACACAACGGTTGCTCCTGTGGTTACAGGCTGCTGTAGCGCTCTAACTTTCATATTCAAAAGGAAACACGGAAGTTAGTTTGTCAGGCAAATTAATATAGCTGGTTCAGCTCTACAATTTCCCATTCATTCTCAGGCCAGGAAGGGATGACATCATTCCAGTCTGACCTTGTTTATGTGAGTGGATGGTAAGAATAGGACTATTTACAGTACAGAGTGTGTGACCTTTGCTCTGCATTTGTCTTAAGTACCTTGCTGCCTTCATTTTTATTAATATGTTTCTAAAAGTTAGGTTTAAATTTGGCTTGTCATCTTATAGGTTCAGCTATTTAACAACATGGTCAAACTTGATTGTCTTAAAAGATATTGAATGAACCAGTATTATTTCCTGTGTATTAAGTACTATTTCTCCCTCTCTAATTTATGTTTAAAGACCTTATTGTTTATTCAATAATGTTTGAAAAGCACTGGGAAATCTGATTATTCACTTTCTTGCTGACAGTGAGATGAGAATATCAATAACACTCTCATGTCAATGTGATAAATATTAAGCTATAGCCCCAGCTAATTAGCTTAGAGCTTAGCTTAGCATAAAGATTGGATACCCTAAAGGTTACAAAAGCCATCTACCAACACTGCACCTCACTAATTAACATCTGATTTCTTTAACCTGTACAAAAAACAAAGTGGTAAGGAACTACTTCCAGTCTTTATGCTAAGCCAAGCTAATCAGCTGCTGCCGGTTATTTAATGGACAGAAATGAGAGTGGTATTGATTTTCTCATCTAACTCAAAGCAAGAAAGTGAAGAGGTGTATTTGCCAAAATGTCAAACGCGTCCTTTAATGCCACATCACAGCATCTTCAATGTTTTTCCTCATGATGTGTTTACTTTTTTGTACTACTGATTTAGGTTCCGTTTTGTGTGAGAAAATTTAAGTTAACTTAAGAAGATACATTTTCATAAAAGATAGGACATATACAGATGTGATATGTGCACAAAACTTTGGTTAACTATGGTATTCAGTCATGTCTTATGGAATTTGAATAAATGAGGGCAAAAGGTGCCTTTTTTTAACTTGATCCTCAATCATGAAGAACAAGGAGACAAAGCTTTAGTGTGCATGTTGATGCCTAATGAATGTGACAGGGTGCAGAATTTATTTTTAGGCTTGTCAAAAACAACCGCAGACTAACCAACAATACGCAGGAGAATCATTGTTTCCCAGTATCAGACCCATTAATGAGTTCTCTAAATAAATAGCTCGGCTAAAGTATGTTGTTCAGTTCAGTTCAGTGTGAATGTCTGTCAGCATTGTCAGTATCTTGTTTTTCTCATCTGGGGAAGTAATGTCAAACATGCTGAGTGGAATAAGGTAAAGGTATATGTGTATGATGTTCTTGTCTTAATAAATTCTGTAGAATGTTGATTCTCAAGTATTATTTCTGCTTTTCGCTTGATTTACTCTTAGTCTGTGGATGTGGTAAATGACTGGAACATTGGCAGGGTGATGTCATGCATTTCTGTAATTGCTTTCTCTATAAAAGTAATTACCTTAATTCATACAAGAGAAAGCTTTAATGTTTTGAATTTGCAGTATGTCAGACTTGTATGTTACTCTGGTTTGACCAACCTTAATGTTATTTCTAATTGATGTGTTAGACTGTCAATTTCTTATTTGACAAATGTGAATAATCATCCAGATATGCTTGCTGCTTTTGCTTAAATCCTTAGAAATATGTCAGTGTATCAAAAGCAAAGCATCAGTGATGAATCTGCCATATGACTGCAGCAAGGACCTCTGCTCTCCACTTCAGTGTCTCAGACATGATGATTGCCTTTACATTGTGGTTGTGTCTCTTGTGTTTCACAAGGTTTGTAGTCTGGTTTTGATGGCGTATAGCTGCCATGTTCCCTCATTATATAAAATTAGTAGGATTTATATAGATCATAATGATGCCTAGGATACGTGTCCTTCATCTTAATTAGGAGCAGCCTGTCAGAAGAGACTGCACTGCATTGTGAGCTTTACTGTACTTCTGACATCTATCTCACCCTGCCTCATAATAAAGCGCAGCTAACCAGAGAAGTACAGTGACATTGTGTGTCTCCAAAGAGCCGTTTGTGTGAAGTGGTGTAAGCCAGCTGGTGAGATGCTGCCCAGCCGACAAAACATGGTGGTGCAGCACCAGAATGGCCATTACTTGCATATTTTTGAGCACTTTTTTTATGGCACAACCATAAATCCTGTTTATATTAACATAATAGTACTTAAAAATGAGGAGGCAGTCACTGATATACTGTGTTTGAGCTAATTTGAAAACAGCTTGAGGAAACAACTTCTTTACTGAAGCACCAAAGAAAAGCTCTCATCTGGGAGGGACATGTGAATAAGACAGCCTTTCTTTAGTTAGAAGAGGTAAGCAGCCTCTCTGCTGAAGTGTCCTTGTGGAAGATGGTGAGCTTCTATCAGCTCCAGGGGCACTTCATTGATGCTGTGAAAGGGGTCAGGTTAAGAGATAAAGTTCTCTTTGAGGAAGAAAAATCACAAAAGAGAATGTTCGTCATCATTGGGAAATCACATTGAATGAAGTGTAATGTCAGATGCTCACAGTAGCCAAACGTACTGATAAGATACCAACATATAATATTTAGTTGATTTACTCTTGAAAGTTCAAACACTGACAGTTTACAAAAGAACAGTCACAATATGAATATTTCTGCATATTCTGCATTTGATATTTTTAGGTAACGTAAAGAAAGTGTGTCTTCTTTTAACTGCTAGAAGAGATGTCAGTATGGTTGAAATTTTACTCAGAAAATAAAATTGGTGATGCTGTGTAGAATTATGCTCAATAGCAGCCTCTGGTGTGGAGCCAAGGAGCTACGTCTTGTTTTCTTTTCCAGCAGATTAATGTTGTATACCAACCATTAATTCATCTATGTTTAATCTGATTTACATACAGAGGGAGAGTCAAACTACTTCAATTGTCTGTCTATGAAGAGAACTTATTTTCTACATGTAACAGCATCTGTGTAGATAGCTGCTCTTAAGATAAGTTTATTATTACCCTGACCATGTTATATGGTAACTCTAATTGTTATATTACCTCTTCTCACATTTCATGTAAGGAGAAATGCTGTGATTTACCAAGGACAAATTTTATCCTAAACTTTTTATTAAACTGCTTTTTATTGGATTAGTAGCAATCTTAATAACTTAAATTATAGAAGTTCATTTTTCAAATTTGTCAAAAAGTGGAATGGTTTGCTTACAGAACAGGTTTAAGGATTTTTTAAAAACTTTTTAAAATCTTTTTTTTGTTACCATTTTCTTGCTGTTATACAACTTGTGCCAGCAGTTGTTAGTAACTACACAGTGCTACCTTTTACTGGAGTTTTCTGGTGTCCTCACAGTACCTCCTGTTCAAACTTCACTGACAGCTTTAGTTGTTTCCATTTGAGAACCCTCTGTCATATCCAGCAGTACATCCTGTCTGTTCTGAGTTTGCATGTCACTTCTGTCATTTGCATTTGCTCCTGTCAACCATCAGCAGAAATCAGTCAACATTAAAGTCAGTGAGGACATCAGTTACATGCCTATCCTAGTTACTAACATGCTCTAAAATCAACAGCATACATTTGATATTTTCACAAACAGAACCTCATTAACAACCAGTGGCAAATATCAAACAAGACAATGAGTAACAGCAGTGCAATGTGTAAACACAGATGAACAGTAATCTATCACCAAACGATATATGTTATCAGATCTTACGGTATTGAAAAACACATTTAGGCAAAGACCTATTCTCATATTGTTGGGAATGATGTTTATGTTCATTGTCAGCTTTTAATGGGCACAATTTAGTGCTGAAACTTTTGAAATGCCATTTGTAAATTGACAACCAGCTGGCCATTTATTCTTGTGATAACTGTAAGTATTTATAACTAAATTATGAAAAACTAAACACCCACTACAGTTTTTAGTGGCAGCCTAATTATTGTTCACAACCTGTGGCTACGACCTGAATTTGAGATGAGCAGCTTAAGATACAAATGGATAAAATATATGTCTACTGGTCTTGTTAAACTACAAAAACACTCCGTTCACTCTGTGTTCTATAGTGGTGTTACAGAGCAGCAGTAGAGAAGGCCACAACTATAGTTTGGGTGGTGATCTTTAAGTCCTTGGGGACTGCCCTGAATATGGCAGACAGAGAGTAAGGATCAATAACTGTGTGTTTGAAATACATTTGAAAGGATATCAGAAGTCCCTGTCTAAAATCCTCCAGCTTTGAGACAGGACAGGTACTTTAAACTGCCCATGCCTGATGCACATTGATGAGGAATGAACCAGACCATTTGCCAACTGCCAAGACATTTCTCATAATAACAGAAAGAAAAATACTTCTTGACAAAACGTCTATCCTGTAGGTATCTGAAGACGTTAAGCAGGGTACAGTTGTGGATATCTTCATTCATTCATTTTGGCTTCAGGGTTGTATTATTGTGGCATTAAAAGGAACTCCTCATTAAAAAAGAAGGATCATCAAATTACAGAATCATTATGCTCAGTGCCAGTCTTCAAATGAATTGTTTCCCTCGTACAACATTGAATGAGGCAGTGGATTAAGTATTTGTGACACCTAACATCCTGCTATGAGGAGAAATGCCAACAGATTTAATCAGTAAAGCTTTCTAACAGTGTCTGTGTGCTTTGCTGTTGAGTCTTCCCCTGCTGGGGCAGAAATCAATATCTTCCAGATCGAGCTGGGCATAATAGTGGAAAATATTACTTCAGACAGTAGGTTTGGGTTACAATGTACTTGTTGTGGTTAATATAAGTCAGCTTCATGTAGGTTCTATATGATTAGAATTCAAGTCATTGGTGGTTTATACATGTCCAGGCTGCTTTGTTTGCAACCTGAGGTCAATGTATGCACTTTAAGACAATCTTCAATCAGTTCTGTAGTCTGTCTACTTCCTGTGCTAAACATGTGTTGGGAGCAGATAACTGGTTTTATTGATCTGTTTGACCTCTCCTAATCTCCAGATAAACCTGAGGTCCCTGACTTTGAAGCTGCATTTAAATTAGATGAAGCTAAGATTTAATTTTGAGGAAAGTCTTTAATTAAGATTCTTTTGTTATTCCCATGGTCACTCTGAAGACCAATAGGCTTCTGTTTTCATTAAACTTTAAAGCCACTGAACTGTGCTGATCCAGTCTTCAAAATATGTATATACTTAGTCATATTTCTTTTGCAAGAGGGATTTATGATAGCAATAATAAAATTGTTACTTTATCCACATCCATAACTTACTAAGTACTTATATAGGTAATAGCAATGAACCCAGGGCTCATTTCTCATTAACAAATGATCTTACTTTGGAGCATTTTCTGTGAGGATTTTTAAGAGCACTTTAATATTCTTTCAGTTTGCTGCCCTTTATGAGTTATGTGGACTGAGTAGAAGATAAAGAAAGTAAACTTTGATCATTTTAGCTGCTGCTTCAAGAACACATTCCTCATATTTAACCCAGCGTCAAGCATCAGTTGTTCAATAGATTTAAGCTAGTGAACCTTCATTGCTCCAGTGAGCAATCAGTGGTTTCCTAATTAGCAGTGTTGCAGAGACAGCAGAGACAAAACTTTAAACAACTGTTTTTAGATTTTTGAGTCTGCATGTGTTGGCTTACAGTCCTCCTCACTACAAAATTACATGTAGCCCAGGGCTGCTGACTGTTAGATGAGGCTTGCTGGTACTGAATCAGTGGAGCCTCTCATTACAAAGTAGCTGAGTAGATCTGGCCAGCAATCATTAGGGTCATATCGGCACATTTGATAGTTACAGACAAACTAAAGTAGGACCCAAATGCAATAGGAGAGGTCAGAGGAATTTACAGTACAGACCACGTATTTGATGTAAATATTGATGTAAATCTACTCAAATTAAAGCTAAGACTTTAATGTAGTATCCATTATTTTATCTCAAATATGCTGAAGCACAGAGCCTGGAGAACAAAAACTGTCTACCTGTACAAATCTTTACAATACTTACTCAGATGTCACTCAAGGCATTGATCTGACGACACTATGACTTAATATGAGAAGAGAGATGTTCCTGCCAGTCAGCAGCAAACCACGGTTAAACCAAGTACACTTTTGATCTTGAGATGTAGGAAAATCCTTAATACATCAAGGAGAATTATTAATGAAGCATTACACATAGGCCTTTTTGCAAGAGCAATACCGCAGCTTTGATGTGGTGTCTTGGAGATGAGATGTTGCTAGAAGTCATTCATCGACATTTACCCTGTGGAACAATAAACATTCTCAGGGTCGTCATGCCAGAGTTGTTATCTCTTAAGCACTGCAAAAATTAATGGATAAACAAATGATTAAATGCACTATGTTTACTTTCATCACTGGTATGTCTACTTGACTGACACTTTCAAAGATGAAAGCGTTTCATGCAATTACTCTCTAGATTGTATTGCCCATTTTACAGCTCTGCAACCTAACAGTTAGTAAAATGTAATAGAAATACCTATATTTATGTTAAGCATTTTGAAAAATATGTGTCAGGGATTTTTGTTTCTGTAATTTAAATCCTCAATATCACAAAAAGCTTCAAATTTAAGGCTCTTCAATTACATTTTGTTTATCATTTGTCCATTATATATCCTCTGCAAGCTATAACCCTTGACCTAGGGATTTAATAAAAAAATTTGTTTAAGTAGTTATTGAGCATTAGAGTAAGCTTATTTGAGAAAATTGTAAGTGAAAATATTTTTGTAAATTTACAGGAAACATATACAAAAAGTATACTGCATGAATAGATCCCATTACTGTCTCTCACTGATTTCATTTCTACTGGCGGGTCTTGGTACTGTTGATATTGAGTGAGTTAGAAACACAGTTTGATCATGGTATTAACACATGTCGCTCAGGCTAAACGGCATCAAAAATGGGGTTTTGATTCAAGGAAAAACTTGGGGATTATCTAACTGATATAAGGTATACAGTGTCAAGTATGGTAGTGGGATTTAATGTTGTTAACTAGAGTAATCATCACTGTATGATGAACTCTTTCACCTTTTTGGGAAGTTTTGATTAGTTTCTATAAGCTCAGAGTTTCTGGTGTTCTGGTGTTTCATAATCTTTTCAAAGAGACCATTGTTTGTGGTTGTTTTGCTGGAATAAGTACATTCATTTGGTTTCCCAGTGGCTGTCGAATAAGGGCTGCTTTATTAATACTTGAAAAAAACAACTGATACTTAGAGGAGGAGTTAGTCTGGATGTGTCTCCCCACTCAGAAAACCATAACACGCAGTGCACTTTGAATGCACTTGCTTTCAGTAATAGACCCCCATCCAACAATGTCAAGCATCAAAAGCATAAATAGGCAAGTCATCACAAGACATTAATTTCACTCTATGGAAATATTTTCCTGAACTGATTTCACCTGAATTCATGTTTTTCTATGAACTGGTTTATTATCGCCGTGTTTTGGTCTCATGTTGTCTTTATTATAGACTTCACGCTGTGATTTCCTGTGCTGTGATTGGTGGATATCCCATCAGTGTAAGTCATTCCCTGATGGTAATTAGTGTTGTTTGAGCTGCGGTCATGTCTCTCAAGGAAACTGTCTGCCCTTGGTCCTCTGTAGGCAGCAGGGGAAGCCAGACATTAAGCCCTAATTGATAGCAAAGGGAGAGTGGGGCTTAGCACTTTTTCTGCTGACTGGAGCAGCCAATTCACATCAACTCAATGTCCTACACCGCCTTAAACAAAGGACCTCACCCTTATCAGGTTATTATTAGACAGTGAAGCATCTAATGATCAAATCGGTGGGATTTGTAGTCACAAGACAAAACAGATCCAAAGCCTGGTTATTTATCAGTCCTCTTTTACAGCAAAGGGGCAGATCTGTAAGGAGGGATTTGAAATGAGCACAGGGAAATGTTGTTGGGATGATAAAACAACTTCCTTCCTCACAAGATACTACAGTAATTAAACAGTTCTGTTAAGTCTAAGGGGGATAAAGTGATCTGTACACGGTGTGCTTACCTGTCACTGTAGCTGATGTTGGTCATTGGCTTGCATGGTCGTCCATGTGGCACTGGCACATCAACAGATGCTGCAGCAGCATTTGTGATGTAATGTATTTTACTTATTAATTCCTGGCAGCTCTCAGAGGAATGTGTTCTTTGGAATGTTTTAATGAAATGTGTCATGTAATTTCTGTGAAAGAGCTGAACAACACATTTCTAGCTGTTGCCCGTACTTCACTGAAGGTGATGTTTAGGATTAGAAAACCAAATACCTGCCAAGTTCTCTCTTTATATATCTGTGGCCACTAAATTTAATAAAAATAGTAAGAGCACACATCATTTTCCAAAAAATTCACTTTCAGCACAAGACAACAAGAGGAACTTTACAAGAAGTAGCTAACAGCATGTTGTCCATGTGCTAGTTTGCTAGTTTGTTCTATGGCCTGACCATTGCTGGAGACTGTAACAATATTGATCTTGAAAAATCAGATACTGATGTTTTTTATACATTATGACCAAATAGCCTTTTTGATGAGGATGCCTTAATTTTGTTTTTGTTTTTGTTTTTTTAATAACGTGCAAGATATATACAGAGCAGAGCATTTATACAGTGTTTATAGAGCGTTTTTACATATGCGCTTTAAAACTCAATTAATTTCAATGTGGGGCACTCAATAGAAAAGAGTGTGATTGATTATTGATTCAGTTTAACTATTAATAAGATGTTTAGTCACACCTTACTGTTGTTTTCTATCCTATGCATTTATTTCATGTAAAATGTAATCTTTCTCTCTGGTTGTGTTACACTACACTTGGATCTCTTGAGGACTGGAAACAGAAAGAGGAAAAAATGTAGACCTATTTTCATTATTGTTCTCTGTATTTTATGCTCGGTAGTAGACAATATCCACCACATACATACAGAAAATGGTTTTGAGATTGAAGACCTTTATACATTGTGTTAACATATTGAGGCAAATTGTTTAATGACTGCAAAGACTTTGCAATACTGCAAATGTCTGCCAGCAGCATTATCCTTTAAGTAGCAAGCCTGTGAGAGCGTATAATCCCTCAAGAAATCAATGAGAGCATTGTTAGTGCTTTTGCAGGGCTGTTTCAGTACACACAGTAAACCCTGACCTCTGTGTAAGTCTGCCTTCTACAGTGAAAGAAACAAAAATAATTAAACACACATCTGGTTTCATTCACAGAACATGAGCAGAGGAGCTTGATGAATTATTTTATTTTACCTGACTTATCATGAGGTTAATTTACACCTGATGTAGGTGTAAGGTGAATTTTACATTTACATCTTTTTTTAATCACATATATGTGTTCCTGAAGTCAAGAATGAACTTCCACACTCCAATTAAAATTTTGTATCTCTGTGCATTTCATGCCTTTTTGCTTAAGAGTCAACAGGAAATGGGTTTCAGGGAGCGCTGTTCCTCCATGGCCCTCATGTTAACTTGGTTCAGGTGTTGTGTGATTTAAGAGAACAGTTTTAAATCCAGATGCTGTCTCTAAACTCCTTGCCCAGTTGTCTGTGATGGCATGTAACAGTGTGACACCTGCTCTGTGATCTCCTTCCATATGGTGACTGTTTGTGAGGCTGTAAAGCTGCAGCAGCAGAGAAGTGGGCTGTTGGACAGAGCCTCAGCCTCTCCCATAATGTTCACTGTCTTTATTTTGGTCTTTCAAAGATTGATGTGGTTCTGATTTTGGTGTGTCTCAGCCAATGGTATGTCTTAATAAATACATACATGTGGGAATCATCAGACCTGGTGCAACTGGAGTCTGACTTTGTGTGAATAACCAAGTAACCTTTTCAGTCACTTTCTTCTGTTAATGTTCATCAGTTATATTGCAGTTGGATGAGAGTAAATGTTTGAAATGAGCACATTAGGAGGGCCCATGTGTAAGATGTTACATAACTGTTGAATTATTTAATATGTATATTTTTTAAAGAATTATATATAATAAGAATTGAACTTATATGTCTTACCTCTTTTCATTTACAGAAAGAGCTGAGTCTTCCAAGAAGAGGCAGTTTGTAAGTACCTGTAAATATGTTCCATATAAATATACAACAGGACTACAATGTAATTAACCTGTAGCTCTAGTTTCTGCACTACATATTGCAATTTTAGTGCAGATATGCAAGTCAAATAGCTTAAGTAACATTTGTTTAGTAGTTTAGTAGTAGAACTGCATGATACAGTTCAGATCAGTAGCACTATTTTAATATTTTTCAGATCGCTTTAAATATCAAAATCACACAAAAATAATAATTTGAAGTTCATAGTTATTTCTGTTGGAGTCCTGCCCATGTAAGAAATAGTTGAAAAATATTTTATTGTCTTATTCAGTGTTAAAATCAGACCGAGGACACCCAAGTATTAGGGTTCATATGGTTTGTTTGCTGAAGCAAATTGCTGAAAAATGATGAAGCTTATATTGTTAATGTTCATAATCTGAGCTACACCTCAGTCAGCCTGCATTATAAAGACATTTTACAGTCATTCCCTAAAATAGCCACATGACTGATCTGGATGGTACTTATGTGACTTGGAAAGATTCTTGTTGTTCTTTTGAGTTTCACATATTCAGCAGTTGCTTGGTCACATTTTATCAATCAGTGTACTCAGTGTTCTCTCGGTGTTGGCAGACAAACTGTAAATTTATGTAAACTGACTTCCCAATAAGCAAAATATGATTTAGTCTTTAGTTAGTAAGTAAATCTCAAATGGCATTTGCTTAATATGCATACTGTATCTTAAGATTCTTTTAAAAATTTTATGTAACATTGTTTTTTATCCCCCTGGACATCGATGATAATGGAAAATAACACAACATAAAAAAGAATAAAGACAATGTGTGAACAAGACCGAACACACCAAAGATAAATCTGAAACGGTCAGACAGACTGATTATTTTGATAGCCACAACATTTCCACTCTCAAGTGTACAGTCCTCTGAAGAGAGAGCCAGCTTCCTCTGTTGCCTTCAGCTGAATTGACCATCAGTTTGCACTGTACTGTCACATGTTGTTGATGTTTCTTATTGAGCTGGAGCAGTGCCATGGCTTTTTATTGGCTATGAGCAGTAGCAATGCAATAAATAGAGCTTTTCATTTGTTGGCCTGTATGGAGCTGGAATCCAACTCATTCAAAAATCCTTGTATTTCTCTGTCACTCACCTGTTCGTTCTGAGCACAGTGTGAGAGATCAGAAAACATCTACAAGCTGTTTTCCAGTGAAACTCCCTACACAGTTTCACATTTGTCTCTTCAGTGCTGGAGGACAGAATAATATCAATTTTTTCAAATATTGCGTGATAGACATGGTTTACTTTCTGTTTGAATTATGTAGTTTGTGTCAGATACAAAACATGGATGAACTTGCTTTTGGTCTAATGGTCTGTCTTGTCATTAGAAGGAGAAGATGTGCACAATGAATTAAGGCTGGTTGGTTAGATTTCTGTTCAGTAGGTTATTAAAGGTGAAATTTGGCCATTGATTTGTCAGATGAATTACAGCTTTTAAATCATGTGAAGGCAGAATAGACTTCCCGAAAATTTGACAACATGATTTTGGTTTAGTTTGATATATTTTATCATTGAGGAGAGAGATTTGCTTGCACCTTGCTGCTCTCGGTGACCCCTCACCAGTTGGGGGTGACCTACTGTAATAGAGGTGAGCCATTACTAATGATCTGCTTTGAGATCACCAACTGCAACGTTTTATATTTAGAGCACTGGAGCCTCTACTGACCTTGGTAACCATAGTAATGGTGTTTGGATATGACAAAGTTGATATGACTGCTTCAAATTCATCATAACTGCTGTTTAAACAACTGTCACCTATTATATAATGTGTCACCTTGAAAATAAGAAAGGTGAACAACAAATAACCCTCATCTTGGAAGGAAGACAGATGTATTGATCTTGATTTGTATTAGAGCTGTAATCACTGACCAAACAAATGTGACATTGATTTCAATGTGTTAGATTTGGGGATGGGCATTAATTATTATAATAATTCCTTTTCCACAGCTTTGTGAATGATTGTACCTTTTAGACTGTGCCATGTGTGAAGTTGTTTTCAACATGAGTCATTCTAGTTGAGCGATAACTGGAACCTATTTATAGGCTGACCTTAATAACTGGAAGTCTTTTGCTGGGTCCAATTAAATAACTGAAAATCAATCATTTGTATGTGTTGGCAGCTCAGTTTGCAGTCATTGGATTTGTTGACCAATATGTTGGATACTGTTCCCATTTCTCATCATCAGCACAAAAACACAGCCTGTTGTTGTTTCAGCTCTAAGGTACCAGAGCTGTTACACTGCCCAGCGACATCAGCTGCTTTGCCACGCAACAGGATATTAACGTGAGACTGTTGACTGTAGATTCTGTTACATGGTCTTTTTATGGTGATACTCATTCAACAGATGCTGTCAGTCATACTTCATGAACTTCATAGATCACTACAGGTGAAGTTATTGTCAACAAAGTATAAAAAGATATATCCTAGTTCTTGCACACATTGGTTGGTTGCATCTGTTGATGCTGAACTGATGCTACTGAATGAAGATTAGGCCTAAGGTCACTGTGAGATAGAAAATCTCACACCAAACTCCTCTCTTGTGTGGTTCCTCAGCAGTGAAACATGTCATCCGACTTGGTTTAGTCCTTCTCTGTCTTCATCGCTTGTAGACTTACAGAGTGTCTTCTTCCATAACATGCTCTCATTTACTATGCACCTTTGTCTTACTTCTTGCTCCTGCAATCATCTCCTTGATCTCCTGTGGCTTGGATAGTACCTCACATAGTTTGAATAAAATGCTTAATGAATAATGTAAGTATGTCAAGACATTGTGGAATAGAAGGAAAATAGAACTTGTTGGTAGAATCTTCTGATTTAGTAATGGCTTTACAAAGTATTTTGAGTATTGTTCTTTTAGATCGGTGTGCATAGTCTCTGAAATCAAGCATAGGCTCAGTAGTGTTGCACATTTTCAGGTAGATTCAGCAGGTTTTGTAAATCCTCCACAAATGTGCCAAAGTTATGGATTTCAACTTTAAAGCTACACTAATCACTGTCTTGTATTATTCGAGAGACTATGTGTAATGTGAATAGTGTCACTCGTTTGCACCCACAGAGAATTGTAAAACCAGACTCTCCAGTCAGCCTCAGCTCTACAGAGCTTTTCAGTGTCTTTCAGTTTATTGTTTTGGTTTTGCAGCCCACAGTTTTCTTTTTTAGTTCTGTCTCACTGCAGAGCACAAACACAATTGTAAATTAATGATATTGTTACTCAGTTTCTGCTAGATGAATTAATAGTCAACTGTTTGCTATAATTTTGCCATGTCAGCTTCATTCATAATCAAAAGTAGCAACCAACAAATTTCTGTCAGTGTTGTGTTTACAGCTTGTTACACTGCCCCCCAGTGGCCAGAAATTACTAAACAATTCTTTGTGCGTAGTTAAATGAAAGCACTGAGACGTGTTTCGATAAGTCATATTTGGTGTTGTTGGCCACAATGCTGTCCCAGTCTGAGGGACTGGCAGTGTCATTGTGGAGGTCTCATATAACTGGAAATAAATACCAAGTTTAAGTTCTTAAGTTAACAAAGCCAAACAGTATGAATTGAGTTGTAGTTCTGAACTGTAGTTCCAAATAGTTGGTAGATAATGAGTGGCTGCTCTAAAAAGAACAGAAAATGTCTATTGTCAGCTTGTGCAGTAATTATCACAAATATCCTTCAGCTAAAATGTTGCATTATTGTTCCAAAAGTCACAATAGTTACCTCACCTTCTCCTTATGAAAAAGTTTTGTGCTAAGATACACCAGCAGACATGTTCAGGTTGCTCTGTGTGTGACCTCAATTAAATAATGCTTCACAAGGTGGAGCAGCTGTCTCATTAATTAAAAGCTGTTAATAAGGTGTACAAATCAAGGGACAAGTATGAGGATGGTGTATAGTGTTGTATAAATGAAAGGATTTCTGAACCACTTTCTGTTTCAGTCAGCATACTGTTCCAGAGGCTGATGTGGGTCTACTTTTCTTCCGTCAAGGTAGAACTGATTTCAAATGAATTCAAGCTGAACAATAGCACTCTGTGCTGTGAATCAGTGAAAGTTTTTCTCACTCCAAGTACAGTAGCAGTCATACATTATTATCAAAGCCTTGGTGAGTCACCTACCTTCACCCAAAGCCACAAATTACCTGAACTAAAAAATCACTCTGACAAATGATTTTCAAAAATGAAAAAATTTAGTCCATCTTAATTAGTTTGGCTGAATAGTTACTTGTTTTTTCTGTTTTAGATATTAATTGCACAGGTTTATTTTTGTAGATGCCATGTTGGTAATTATACAAACGTGCATATCTCAAAGTCCTCCCCTGCACTGCACACAGCTGATTTATCCTGTGCACATCTGTCAGTTATGATTTCTTTATCCTTTTAAACTAAAGACAGTGATGGTCTTTGATATATGAATTCATATATAAAATTTGATAGGCTGGAGGACACACTGAATGGCCATCACTAACAGATGCCTCATTGTGAAATGAAGTTGTGTGTCCTTACTATTGAGTGTTGTTGTTGGTTTTGTTGTAGTTATATATTTAACTTAAGAAGTTACATTCCTTCAGATGGTCACTGATGGAATTTCAGTTTTTCTATGCTGTCCCCTAGTTCAATGGAGTTAGGAAGGACAATTTCAACTTGTCTGAAAAGTTTAATGTCAGGGAATGAACTACTTTGAGCAATTGTGTCCTCTATGACATCTGAAGGCAAAAGTGTTTATAGCTATTCCAAACAGCTACGCTCAAAGGAGGGGAAAACTATAACGAAGCATGCTTTCAGGCAATTCTATCCTCCATGATATTCACAGTATTTGTGGCGTCAGAAGTTGTGTCAGAAAAGAAAGAAGAGACCTTGAAAGAGAAGTTCAAAATCTGTGTATCTATGTATCACTCCTTCACACAACCTGTCAATGGGTCAAATGGGTCTGCTTTTCTGCTTTGGAAAGTTAGAAGATATGTATGCTTGTCTCTGATCATGTAAATGAATTAGCCAACCAAGCTGTCTCAGTAAGCCTGATAAGATGATTTTAGTGTTGACAAGATGCCTTTATTCATAAAAGATGCTGGGGTTGGCCACTGCTGTGTAGGATTTCCTTCATTTAGATTTATGTGAATAATATAAATTATTTACCACAGATGTACAACTAAAGTGATATTGCAGTATTTACATGTATACTTTTAAATACAAGACTTCCACATACTCTGCGTGGCTCTGTATTTATAACAATAAGATAAAGATAAGATAAATGTACTTTATTGATCCCGTGAGGGAAATTCTTGCGTTACAGCAGCAGAGACAGCAACAACAGGTAACAACAGCAAAATGAGAAATACTAATAAAAACGTAAACATATACACAGGAAAATAATTTAAGTTGCAGTTAAGGGCAGGATTGCAGATGAGAGAAGTTGCTGACTGCAGCATAAGTATATTTACAAATTCACAGTAACCATCTCAATGATGAATAAATATAGTTATGTGCAATATTTTAATCTGAGAATGGGTGTGCAAAATTGGCAGTGAAGTATGTAGAAAATATAGGTAGGAAGTATGTAGGAAAAAAAATAAATAAATATATTTATGTGTATATATATATATATATATATATGGAATCTGCATGAAAAGAGGGTCCAGTACCATTTACTGACAGGAAGTCATGGGTCAGAGGTTTCATTCTGACAAACACATGCTCTTTATACTGTATGATTTATTTTATTCTCCCACATTCAAATATAAAGTCCATTATTTCAACCAACATTGCGAGGTGGAGATTTTAGCAGATTAAAGAAAATGGAAGATAGAAAAATATCAGAAAGTTTCAGGACAGTAAATGAGACAATACTGTTGACTCTGTACTCTTGACCTGCAGTAGTCTTGACTCAGCTCTACATCTTCTTATGCTCCAGTTCCTGTCTGACTCAACCACTGGTTCTGTGGTTAATGCAGTGTTTGGTGTCATCTGCAGTGGCTCTTTGCTCCTCAAACATGCTCATACTAATAAAGAATTCATTAGTATATTGGATGAGTGAGTGAAGCAGTAGCTGAGTGTCATTCTGTTCTGCTCTGCTGTCTGTGCTTTCATTACAGATTTAACAAAAGTATCATCATACAGCAGTGACCTGTTATTGCAGCTGAAAGGATTTGTTGCAAACATTGTTTGGTATCGTAATTTTTTACAGTGCACTGTTAAATTATAACTCCTCTCTTGTATCCTGTTGTAGTTCATCCTTGGACAATTTCCTGTCAGTGAGTCATTGATTCATTCTGACTTACTGGGATCTTGATGGTTTGGCAATAAAGTGTCTACAAAGATAAATGTGGATAAAATCCTGGGTGATTTTACTAATGATAAGCCTCTGGGGTATTTTAAATCCCTGCAGGAACAGTGTAGTGAGTCATTGTGCTTTATTACTTTGGGTTTCAGTCTTTTATTCCACAATCACAACCAACACTCATATGCCTCCCTAATTTAAGCACAAACACTAAATTCATGCTTCTATTTGCCTGCCAGGTTAAATGTTATAAACAAATTCCACTGCAAGTAGAATTATTATTTTTTTTTTATTTTTTTTTATTTTTTTAGCTCTGTCTTTGTTTTTTTTCTTTTACTTGAAGCCAGTGTCTGGATGCGTCCTGCCATGCTGTACACTGACTGATGTGGACTGGCAGGTAGTGGTGCATTATGTTTTTCTTCCTGAAATGACATCATCCACGGTTGTGGTGACATTGCATCGTACGGTGCGTGCCTTGTGTTAGCATCTGTCAAGGTGACTGCGTGTAGAGGAGCAGACAAAATGTAGATTTCATTTATTGCATTCATTTCTGCTATGTAGCAAGTCACCAGCTGGTGGAGGAGTTGTGGCGGTGGTGGTGGGGGGCACAAATGTGCATGCGTTTGTTAAGGAGCAGGGGGCGTGTATTAGGGGAGGGAAGAAGGGGTATTGTCCTGCCTCCATGCCCTCCGCAGGCAACTGAGGATCTCATTTGACAGCTTCAAGGTGGAACGTGGAAAGACCAAAACAAGAGCTGTAGCCCCCCTTTTTTACCCCCTCCCTTTTTGTGGGGAGAGAGAAAACCAATCCGTCTCATCGCACTGTGGTGGCTGGGTTTGGCTCTTTGTCAGTGCAAGGGGGGCGGCAGGCAGGCAGTGTGAATGCATATCATGACCACAATAGAGCAAACGAGCACAGTTCAGCCATGAAAGCCCAGCGGGAGAGGCTGAGAATTCCAGGGCTGACGCTAGAGTGAGTATTTTCCTCTGTTATCCTACCGGGGAGGCAGCTCCTCTGCAGTGTGTAGCTTCATCTGTCTCTGTGTCATGTTTGTTGCTGTCTTTCACTGTTGCTTTAAGCTGTGTGCAGTGTTAGCATTAGCAGCAGCAGCAGCATCTGCAGCAGGAAGTCTAATGTCAAATCCTTCACATCTAGGAAACAGTGGCTTAGTTGTGTTTGTGTGTGCGCGTTTGTGTGCTCACGCATTTATGTCTTCATGCACGTGTGTGTGATAGACAGATAACGTGTCACGCAAAGGAGTGCCGCAACTGCACAACATGCTTTATTTGCTGCCATGACACACATACACACATATGGTGCACACGTAGGTAATACACACATACTCATAGCACAGCTATGATGAGTCTTGTGCCAGGGTTTGTTGGACGTGATCAATGAGGTGAAAAGCAGTGAATCACTGAAGGCTGTGTGTTTACATAGCAGGTTTCCCATTTATTCACAGCCACAGTCATTTGTTTGACTTGATACATTTTTTTTATTTAGGTCAAGAAGGCATTTGTCATGGTTCCCTCCATGTGAGGCTTAAAAACCTGATATTGAGAGAGCATAATTGAATTGACGAGTGACTGCTGATCTTTCTAACTAACCTATATCTCACTTTTATAGAAATTAGGGGACTGTATTGTGATGATAACATGACCATTCTTAAGTGATCTGTAGCCACTGATAATAGTACACAGTGCTCCTTGAAAGATATGGCTAGCAGTATCAACAAATCCCATGAAAAGACCACAACCAACAATGTGTTAGTTTGACTCTCATTCCCCACCCTGCCTGTGACACTCCAAGCCCATTGGTTCTTAATGAAGATGTAAATCTTCAGAAATGGGTCGCAAATATGCTTTCACGTCAAAGTGAAACAAAATCATTTCCTGAAACAGCCGGGCTGCAGTTTTTAGCGAACGTTTCTCAAACAGAAATAAATAGTGCATTCACTGGGGACTATTTTCATCAGTGGATTAATCCACATTTGGTGCTCTAATGAGTATTTATTGCAGCAGCAGGATGTATGTGGGATTGCGTCAAAATAAACTACAGTGCCCATGTTAATCATAATGAAGGAGCATGTCACTCAGTGCAACACTGTGGCCCACTGTCCTCTTTTTAATGATTTTAGTGCAACAAGAGCTCTGGTATACAGGAATAAGATTTAGCAGACTTTGGATGCACAGACAATACTTCTGAGCAGAATTATTCTGATGAATGATTTGGGACTGCCACTGCAGTAAAAGTTACTCACCTCTATATGACCTTATGCTCTGCAGTGGCGCTGCTGAAAGTTCAGTTTAAATCTGGCTCAATACATGGCATCACACGGCTACAGTGGAGTGATTTGAATAACAGGAGAACCACTGTTTCAAGCTGTATTTCAGGCATTCAGTAAAGACTGCAAAGTAGCAGTTAGTTTCATCTGTAACTTCTTTTATCATCTCTGGTATTTTAGGAAGTGTGCTTGCAAATTTTAGTCTGAATTGAACCAGTGTATGGGGTCAAACATCCCCAATGTCAAACAGACATTGCAGAATCAGACTGCCTTGGGAACCTGCTCTTTAAACACAATTTGGGTTGACAGGGAATATTCACTCATCATGATGCTGCTGTCTTCATCTAAGCACATGTCAGAGCTGTGGGGGGTTTCTGTCCTGTGTGTGTGATAAAAGACAACTATTCACTACACTCCATTTAACTTACAGCCTCACTCCCCGAAGCTTGAGCCCCACTCCCACTAGTCCTTGCAGCCCGTGCAGCCCGCTGCACGCTTTTCATTTTTGGAGGTAAGCAAGCTCTTCAACCATGATTATTTTGTTTTGAAAGGCCTGTTATTGCATGTTTGAGTCAGTCTTGTGTTTATGTGTCACAAGGCTGGATCTGGGTGTTCAGTTTGGCCTCCTAAAATCATCTGCCATTGAAATGACATTGAAAGACGAGGACACAGCACTTATATAATGTTGTCACCCCCTCCCCCATCTTGCCCCACTCTGTTCTGAGGTTTATGCTCCTCTTTCATGTGCTAAGTAGGATTTGTGGCATTTGCAATACATCAAAGTGAAGAATGGTCTCAATCTGTCTGAATTACAGCTACATTGATTCATTTTGGAATGAACCATATTCAAAACCGTAAAAGCTAGTTTTAGATTTGTCATGGTTCCATGTCCAAGCTTATTGCTTTTATCTCAATTAGTTTCTGATTAGATTTAAAAATCTGTATATGCTGATAGAGGTCCAGATTTTTTTTTTTTTAAATGAACATCAAGACTTTTATCCTTTTGTCACTGAAATGATTATTTCTCTGGGGGTTATCGTGTATCAGTGATGTCTGAGACAGCACGTCCTCTCTTGAACTCCACTTTCACTCGTAAAGAAGCTCTCAATCTGTCTTTGTTCGTGGACGAGCCTCAGTTTGGGTTTCACTTTCAAATAGGACGTTATGGTTGAAGCCATCTTGTCGTTGTTCTTTGGTTAACTGGTGTTTATGTAACTACTAGTTTGTTGGACAAATGGATACAAAGCGGCCTGTGGCCTTTTGATGACATGGCAAATTAGAGTGTTGTCTGTGTTGTCTCTGTCTTTGACTCTTGTTAACCACACACAAATATAATTTGTGATATCAAAGGAAGTACCAATAGTAATAGTAAAGTCCTAGTTATAGATTTTCGCTCTCTAACACATAGGTTTACTGTTTTTCTAACCCTGATCATATTAAAATGTCATTTTGTACAATTAATCCAACCTTATTTTGATTTTAAGAAACTTTCTTCAACAGCTTCTCTTAACTTTAGTCCACCTGGGTCTTAATAACTTAAACCTTTGAAGAAAAAAATGGGTCATGTTAGACAAATTGTCTACATTTTGTATTGATAAAAAGAGAGTCACAGCCTATGGTCACTGTCAGGTTTAGTTGGTTTTATTCAGGCTGCTTTTGATGCAAATTTTGTCAAAAGAAACAGTTGGAATGAAACTTTGATTTTTTTTTCTCCACTCATTCAAAACACTCAGTTTTGAGAATTTTCTATGTCAATGAATAGCATGAAACACCCACTCATGTCACCTCTGATCTCCTCTTGTTCTGCTCAGCTTTCATACAGAGTCAAGTGGAGCAGGCATTTATGTGAGTCAGCTCCATACAAGAATGTGGAGATGTTTTTAACTGGGTTTTTTTTCTTATTTATTGACTGTTTCAGTTTTATTCCATCGTGTACCAATACACAGGCTTGCAGTGCTTTGTATCATGATCAGAGATGAGAAACCTAATTCATTTGTAACATTATCCCACATCATTATTCAACTACAGCATAGGACCATCTGCATGTACATGGCCATCTGATAGTAGTGCTTTGCACCTGAGACCAAGGCTATATCTATGTATTGGTTTAACTCAGTGGTTGTGCTGTGCAGTGGATTGCATTATATTGCTTTAAGACTTTAAGTCTAAAGTGTGTACATAAAAGGTATGTAGATTATGGTAAGATCCCAAGCCAATGGTGGGAGCCTGCCTTTGGTGGCTGTAATCAATATTTTTACAGTATTATGTATGTATTACGTATTATGTATTAGTAGTATTAGTATGTGAAAGGTGTTGCTCATAGTGATGCCTACAGAGATTTATTACCTAACTCAGCAGTTCCCATCAGCTCTACAGAGAATTTCAGCACATTTTTAACTTATTATTATTCATTTCAATTCAATTTATTTATATAGCGCCATATGTATGACACAAAAGTCATCTCAAGGCACTTTTCATATAGAGCAGGTCTAGACCATACTCTTTAAAATCTAACTAATCTTCAACTTTAGTATTTTGGTTTACTCTCACCACTCTCATCAGCTTTGTTTTCAGTGGCTATATCAAACAGTAGAGATCAGACCTGTCATCGAGCTCATGTTTATTTCCTCTGGTGATGCCAGGCTAGACCAAAACCAAAACATAGCTAAAAGGAGAGTTATTGTTGGATTATTGAAACATTGCTCCAAATGAATGCTAATATGGCTCAGTATCCCACGGATGTGTACAGCAAATTGGCAACTGTTTCCTAATAAGTTCACCAAATCAACTTGCTGTATAAGGTGATGTCAGTGTTTTGTTTATGGCGTGCTTCTGCTGCCCTCAAGTGGCCAAAAAAAATCTCTTAGTGCAGCTTTAAATTATGCTGACCTCAGTGCACCTGGTTTGAAAACAGCTGATTTAATTGCTCACCTGCACACAAAGCAAGTCATAGTACAGGCAAGCCTTAAAAAGGTGTTGGGATTTATGAATGATAACAGACTGGTGCTTGTGCTAATTACTGTGTCGCAAGAATTATATTTTATCCCCTGTGAATCATTATGGCGGTGGTTCTTATAATAATATGAAATAGTAGTTCTCTAGATTACTAATACAATAACACTATCAATTATTTTTCTTTGAGCATAGAAATATATATATGTTATACTGTGCAGACAGCATTTTCATTGCTACATGTTTTATTTTCATTTCACTAAAGAAAAACTAATGTCATTGTTAAAATATTGATATGTGTTGTTTTTATTTTCCAAAACGACCAGAAAATAAGTCATAAGTCATTAAGAGGGCAGTAACCTACATTTTCTGCTTGTGATGTCAGTGTTTCCGGTGACCTCCCTATTCATGCTGCTCTATGCAAGTTTGACTTTGAACCATCTGAACCATCATTTCTTATGTAGAACACAGAAACAGAGCAGAGCCATAATTAGAGTGAAGGCTGTCACACTGGCCTGTAGGGAGAAAGACTGAGCCACTCTGAGGGAATGCACACACAGACGCACACACACAGACTTTATACTGACAAAAACAGCTTCTGATAACACTTTATTACAGAAGAGGTACATGTAAGTAGAACCAGCAGTTATGTGGCGGTAATGGTGGTTCTCCTCCTTTCGCTCTCTGTCTCTCTTCCTGTTTTTGAATCCCTTCCAGGAATTGCACTTGGCAAGTGATTAGACTCATCTGCAGCATCCTGATGGTCTTCAGGTCTGACTGTGCATTTCCTTAGTGAAGCTTTCAACCAGTCTCTGGACCACTGATCCTGCTCTTCTGTTATTACTGTTATTTCTTTATGTCAAATACTTATATTTAAACATTAGTAACTGTTAATATTATGACCGGCCAAACAGAACCTGACAAAACACCTCATTTTAGGCCATCCTAATGACCCGCATAAGATAACAGAGATGGTGCTAGACGGTCATGTGTTCTGGCTGTTCCTGCAAGTAACATCTCACGTTTGTGTTGGCCTCTTCATCTTGGTTTAGCTCATTATTATTTCAAAAAATCATAATGATTGGCCCACAACATGAGAACATGAACACTGAAATATTCACTAGAGGTGCATTTGTCCTGCACATCTGCAGCTAGCATATTATTGATAAATCTATTTTTTCATTTTTTAAATATAATTGATTGATAATATGATATATGAAATGTCAGGAAATTGACATTTTTCACCATTTTCCAAATCCAGAGTTGATACATTTAAGCAGGTTGTTTCATCCAGCCAACAGCCAGGTCCATCAAACAGGTTTACTGTCATAGGAATCAAAGACAACCAGTGGATTTTGGTTTTTTTTTTTTTTTATTAATAAGATGAGTCAAACCCTTACTTCATTATCAAAGTTGTCCCTCATTAATTTTCCTTCAATTGACTAATTGTTTCAGCTCTTCTTGGGATCTGTTGAAGTCGTGGCAGAAAAAAAGGAGACATGCTCACCTAGTTCATAACTGACATAAGCCCACAATCTTTTTTTTTCATTTAAGTTGTATTAATCTCTGTTTTTACCAGCTCATATGAGGTCGATGACTACTTCTATTTCTGTTTGAAGCTTGGATAAGATGAGATAAATGTTTAGAAGCAGGACTGTGAAAGTAACATATACTTTATACCTACTCCATCAATCATGTCATTACACCAACCTCAGACTCTGCACACACACAGTGGTTCTCTTATCGCAGCTCTGGAGCTATATTATTTCAGCACAGCCAAGTGTCTGTTTACAGGGCTGAACTTTGCCCTCTCCTGTACAGAAGTCATTGAATATAAGTAATCAAAGTCTTGGTTCTATGGTTGGATTCTTTGTGAGAGGTTTCTTATGGTTCCTTTGGTATTGAATATGTTTTGTTCGTAGTCCTGGCAGTTACTTCAGAGAATGTGTCTGTCTACTTTGCTCCCCACAGGCTGCTGTCAAGAGCCGACCCTAAACTCACACATACATGCAGAGCTTGAAAATCAAATTCATCACTGGACTGATGAAAGACCAGTGTTTGTGTTATGGGTGCATAAGTACAGCTCTTCCTGACAGGTTTTCCCTTTCTGAAACTTTTCTGAAAGGCCAGATTTATTATAACTGAAGCTAGCATCATTTTTAATCAATATTTTCTTACTTTTGGTTATTATAAACCTGAATTTTATATCCAATACATATTCTGAGCTGCGTGTTTTGTATTTTGTGTTTGGCTGCTTATCTGCCAATAGAAACAGGAACACGTGAGTCAAGGATCAAAGGTGATCAAGTTAAGGTGAGGCTCCCATAAAATGAATGAGGTAGGACTGTCTATACAGGGGACAGCTGAGGGAAGAATTTATGCAGTAGCAGAAGAAATCCATGCAAAAGCACAGCATTTCCATTTCAAATAGGGCCTGCTTAATACACTGACCCACCAGACTTTTGGAGGGGTGCCAGTTTGTGAAAGCAGCAAGTTCACAGCAGCATCTGCTGATGATGCAGTACCCCTCTGTCTCACAACCCCCCCCTTCACAGGATGTGAAGTGGTAGATGCCTGTTACATGATATGAAGCATGTTGAGCGAAGGGAGCAGGATAAGTGTTTGGGATACAGAACACAGTCGCAGTGAGAAAGGAAAACAGAAAGTCAGCTGGTATTAGGTGTCACATCCCTGCAACAGTGGAGGCTGTCAACACCTGACCTGGATCACACACTCTGTGCCTCTCAGGATCCTTGGATTAGTTTTTTATTTGAGGACAGAGGAGGACAACGTGTCCTCTCTGCCAGTGTGTTTATGCCGCAGCTGGCTGCAGATGTGCCTGTGCAGAGGAAGTTTGGACCTAAAGAGAGTTCTTGTAGGAGTACTTGTCAGGACTGCACTGGGGGTCGCATCCTCCTCAACCCTGAGAGCCATCGCTTCTCCTCACCAGTTCTTCAAAAGCCCCCTTTGCATCTCCCTCTTTGGCATGACTTGGACACAATGTCAGATTCTAGTCTGTGGACCGTACTGTCCAACTTTAACATGCCACATTTCTTCAGTGGAGCCCGTCTGCGCCGATCAAAAAGGTAAAGTTAAAAACAGTTTGAGGTAATGCCATATCTTCTTCTCTGTAGTATGGTATGTGGCTTTACAGACAGTCTTCCTTACAATTTGTGATTTGATACAGAATTTTGTTTTTGTTTCCCACCAAATAGGTTATTTGACAGGAGGGATGTTTTCCTTGCATTTACAGTAGGTCAGTTGAGGTGTTTTATGAGGCCAAGGTGAATAAGAAGCTGAGTGTTCCCTTCTTGCCTATTGTGTATTATTTGCTTTGTGAATAAAAGGGAAATTGAATGTTTGTTGCTGAGGCAGGCTCATATTTTTTTAGACAGGATGTATACTATCTTATATGTAATCCCCATTAACAGTTGGAAAGTGGAAATGCAGATTGTTTTTTTTTTTATATATTTCTGTTGATGGTTATTGTTGTTGTTGTTGCAGTTTCTGTCCATTGCTGAGTAACAATACTTTGTACAAAATTGCTTGAGATAATGTTGTGGTTTCAAACCATGCAGTGTATTTTGTATTCCTTTTTAACAACATTCCTATAATTGCCAAATCTAAAAATGTTTCATTGCTTCATGTGATCCAGAGTTGTTGAGTAGACACTGGTTTACAGCTAAGCCACTTTATCCCAGTTTTATGTATACAGTGGGGCTACAGTATTGGTGAAGCCCATATAACTGATATTTATTTTTAATCCCTGTCCTGACCTATTTTATAGTGCAGAACAGCTTAACATGAAATACTGGCTGTTTTTGGACATCTTGTATTAGTGCTTTTTTCCATTCGAAAACCACTGTCAGATTTAGTTGAAGCTTTATGCGACCACAGCCATTTTCTGCTGTGATTTATGAATAAAATGGTAAATTCATGTAAAGTTAATGAAATAATTGGTTTAATTTAAACAGATATTGAAACCAGATTGAAAGTTTCATTGCAGATGACCAGTGATTGCTAAAACTGAAATGAAATCGGCTGGAATGGCTGTTCTATGTAGAGTCACTTATTTTTACTTCATGTTGTTACAGTGATGTCCTATGTCCCACTCTTACATTTAAATTATGATAAGAATACTTGGATATAAGTAAATGTTATTTGACACCTGTTATCTGAAGCAAAACAAAGCAGCTGACAGAGTTGTATGTGGTCAAAGTGGAGAATAAGATGCAGTAAAGTACTGTATATATTCTCTAATATTGAAGTGGAATTAAATGTGTCATACTCTATATCTGAAAATGTAAGCTCCTCAAAAAAACAAGAGATTTAACAGAGCTGAGTCTCTGTAAAGCTCTGCAATACTGTACATCTTCAGATGTAGAAACTGACAGTGGCTCAAAAGAAACAGCTGTCTTCAGTGGCTGCAAAAATGATCTGCAGTGCTTTTTACTCAAGCAGCAAGTTTTTAAATACTATTAATAGAGCAATGTGTGTCATATGTCTGACTTTGAATTTAGGTTTGTCAGCAAGGAGCGGCAATTTATGCGGCATTGCGCTTTGTCAGCTCACCTGACAGCTCTTGACAAGAGAGCAAAACTAGCGGAAGTCAAAAAGATTAATGGTGGCTTGTTGTTGACATGGGTCAGGATCAGACATTTCAGATTTTCAGATCTAAATTCACACTGTTGTAAATCAAAGGTTTTTATCTATTTTTGCCTCTTCTCACACCCAAAATAAGTATTCACACTGAAATCTAAGAAATTGTCTTTGACAGATTCAGATTACTTTGTAATAATAATGAGTTGCAATAATGTAGGTCAATGTAAGATATTAAATAAATGTGAAATGTAAGATAAAAGTAAAATGAGCACAACTAAGATACCGCATGTAGTATCAGTGACTTTAATAAGTTTATAGAGTATTTTTGGTCATTGAGAAAGAGCTGTGTAGACAGGCTTGTGGAGATTTCATGTGTAATACAACAATGGTTTGATGATGCTGAGGGTTTTGCATATAACTGAGACTGTTAAACCTCATATGGATCTGTTCCAGGAATCTTACATCTGCAGTACAGCATACAACACTGGCCTACTTTCTCCCTATCATCTTCGCCCAGGGCTTCTTTATCCCCCATTTAAAGCCTCACTATACCAACACGGCTTTTCCCCTCACTCAGTCTTCCTGGCCGCAGAGGTGCCTCTACCAAAGCTCAGCTTAGCATCAGATGTGACGAAGATGACCTGCGTGCCATCATAACCTGTGGCAGTTTTCTGTAAAGTAATCCAGAGGCAGTCATTTTAATGTCTCTCTGAGTGGCACTCAGCTCTCTAATAGGGGGTTATGATGGTACACACACTGGGATGGGTTGTGAGAGGGTGAGGCAACAAGAGGGTTGATTGGGCAGCAGTGTGGCATTCTCTTGGCCTAATCCACAGTGAGAGGGTATAAATAGATCTCGTTAAATCTGATCCTCTTTGACTGAGCACCTGTGTACCAGATATTATTCACTCCCTCCCTACCATGATAAATGATTCATGGCATGTGTCCACACTCCTGATTGCAGGGGTTAGCCCTAGAAACCACTAGAGCAAACAAGGATGAGTGGGGTTTCAGTCAAAATTGGGTTTCCCTTCTGATTTAGGAGATGAATTTGGATAATGGTGCCACAATGGGTCATCTTCTGTGCAGGTGAAGGTGAAAGTTGGTCTCGGCACCTTCACATTTGTTTCTAAATTGCACCTGGCTGGTTTTCCTCTAGTCAAATCTTGTACAGGTATGTGAACCTTTGATACAAAGGTTCTTATCGTCTCCACACATGGCTCAAAATGCAAAGTTCTTAATAACCTGCAGGCAAATGATTATTATTTCCTGTGAGCAGGTCCCCTCAGTTCAGAAATGAATCCCCTCTGCATGAATCATTGAATCACCAAATACTAGACATTTGTTCTGCAACTTTAAGCATCATCAAAACTTGCATCCTCTCATTTATAATAATAGGAGCACCGAGCCATCGTAACCACTGATTGGTTAATGTTTCGTTTCTGCATATTTGTTTGTCATCTATTCATCATCACATTAGACTTTAGTATGTGGCTAATTGCTCAGTCATTTAGCAGGAGCAAGGCTTCGTGTGTCCACTGATATTTCCGGTGTCATTGTTAAATCGATGCATCAAACTTGTAGGAAATTGCCCGTAGATAATCGACACCAACATGAGCACAAAAATCATCCACAGGCCCCTTGTGTATAACCCCTCTGCACTGATCCTTCCTAACACTTAAGAATGTGCTATGTTGAATAAGCATTAGCAAACAGCATGCTTTTCAGTGCTTTAAAGCTAACTGTTAAGTACTCAGGTAATATCAAAGTGTTTCCAGACAGGTCTGGATTGTTTATTTGGCTTTTCACACATTATATGACTTATAAATACAACACAGAACTATTAGCACTGCAAATAATGCAGCTAAAAGTCACTGCAGAAATAATACATAGTTTGGTCAAAAAGCTTGATATTTTTTCCAAAACATGAGCTAACCTGAATATATCAGCCTTATTGAGGGAGATAGAGTCTCTAATCTATTAAAAATCATGAATCTACAGACCACAAATAAATGACTTTTGAATATGAGAAGTTAAATCAGATTTTCGCCCTGTGATGGACTGGTGATCTGTCCAGGGTATAACCTGCCTCTCACCCAATGTCAGCTGGGATAGGCTCCAGCCCCACCACGACCCTTAACGGATAAGCTGTATAGTATAGTATAATGAATGAATGAATGAATGAATGAATGAATGAAATCAGATTTTCTAGTTTTGATACAGCTATTCACATAGTAACATTCATTTTTGCATTTACTTTACTCAGCATAAGGATGAAGGATCTGCTTACATCAGCCAAAATGCAGTGGCTATATTACCAATGTATATCATTATGGACATCACTATCAGCTCTTATAAAAAAATTGCCTAGCTCTTCACTATTGCTGATGTGACATTGAAGGTCTGAGGGCTCTGCAATGGCACCTGTAGGAGCTGCTCTGCAGCAGTGTTGACAAAGAGATGAAGGCCGCCTGCTCACACATTTCTGCATCATCGCAGAAGCCCACGTGCATTTGATCGTTCTGTGTGATCAGTGCTGCAACAGACAGACAGGGAAGCTGACACTGTGACTCACTGATACTCTTTCTACCTCTGTATTTTTCTCTTTGTCTTTCTCACTCTTTGTCTTTTTCTATTTCTCTTTATTTCTCTCTCTTTTTCTTTTTCTATTTCTCTTTATTTCTCTCTCTTTTTCTTTTTCTATTTCTCTTTATTTCTCTCTCTTTCTCTCTCTCTCTCTCCTATATGAATGGTTGTTCTGTATCTCTGTCACTGGAGTAAAGGACTCCATCCTGTAGCCATGCTGTGAAATGTGTTTTTTCTCTTTATAAAATGTGTTTTTAGCTTTAAATATTCGAACTCACTCAAAACTAGAGAATACATTTGTCTTTGAGTTGTTTGTATTATGCGCAGGATTGAAATTATTATTGAATAACCTCTTAAAAATTCAGTTGGAAATGGTGCAGTTCTCTAAGGATGTTATGTAAGGGGATGTCATTGAGTCTCTGACCTTGAAGCGAATTCATGTTCTTCAGGCGGTGTGTTTCTACTGACAGCCTCTAATTTGAAAATATAAACCCAAGACTAATCAGGACATTGAACACACTGAAGCTGCTTTTACACTGAAATATTTCATTTTTCTCCCAAGGTTAAAAACTGGGCTTCATTTATGAGTCACATGTTTTTGATTACAGTGGCTCCTCATGAGTCACAGTCCTGTATGAACATGACCAACAAACATAAAAGCATGAATGCTGAATGCTGTACACAGAACCTGCTTTTTGGTGACTGAAACAAGTATTTTTTTTGGCACTGTATGCACCAGTGTTTACTGTCGACTCCCTCTGTACCAGGGAAGTACATTATCTTGGGGGCTTGTTTTGTCAGTGTAATAAAGTATTCGGTTAGAAATCCATGCAACTGAGTGTTTGTAGTAAATGAGTACTGGCAGTAGAGGGGAGTCTCTTTGCATTATAGGAATGGAACAAGAATTTGAATGCCAGCAGATAATGGTATTTTCAGAACCAATTTTGAGACTTTTTCTCTTATGACGATGGTGCTACAGGAAAAATTAAGGGATCACCAAAGTCAGTAGGGTTAATCCTCTGAGGACCATGAATGTCTGTATCAAATTTCATGCCAATCATGGGATTGTTGAGTCTGGACCAAAGCAGTGACCCATCCAACACTGCCATCGTAAAAGACATGCTGCTAGCATGATTAATATAGTTTTTGAATCTGAAATTATTTAATAGAAAAAAGACAAACCACATAAATTCAGATAGAGGATCTTGAAAGTAAAATATTCCAATGCTATGCATTATCTGGTATCTAAATTTCAACATTAAGTATCCTGTAGTGGTTAAATTTCACAGTTAGATACTCAGTTGCTTATGAAATTCAAATTATTTTGGCGTTTCTTTGTTTCCACTGGCAGTTTCGGTTCCTATAACCCCACTGATTTCCTGAATCTAAGCCTTATCCTATTCTTGTAAAATTATTTTTCAACGTAATTTATTGTCCTTAAGGAAATTTGTGCTAAGTAGTTTCTTTGTTCATTGTCCTGCCTAACATTTGCCTCTGTGATTTTCCAGCTGCAGAACAAGCAACAGAAAAAGCCTGATAGGAAGCGGTCAGTCTTCGGGTTTACCACGACCTCACTCCCCTCTCTCATCTCTTACGGGTAAGTATATTATATATATATATATATATATATATATATATATATATATTCAGTACATGTGGATGTTTGTTAATGTGTATACACTGTTCCACTGCCACAGAGTTAGACTCATACCCACTGGTGCAAAGAGGGGGAGCCATCAGTTCACAATGTTCTCTGACAAGAATGCAGTCCATTGTGTAATGCAAAGAAAAAAAAACAGTTTTGGAAAAGAACACAAGAAAAAGCAGTGTTTGCAACAGCATATGTCTATATAATTGTCCTCTGCTTCCCTCTGTAGCTTCAAACCTAATGGCAACAACATTGATGTCATCAAATGGAGAAAAAAACACACTTAATTCACACACTGAATGCTGTTGACTGACCATAAAAACATAGGATGCAGAAGCTTGTCTGGCACAGAAAGCAATTAGAGGAGGCAAAAAAAGTAAAAAGTGATCATATATTTTTTTTGTCCTTCCTTTGTGAGGTCAGTTTTGTAGTGTTTGGGTGAGAATTTAACTATACAGTTGCAATCCAAGAGGCAGTGATTGTGCTGGGTGAGGAAGTGGTGGCCTGCGGAGAGGAAATGCACAGGAGCAGAGGGAGGGGAGGCCTCATTTACCACAGGGCGTTTTATTTCCTGGCATTGGTCAGCAAAAGCAGAGCTGCGACTCAGAGTGTTTAGTCTGTATTTCAACCTAACGAAGGGGCCCTGTCTTTAAGATGAACTCAGAGTCAGAGAGGCACAGTGCTCTTGCTAACGAATGTGTTCAGCTCTGGGATGACCTCACACTGTGGCTCAGACGTTATATTGGTAGCAAAGGTAAGAAAAACATCCTTTTAGTCTCCTTAACAGCAGTCGTTTAACTGGCTGCATTGATGTATGAACTTGTGACGTACAATAATTAAGCAGGTTTCTACACAGATCAGATGTTTTTCTTCTGAATTCTGGTCTGAGCTCTGTAGGTGTTCTGTAGCTAATCAAACCTTTGATTATAACAGTTTTATTAACAACCTTGTGTTTAACTATATTTCTTGTGCTTCCTCTCAGACAGTGTTCTTCAGTCAGAGTAGATAATATATATTGTCTGTTCAGGTGCAGTCCAACTCCCATAGGAGGAGGTTCTCATCTGTAAGTGGCTGTAATCAAGACTACAGTGCAATTAAATAGGTGACATTCATCACAAACAAGATTCAGGGACTTCATCATTGTTCCTCGTCTTTATCTTCACAGGAGGTGGTGGCATTGTAGCTTCTAGTTAATGAACTGTTTGGTCCCTCCCTCAGTGAGGGATGTAATTATGCCTGATTAATGTTGGACCATAGGTTTGTTTTTACACTGTGGGCGTGAAACACAAAGGCTAATTGGTGCCTTTCACAGAGTCCCTACAGTATAATATGTTCAGTGGCCCAAAGCTTCTATTTTCAGCATGATAATACAGTATGTAGACATTACTAATGTAGATAAAGACGGGAACTCCTACATGGTTATCAGGGGAAATAGTGTAGATACTATAGGTGTGAGTGATCCTCTTTAAACCATTAATTACTTGGAAATAATGTCTTACTGGTCTGTAATTCATTATTTTCTGTTTGAGATAATATTTTCTGTTGTGTCTTGTTTACTTTTACCTCACCTGACAAAACATGCATTTAGACATACCAAATATCACCGCTATCAGACATGGACCTATTCACATTAATCCAACTGGACACGTCTGTCTCACGGCTGAATAAGTGCCTGAGTTACATAAAAGACAAGACAACCATCTTAAATAAGTTCAACCTAGCAACATTTCCTTAACACAACAAGTCTTAATTAAATTCTGTTAAGTTAAGACATAGGCTGCTGCCGCACAAGGTAAAACACGCAGTTAGAGAGAGAAATATGCATCTGGTAATGTTTCTACTTTTCTAGATCATTGTAATAAATATATTATCTCAGTCTAGTCAAAATGGAACCAGTTTAAAAAACAATTAAACACCTTCAAAGGGACAATTTTAAGTCTTGTCTAAAAACAGTTTTTCCCTCACAGCGCAACTAGAGCAAAGGAGGAAGGGATAGTTTAAAAAAAATCAACCACAGACCCACACTCCCTATCTTTAATTTCTTTTTCTAATTTTAATGTCAGCAGCATGGATGAATAAATGAATATATAGCAAACATATACAGCATGTGTATTTTTACATGTGAAGTTTCAGTGTTGTGCGTCTCATGTTATATTTTATTGTGTAAAGTGTGCAGAGACTATGTGATGTGCACTTTAAATAAAGTGAAGTTGAAGGTGAACTTCTGCCTTATATCTATAGCACTTGAATTTTTATAGCAACATCAAGGCAGTTTTGATAAGTTTTGTACCTGTCAAGCTTCTCTAGGTTTACAACTATCACATCTGCAAAGCAAATCACCGTCCTCTCAGAGGTTCAACCATATAAGATCAGTGAGAGGGGAGTATTAAACTACACTGTACGCTGCCATCAGGCATTACGAGTATGACATTCAGACACATTTTAGCATGCTGTGTGAAAACCAAGCAGCTTTCAAAAACAAATTGGTCAAAGTATATTGTTTTACTATTGTTGGCAAGTGGAAGGTAGGATAAGAGATATGAGGGTAGAAATTACATTTGACATTAAGCCCAACAGGCTCTGGGCTTAGCTGGAAAGTGTCCACAACAATGTGCATTCAGTGACTATGCTGTTGATGAAAACGATACTTTGGAATGAGCTGTGGGTGTATTTAGTCTGCCTGGTTGCTGACCTTGTTTCACACCCTTATGAAACCAGAACACTGTCGTACCGATAGATATCAAAACACAGTAACAGTTGACTAAATCTACCTACCTAACACTGTTAGTATGTTCATGGTTAGTATGGTTAATGTTGAGGTCTGAGATGCATTAATCCTTTAGAACTGAACGCTATGAAACGATCAATGTGTGGTAGACAAATCTGGTCAAAATAAGTGTCTGTTATGGAAAGAATTTAACTCTCAATATAAAATTTTATGTCTTGGTGTTGGTTTTAGACCTGAAGTATTGATTTAACTACTTACAACTATTCTGATAATCAGTTAATAGTTAAACTTTTTTTCCCCCTCAAATACTCCCTGGTTCCAGCTACAAAATTGTGAGAATTTGCTGCTGTCCCTGGTCCTATGTGATAGTAAACTGAAGAGCTTTGGGTTTTGGACTGTTTCTTGGGCAAAACAAGCATTTTGCATCACCTTTAACTTTAGGAAATTGTGATGAACACAGACCAAACGATTATTGGTTAATCAAGAATATAATCAGAAGATTGATAATAAAAAATGAAAACAATCCTTAGTAGAACATAATCCCAGCCCCAGTTTGTTTTAGTTCAACTCTCCATAAACACTTCTAATAATCTCACTTGAGCTAGGATTATGATTGGCTGTAGCTTCCCCATAACCTGAACTGCAGTAATCAAGAATAAATGATTTTACATATAGATGTTACTTAAAGTTTTTGCCCATCTTTTCAGGAAATGTTACAAGTATGTAAAATGACCAGACATTATTTACTTATATGTCTTTTCTATAGCAAAATGTACTCAAATGTCATCGTAGTGTTACATCTTAGCAATGTTGACTTGGATCTGTGATAATGCAACAATCAGTAGTTTTCAGTTTGTCAGTCTTTGTTTTGGCTGCAAGTGGAAGCCAGTTTGGAGTCCATTCTTCTCTTTCTTTATGTGCAGGTTGCGTTCCTCTTTTAAATGTGTTTTATCTCCTCATCTGTATGTTGTTTCTTGCAGGAACAAGCCCACAAGACAGTCCTAGAAATTTCTCTCCCAGTGCCTCTGCTCATTTTTCCTTTGCACGAAGGTAACACAAACATGGATTTTTACTTGATTTGCAGCTATATAAATCAGCCAGTAAAATGATATTGTAGGTGTTAACAGTATCAGCCAGTAAAGACAATAACTTTTATTTTCTAATATTTTCTCTGCGAGCACAAATCTAAATATTCAACGTCTTAAGTCCGTTTATAATTTCAGAAACAGCATCAATAACAAATTTGTTTTATATCATTTCTCATCATAATATCATGTAATTGTGTATTTTTATTATGATCCACAGTCATTGCCACAGAGCAGACAGGTAACTTCATGTTAGGCTTCTGTTTGGCCTTAAATTTTCATTACCCCACATTTGTGAAGGTCACTTCAGAGTTCATACCCCCTTCATGTGCCTCACACTGACTCTAACATTTTATTTTACATCATCCTTGCATCTAGTTTCTACATTCAATTATTATGATTTTTCTTCTTCTACTTCTGCTTTTCCTTGTAGTGTAACTAAAAGACTTCATTTTGAACAATAGCAGAGAGGTCACCATTCATCTATAACCATGTGATCATTAGGATTGTAGAAGTTATTTCACATGTTTTGAATCCAAACATGGAAATTAAACATATTTCATGTTTCTAAAGACAATTTAGCTAATTTGTCTTTGAACAAATTCTTGTCACTGACTAGCGTTGTAAAGAACTGAACATTTTAATCCATTGTTCATTCATGGATTCAGTGTTTGACGTTGAGATGTGACAGTTGTCTGTTTGTCTGTGCTGTTGTGTCATAGGACTGATGGTCGCCGTTGGTCGTTGGCCTCCCTACCCTCCTCTGGATATGGAACCAACACACCCAGCTCCACCGTCTCTGTAAGTATCATGCACTCACACACACTGACACAACTGGAAACAAGAAATATAACAGGTCAAATTAATCTAGTTCAGAAAAACAGAAGAAATATCAGCATAACAGAGTACTTAAAAGTAGGGTTGAACAATTTGGGTCTGTACTTGTGGTCTACAGACTATTAGGCAAGGTCTGATTGTACCAAACCAAATCAGGTTTCCACATTAAATCAGTTGGAGAAAAGTCACTTTTAAAGTAAACTTACCACGTTTGCCGTAGAAAAGTTGCCCAATGTAGCTAACACAGATATTACTCAACAATATTGAGATTTACAGTATGGCAAGGTTCAGAAGACTGATGCAAGAGACTGTTTCACAGCCCTGAATCCTGGAGAGTTTCATATGATGTGCCTAAAGGTTTACCAGGGAGATTCAGAGAACTCTTTTCAGTAGCTGTTTGTCATTTACACTGGCCGGCTGCCAAGCTACCTGCTGAAATTAATGATTGATGATTGATGATGTTTTCAAAAAAGTTGTTCTTTCTTCAACAAAACCAGAATATACAGACACCAACTACAAAGAGTGAGTACATTAACAAGGCAACACCCGAGATGACTTTTTTATTATTGTTTTTATTATTGTTTTGCCATCTCAGCAAATTATCATTAATATACTGCAGCTCAGTAAGTTCACGACAGTCGTCACTGTATCTGGCGCACTTGAAAGCACTTGTGATTTGAAGATCGCATTCTTTCAAAAATGTGATTATTATATAAATATAATTCACCATTGAGCAAGTGATGTTAAAATGACTTTAGTGTGGAATTCAGCCCTGTTCACATGTGACCGGCTCTGTGTGGTGACTAGTCTTCTCTGAGGCTGCATATGGAGAGTCTTTGTGAACAAACACTACAAATACTGTATGAGAGGCAAAAGATTTGTTCTGGAGAGAACATGACTGTCAGCTAGACAGAGCAGCAAACACACAGACCAACATAAACACACACATTCTCCCATTTCACTCTCATTTATCTTGTTGTGTCTTCTGTCTGCATCTCTCTCTGTCTATGTTGACTATGTTGACTGAAAGAAAAAACATTTTAATAAAATGTATCAGCATAATCATTTTTAGGAAGCAGACAGAGCCTGCACATCCAAAGCATGTGCACACACAACACACATTTACTGGTACCCGTATTGATTGATTATGTTTTCGTTTTGTGTATTGTCTGGACATCTAGTACATTTCCTGCTATTCACACCATCAATCGCAGGAAGCATATTCTTGTTTCTTTAGTAAAATATCAGTCGTGAATCAAGTCGTATTAGAAGCAGCAATGGTTTTTGGTATGCAGTAAGGGTCAGGCTCATAGTTGAGTTATTCAGTACAACAGTTGACAACAGTTTTATAAACCATAGATGTGCAAACATTAGTGAGTTGTCATAATTAGTGGTGCTTAGTATTTTGTACAGTGAAATAATTGTAAATTGTTTTTGATTTTATTGTTAGAAGTGTATCATAAATTAGTTTCATGTGTTAGTATGAATCATTAGTACAGATGGCTGTTGTGGATGCCTTAGATGACTAGTATGATAATTTGGAAAATATGCTTATCCACTTTATTAACAACATTTAGATGAGAGGATTGATACCACTCTCATGTCGGCCGTTAAATAGCCAGCCAGCAGCTGATTAGCCTAGTATAAAGACTGAAAACAGGAGGACACAGCTACAAAGACAGGTTGAGGTTTTACCTCTTTAGTTAGCTGTTTCCCCAGCTTACAGACGTCATGCTAAGCTAAGATGCCCATCTCCTGGCTGTATCTTCATATGTAATGCACAGTTATGAGAGTAGTATCCATCCTGTCATCTAACTCTTGGCATGAAAACTACAAGGCGTATTTCCCAAAACATGAAACTATTTTCCTTTGAATTCTGCAGTTACTCAGGGGAAACTGGCACAACACAGGACTACCTGTTAGTGTGTTTTTTTTTATCCACATAAAAAAATCCATCTTTTTTTTTCTTTTCATGTTGAATATATATTTGTTTCATTTCCAGTCATCCTGTTCATCACAGGAGAAGCTGCACCAGCTGCCCTTCCAGCCCACGCCTGATGAACTGCACTTCCTCTCCAAGCACTTCTGCACTGAGAGTATCTCCGGGGATGAATGCCGCAGAGCGACGGCCATGCGACCCCGCTCACGTAGTCTCAGGTATTAATTTACCTCTACAAATGTAACATTGTCTTATTATGATGCGTACCATTAGTGCCACTCAGACACTGATTTTATTCTAATTTATTTTTCAGCCCTGGAAGATCTCCATCATGTTACGACCATGAGATTATTATGATGAATCACGTCTACAAGGAGCGGTTTCCTAAGGTAAAGGCTCACAATAAGTTTGCCACAGCCGTGTCTGGTCATTAATTATCTTATGCTTCATCAAACTTACACCTCCCCTTCTTACTGCAGGCCACAGCTCAGATGGAGGAAAGGATTCAGGAGATCATCCGCAGTAACTCTCCAGAGAGCGTCCTCCCTTTGGCAGATGGTGTGCTTGGCTTTGCCCACCACCAGATAATTGAACTGGCCCGTGACTGTCTGGAGAAGAGCCGGCTAGGACTCATCACCTCCAGCTACTTCTGCGAGCTCACTGACAAGCTAGAGAGGCTCGTTCAGGAGGTGAGCACGTCTTCAGAAATCATAGAGATGTTTTTGGATGATAGTTCATCAAAACACCAATATGTGTTTGTGAGCAGGAGGACTTAGCCCCAGTTTGTGCCTATCATGTATTACTATTACATTTGAGCCACAGTACCCAGCATCTGCAAAATATTAACATGCTGTTTATTATTACGGGAAAGAAACATCAATATCTAGTGATAATACATTTTAATGGAGACATGGTATTTCCATCCACCATCATTGTTTGGATTGGGAAAAAGAGGTGCAACTTGGGAAGAGGTTAATTTTATTTTATTTATTTTTGATTTTATACAAGTTTTTTTTTTCCCCTTATGCAGTGGGAGGAGTTCTTTTTTCATCCAGGTGATTAGACAAGTTTTTTTTGTTTTTTTTTAAAAATGTATTACCTGTTACTCTGATATTTACTGAAGTTTCTTCCCAGTATATTATATTGAGTATGTAATATGAGTATTAAAATAAAGAGCAAGGACCTGTTGCATTTCTGGAAGTCAGGTTAGGAAAAAGTCTGTATCTCTGATTTATGATTTGATTTTTTATTCAGATAGTTAGACATGGCTATCAGGATTCTGGATCCTTTCAGTTAAGCTGTAAGTGCTGTTAGACAACCTTATAGGATCAGGATTTTTTCAGTATTAATGATAATACATGACAGGCACAAACTTATCTGCTCTGACCAGTCCACAATAACCTGTGAAGTGCTGACATCGTTTATCGTCTCTGGTTGGTTAAATGTAGTCCACAGAGAGATCAGAAAGCGAGGAGGTAAACTTCATCAGAGAGTTGGTGAAGAAGATCCTCATCGTCATAGGCCGACCTGCTCGACTGCTGGAATGTCTGGTATGTTTCGTATCATTAAACTGCTCCTAAAACGTGCGTATACCCCCTCAGTTATTAGCAGCAACAAATCCAATAGGATAGTTCATTGTTTTTGATAGTTCATTGTCTCAGTTCAGATTATCTTGGAATCAGCACCTCAGACCTTCAGCAGGTGTCAAAATTACTGTTCCTACCTTCTTCATTTTGAATATGATTTGTCATTATTCATACTGACATGTTGGCCAGGTCTCTCTTGTTAAAGAGATCAGGTATCTCAAGAGTCTAAGAAAGCAAGATATTTTTATGATGACAATGAATCAAACGACAGTGTGTAATGTGAAAAAGGTGAGAATTATCGCCTGATTCTGCAGCCTCACTCACTCGCTTATAGTGAGTTTCAGCTCATTGTTTAGCTGTCCGGCCCACAACGTTACTATTTACTAACACATGCTGCTCTCAAGTTGTCATTTTTGGCCACAGCAGGCAGCTGTTTCCAAAAACCCACTGTGCACTACCAGCTCAGCACCAAACACCAGACAGACAAATAGTGAAGCATTAAGCAGCTAAAGAGCCAGATACGTCTCTCAGGAGGTGGTAGAGACCTAAAAGAGAGTGAATGCTCGACATACATCAGCCAGGAGTTCAAAAACATGACTCCAAATGAATGATAATGTTGCTCTATGTCTGTTGGATGTATTTGCTAACAAGTTCACCATGTCACCTTAAAAGGTGATAATTAATATAACTGTGGTGTTCACAACTTGTAACTGCTGCCCCCAATTGCACACTGACCCATATACAAAGCATGCACAAGTATATATGATCCAGAGAAACTAGTCCACAGGTCCAACAGGTCCTGGTGTCAAAGCCACAGATATTATTGCATAGTCTTTTTAAACTATGTTCATGCCAGCATATTTGAAAATGTGTTGCTGTGTCTTTAGGAGTTTGACCCAGAGGAATTCTACCACCTTTTGGAGGCTGCTGAAGGACATGCTAAAGAGGGCCAGGGCATCAAAACAGACATCCCACGTTACATCATCAGCCAGCTGGGGCTCACACGAGATCCTCTGGAAGGTACAGGAAGGACTCAGTTTATCATCATCATCATCATCATCAGTGACAATAAAATAGAAACAGCTCTGGTCAGAATTGCTAGTGTTTTTCAGCAAAACACTCAAATGGCATAAGAGAATGCAACAGCATACACTGATTGTTAAATCAGACAAAAACCTCTGTCACTCTGCTGTTGATGCTGATAATTAATGACTGTATTCTTATATAAATCCATTGAAGTGCTGAGTATTAACAGTTCCTGCATCGACAATAATATGTCAACGATGCAGTAAGTATGAGGAAATGGATACAGGGTAACTGCTGTGAGGCTGTAAAGGAATGAAAGAATTGAGCTGTGAAGAGAACTAAAAGACAAAAGATACTCTTGACTAATGTCCTGTACTGAACAGACTGTCTTTTTAATGACCCTCTGTCTCTGCAGATTCAGTAACCAACAACATTCATTATGACTAATTAGAAAGGAATGGCCTCCCCACAGACCTTATACAGATCCACACAGACTGGCTCATCAGCCAATCTCTCCATTCATTTCCCCTGAGTGTCTCCTGTGTTCCGTTTGCCCAGTGCCTCGTGTGCCTAAAGCAAACCTACAAGGAAGGACAGATGTTAAATAGCAGTAGAAATGTGTTTACAGGCTCTCAAGGGACGAGACAAACACCCCCCTGTGAAATCACACACATGGACTTTGGCATGGTTGCGCACAAACACACAAAGAAAAAAAACGTAAAAGATGCAAGGTGGTTTATAATGAGCACTTGTTCTGGAGTGGTGATTTTCAAAATGAGTGTTAGACATGTGTTTGTGTTGCCACATCTGATTTCCGCTTCATTTATTCTCAATTCAGATTATCTTGGAGTCAGCACCTCAGACTTAATAGGTGAATAAAAGCTAAAGTTTGCAGTTTTTTGTTTTGTTTATAGGTTCTGATTTCTCAGCATTTAGATTTCCTTTGTCTTAAAAACTGCACTGCAGAACAGGCTCACATGCTTCACATGAAGTTACAGATTTATTATACACTAGCATCTGTTTCTTTAATCTCTACAATTAGAATGTTTTATGGTCACTATTCATTTTATATAATTATTTATTTGTTTGGATTTCATCTATCATATTGTTTTTTAAAAAAAATTCTATTTATTGTTTTTATTGTTACAGTTTCATGATTTTAATTTTCTGTGTGCATACCTTTCCATTTGTTTTCTGGTCATTATATCTTATTATCAGCTTCTCAGCCATGTGTAAAACATTTTGAATTGCACTAACCTGCACAATAGACTGATTTATAAACTCCATCCCTTCTTTTTAAATTTATTTTCTGTTCTCTTTGTAGAAATTGCTCAGCTGACTAGCTGTGACAGCGGGATTGCAGAAACCCCAGAAACAGATGACTCTGTAAGTTGATTATTGTATTGATCTGCTCTATCTTTACTGTGGGCATACCAGTGAAATACAGATTTTATCTTTTTGATTTGTTTTAGTGTGTCTCTTCTTGCCCTCAGTCTCAGAGCCTGAGCACAGCTTTGCGGTCCCGGCGAAAACCCTGTGAATTGGACTTTGAGATGACAAAACTCATCAGCAATGGTGCCTATGGGTAAGGACATGTTATTCTCTACAAGATTATCTTATCTCTGATAGCAGAGGGTATGGTGGTGCCACAACAAAGAAGAATTTTTAGTAATATTGGGTAATATTTTTCTTACTTTTTCTTCTTTTTTGGTATCTCCCCATGCCTATTGCCCCCTTCCCCTCTATTTCCACTAGATGTTAATTGCAGTGGCTCTTAAACAGATTTGATGATCAGTGCTAAATTTAACAACTTGTTTGTAAAATGGAGCTGTTTTAATCATTTCTTTCCCCACCTGACTTGTAAACTTTTTATTATGCAGAGCTGTGTATTTGGTTCGGCACAAGGAAACCAAGCAACGATTTGCCATGAAAAAGATCAACAAGCAGAACCTGATTTTGAGGAACCAGATACAACAGGCCTTTGTGGAGAGAGACATTCTCACCTTCGCTGAGAACCCCTTTGTGGTTTCCATGTACTGCTCCTTTGAGACTCGGCGGCACCTGTGCATGGTTATGGAATATGTTGAAGGTCAGCAGCTGGGTTTTTTAGTGCAAAGTGCTGCTGCTGAAAGCAGTATACTCTGAACAATGTCTCCTGTGTGTCATGTCAAGCACATCTGTAACTTCACTCCACTGATCTTTACAGGGGGAGACTGTGCTACCCTTTTGAAGAACATGGGTCCGCTGCCTGTGGATATGGCCAGGATGTACTTTGCAGAGACAGTACTGGCTCTGGAGTATCTCCACAACTACGGCATTGTCCACAGGGACCTCAAACCAGACAAGTGAGACCTCATAAATTTCAACCGTGCCAGGACAATAAAAATGTTCATGTTTGAATCCAAATCATTGTAGTCGTCCCCTGACTTTTCCCCTCTGGCCGTCATGAGGTTTTGAGTAAAATACTTCGACAGCTATAGAATGAATTGCTATGAAACTTGGCACAAATCGCACTCAGGATAAGTTCTAATAATTTTGATAAACCTGTAACCTTTCACTGAGCGTCATCATCAGATCAGATGTCTTCTTGTCTAGTAAAAACCTGCCAAAACCATGACAGTCCCATCAGCCTCAGCTGTACTTTGTGTTTAGCACTAATTAGCAAAATTTAGCATGCCAACACGATAAACTAAGATGACAAACATTATGCCTGCTTAACATCAGCATGTTAGCGTTGCCATTGTAGGCATGGTGGCATGCTGTTTGTGGCATTTCCCCTGAAGTAGCACCATGCTTACAGCAATACTGAGCTGCTTGTGTGGCTGCAGACTCTTATTCTTGTTAACTACTTATCTCACAAAGTTGGTTCAGTTTCCAAAAATGTTTGCTGTGTCAGTGAAGATCATGATCATGCACAGACCTCTATTGCACCTAAAATGTAAAAAAAATGGAAGCCAAGTAACAAGACAGCAGATATTTGCTGTTTGTTTTGAGTTCATAATTTCATTGTGATACTTAATGTATGTTTCTTCTTCTCTTCCACTTGTCCCTCCTCACAGTTTGCTGGTTACATCAATGGGGCATATTAAACTCACAGATTTTGGGTTGTCCAAAGTTGGGCTGATGAACATGACCACTAACCTGTACGAGGGACATATAGAGAAAGATGCCAGAGAGTTCTCTGACAAGCAGGTAAATCATATATAACTGTAGAGATGGACAGTCTGATCATTTATAAAGCTCATCATGGTTAGAATATGTCTTGTATTTTTTTCTTTTTTTTTCTCGCTATAGGTATGTGGAACCCCTGAGTACATTGCTCCAGAGGTGATCCTGAGACAAGGTTATGGGAAGCCGGTGGACTGGTGGGCAATGGGCATCATCCTCTATGAGTTCCTTGTGGGCTGTGTGCCTTTTTTTGGAGATACACCAGAGGAGCTGTTTGGACAGGTCATCAGTGGTCAGTGATACCTTCTCTTGTTCTACAACAGCCTTCCTGTCTTACTTTTGTAATATGCTTGCCTGCCAAAGACCTACTGCTCAAACCTCACTGATAGATGTGTGATCCTCTGTCCGGTGCCATCCACCAGCCTCGGACACCAACAGATTTCCTCACTAATTTAAGACATTCCCCAGACATTAAATATAATATTTTGATTACAGCAATTACAATTGAATCCATTAACTGTCTAATTCTTCATCTGCTCTGATGTTTGTGTTTAAAGATGAAAATAAATTACAGTTATTTATTTATTAATGTCACTTTATTAAATACAGACTTTAGAGACTAGACATGTTTTCTGCTGCTAGAGGTGATTTAGGCAAAGTTTCACATCTGGCACATCAGGAGAAATTCCCAAACCTCACAGAGATATAAATTAAACATTTGCATAGTGACCACATGGAATTAGTTGGTGTGCGCATCTCTCAATTTATTGAAGACTGAGATTTCCCTGAGGGCCAATAGCAAAACAGATGGCAGTAAGTGGATTTAGCTTGACTTAAAACCACAAGTGAAGTTTTAATATTATGATTGTTATTTTGTTCTCTTACAGTCTCATGGTGACAGCAGTGCAGAGAAAATCTTAATCTTAAAAACAAGAGTTTTTATCTTGTCAGTGGTGTGGCTCAGATGCATTGTGTTGTGTGTAGTTGTTGGATAACAGCCTCTATCTGTGCCATGGAAATGAATGGCATGCCATGACTGATTTGGTATGCTCTCAATCAAACTGTACCAAGCCTCTGAGAGTGACTGTTAATTAAAGGGGTCTGAACACACTGAATGCATGCCACCATGGCCTCAGGCCGCACATACATATTCATAGCTCCCCTCCCAAATTTGATTAAAATGGGGGACAAACGGTGCGCAGAGCAGACAATCAGCATGGCACAGACAGGCTTTGCTCTCCTTTTTCATTGCTTATCCATGAGGCTTTTCACTAAAAGCTTGAGTACATGAAAATTGTCTCATTCAACCTTATGCTCACATCTTAGAACTAGCTTTAATTTGTCTGACTTTGCTGGTGAAGTTGTTTTGAAAGAAGCACTTCAGAATAGAGTGTTGGTTAGTGGCAATTAGGTAAAAGGAGTTCTCAGGCAAGTCCAAAATGTAAAATTCAATTGTATAATAAAAAACTCACAGATTCTTTTTTTACATGCATTTAGTCTAAATCTTTTTATAGTTAGGATTCCAGTCCACAGACAATCAGTGATGCACATGCAGGAGGCAGCTGTCAGGTTGAAAACACATTGCCACAATGCAGTAATAGATTATATATGGACGTTTTCAGCTTTTAGAAGAATTTGCTGTGAAGCATCGCAGTTTAAAGGTAAATTTGTAAGTTTGCACTCATCCTTGTATTTTATGACACGCCCCATTTTAATATAGACATTTGGCTAGTTAACACGGTTCGCTGAAATCCAGTGAGAAATGGCATCCCCCTCATTCTGGATAATAACATTAGCATGTCTGAAAATCCTGCAGTTTGCCATCAAATATACCAGACATACAGTATATGCCATATCAGATGCAATGTAAACAGGAAAGGTTTCACTCATAACGAACTGTGTCAGTGCAAGTTTAAAAGTATTATTTAGTGGCCAAACAGGATCATGAAAAGACAACCTGAACACTTACATTGTTATGCATCCAAAGCCATCAGTCTGCACCCCTATCAGCTGTCACCAAGTCATTCACTAAACACTAAGCTCACATCAAATCATCACAGCCTGACAAACATTAGCAATATTCACAAAACTGCCACAAACACACAGTAACTGTGTGACATGTCTTGCTTTGAAACAGGCAGCCGAGTTTCACATACTGCTTGTATTGGGAGTATTTTTGATTCAAGTTGCATGTGTTGTGTGTTTCCAGACGAGATCAACTGGCCTGAGGGTGAGGATGCCCCACCTGCTGACGCTCAGGAGCTTATCACCTTGCTGCTCAGACAGAATCCTCTGGAAAGGATGGGTGCAGGTACAAACACAAAGAGTAGAGAAAATGTGGCATGGTCAGTAACCTGGCTAGGACACGACCAGGACCACCATAAATTCTCATGTGACCGTTAACGCCACCTCAGCACGGCTCATTATTCCAAGTCACCAGGGAAGAAATTGAGGTCATCCAACAGCAGAGCAGTTTATCCTGTGGCCTGTTCACCTCTTCCCTTTGATCAATTGCAATTATTACCTTGCCACTCCATGAATCTAGTTCCATGCATGATCAGGCAGTATGAGGGTGTAGATCTGCAGACTGTAAAAGTGGCCATGACCTGGGACAAAAGCTTTTAATCAGAGGGATGCATGTAGCCAGTTCACTCCGGGGACAGCTGGACCTCCTTGTTCATCTAGATCTCCCCTCACCAGGCTGCCATTCACCAAGGCTCTCGCTATTCCACGAAAGGTCACAGCCAGGAAATTGTACTGCATAATTTATGGTCATGATATCGGTTTGGCCTGCAGCCACTAGGGAAAAGAAAAACATGGCATAAGCGTTTCTTCACCTCCTGTGTCAAACTGACACAGAGTTCAATGTCAGTGCCCAGTGTTTTCTGTATGTGTTTTCCTCACAAGCAATTTTCACATATGTCCTGGAAGTTATATTCAAACCAATAATTCATTTTTATTTATACCATCTGCAGGTGGGGCCGCTGAAGTAAAGCAGCATCCATTTTTCCACAACCTGGACTGGAATGGGCTGCTGAGGCAGAAGGCTGAGTTTATTCCTCAGCTGGAGTCTGAAGATGACACAAGCTATTTTGACAGTGAGTTATAACACATTAAAAACAAAAAGCAAGACAAGTAACAATTGTACTTAATTTATTTTTTTTTTCATTAAGGTTTTAAAAGTTATTTTAAAAGTTCAAGTAAAGTTATTTTTGAGTTACCCAGCATATTCTGAAATTACAACTTATGTCATGCCTGGCTAACACTAAAAGCTTGTAAATAAAGGGAGTAAAAGTTGAGCAAAAAAGCCTGGGGTTCATGGTATTTACCATCCATTTTCCTCTGCTTAAGTCACCTTGTGGCACTTAAAATAACCTGTAATAACTGAATGCAATAAAAAAAATATGAACTTCCCATCATTCCTAGCTCGCTCTGAGAGATACCATCATCTGGAGACAGAGGAAGAGGATACAAATGATGAAGATTTCAATGTGGAGCTGCGGCAGTTCTCCTCTTGTTCTCACAGATTCTCTAAGGTGTGTCCTTAATCTTCCCTCTCAAATTGTCCTGGTCTCAGTCTAACATGTTTGCATCATCATTACCGCCAAAGATGTTAGTGATGTAAATGAGTTGATGAGTTGATGCCCTCATCTGTCCTGACGCTTTTCTCGTGGGAAAGAAAGCACGAGCAATTGGTATTTCATATGGAAATTTGTGTCCCCCCGCTCTCCCCTACAGTATTAAACGTAGATTCCAGCTTTGCATATATTTTCCACTTGCAAATCAGACTTTTTTTCCATGGTGATGAGGAACACAATACACAATACAGTCATACAAGCTGGGAGTCATTGATGTGCTGCATTGCAGTATGTTCCCCTCTCACATCAAAACAAAGCATTACAGCGTGTCTCAGAAAGCAGCGGGGCATCTCAGAGGAAGTGTTGAGCTCTGCTGAACACTCTCCTCAGCTGCACCTAAACTCCATGCTTGTAAGATATGATGAAGTCTGCATTATTACAGACAGCACAGTGTTTCTAGTCCTCTGAAGCTCACAATGTGTGTTTCCAAGCAGCTGCACATAGAACAGAATGTTGCATTTATAGCCTGCATGTGCTAAAGTGAATTAATGTTTCTGTGTGGTTGTCAGGTTTACAGCAGCCTGGATTTGTCTCGTGGACACCTAGAGGAGAAAGGAGAGACAGAGGAGAAGAAGAGTGAGAGCCCACTCACTGTGGACTCTCTCAGCTGGACGCCAGACTTCGCTGAAATGTAGGCTCGCCTTCATCTTTGCATCAAGATTATAGCTAGAGTTAATAAACACAATACAGTATGCAGTAGAGATTAAATATGCAGTAGAATGCATAATACCTGAACTCAGTTGTCATATTACAAAGATGAAAAGACCTGTCACTTACAGACGGAAATAGTAACAGAAATGTTATCCTTGTTGGTATTTGGCCAACCCACTGCTGGTTACAAACAGATATTTGCATTATCTTACAAATTCAGTGATGGAAGAAGTATTCAGATCATTAAGTCAAAGTGTCCATACATTACTGTAAAAATACTCATTACAAGTAAGTACTGAATTCAAAAGCCTTCTTAAGTAAAAGTACAGAGGTGATATTAGCAGAGTACACTTAAAATAAAAGTACTCTGCAGAAGATGATATATCATCATATATGACATTATTGTTAATACATAAGCAATAGTGTGTGACCATCGTTTTACTGTTGTAAGTGGACAAAGTGGAACTAATTTTATTTACTTTATATACATTTAGGTTTTATCAAGGGTCACCAGATAAACCTGAGGTGGTGTGACATCATTAATGGGCAAAGAAGTAAAAACAACCCTCTTATACATTAATCTGCTGTCATTATCTTTTTGTGAAATAACAGATCATTTGACCTCAAATTATGACTGTTATTTTAATAGAACCACCTGACAATTTTAGACTCTTAGCCCTGACTAGACACTGTAAGGTTTTGTAAGGGGACCCAAGCCAAAGAAAAAGTTGGGGACCATTGGCCTCATTTTAAATGTAATGCATTTACAAGCTCATCATTTGTTTTTATGTAAAATTATGTGACAATCTGTCAAATAAATGTAGTGGAATAAAAAGTATTTGTGTAACATCTAAAAACTTAAGTGACGTACAAGTACCTCAAAACTGCATTTGAGTAAATGCACTTAGTTACTTTCCACCATTGTACACATTTGATAAAGTTTCAGTTAAAGAAATTAGAAATCTTAACTAAGATGGGGTTTGGGTCTGTGAATCCATCCATCACATTTGGCTCTTGCAGTGTGTGAGAATCTGTTCATGTCATGAGAATCTTTTCTCTCCTTCATTCAGGCCCTCGCTGTCCCACTCAACAGACACAGACAGTATGAATCAGGGCCCCCGCCCCAGCTTGCTTCCAAAGTTTGCCATCTCAGCTGAGAGTGAAGGAGATGAGACCTCAGGGCTTGGTGACCCCAGCAAGGCCTCCTTCTCCATCGGAGAGCTCCCACAGGATGAGCCTGATGCTACCACTCCAGGCAGCACACACAGTGGAGCCACACTCTCTGGTATGAAATACATAGTATACTTCTGTGGTATATAATACATGTGCTTGGGTTTCAATATGATAAGTAAGTAAGTTGTAAGATACCTGGGAGAATTAAAGAGCAGTAAAATATTTCTATAATTGATCACTGCTTAATGAAAATATATATTATTTGTTAAGTGTAGTTGTGAGCTTCACTCAATACTCATTTTTTTGTCATAATTAGGAAGTTTCTCAGAACATCTAGACCAGCTGACACCCAGAGGTGAAGGGGTGGAGAGCCCTGACAGTACCAGTCATACCTCCACAGACCAGGTTGCTCAGACCACCTCTCTGCGGCCTGAGAGTGCTGTAGAGAAGACCATCGGAGCTGTGGCAAAAGTCCCAAAGTCTGTGTCGACTGGTGCCCTGTCCCTTATGATCCCTGGAGGTAAGTCAAAGACCACACATTGACACGCAGAAAGATATGCATATGTTGACTGAAAAATATGGCCCCAGCCAGTTTGAAGGTTGAAGTATGTTAGAGCAACAACGTGTCAAGAATTACAATAAGAGCTACAGACTTTAACATGAAAGAGGTGAAAGCACACTATAGATCTGTGTGAAATTGGTGCAATGTGACACCTACTGTGAGTTCCATTTTACAGAGTGGCTGCAAGCAAGTAGCCAAGTACAAGCTGCTAACAAGGAAAGTCAGCAGGCAGGACAGGAGCAAGAGGTCTTCACTGCTGGGAGAAAATCCCATTAGTTTCACCCACAGCAGGAGCAGAATCAACCAGGCTCATGAGCTTTATAGCAACACCTCACTACTGGCTCGAGGGGCAGTCTGATTGATTAAATAAAAGAACCAGCTCAGGTGGTAATCATCTCTTATTTTTTCAGATATCTTCGGGGTGTCTCCGCTGGCCAGCCCTCTATCCCCTTACTCCCTCTCCTCAGACCCTTCCTCACGAGACTCCTCTCCAAGCCGAGACTCCTCCCTCTGTACTACCACCCCACGGCAGCCTGTCATCATCCACAGCTCTGGGAAGAAGTTTGGATTCACACTGAGGGCCATCCGGGTGTACGCGTGTGACAGTGACATCTATACTGTCTATCACATGGTCTGGGTAAGGACTACTTAAATCTGCAGACAGACTGTTTTCAGTTATAGGTCAAATCAGTAAACTGCAAGGATGCTCTCACCCTAACCTGTTTGGAGCAGTTCAAATGAACTGAGACTAAATGATTTAGGGGGTCTTGATCATCTTCGAAGTAGACTCTGGTACAGTTCATATATGGTCTGAAAGCAAAGACGACCAACCACAGGACCATGTCATTGTAGATATTGTATGTGATTTTAGCAGAAATTCAAAAGCTGGTCAAAAAAGCGATTTCCCAGTCTGAAGAAATGTATAGCTGTATGTATAAAGATCATTTGTTGTGTGCCCATCATCCTGAAGTAGAAGGATTTTCCCTTGTGAAGTGAAAGAGTTTAACCAGAGTGGATCTGAAACAATTTAGTGATTAATCTTTTAGTTGGTTGACATTTTGATAAAGTGTAGGTGTAAAATTTTTAATATTCTCTGGTTCAGACTTCTCAAATGTTAGATTTTACGGAATGTCAGTCAGTTGAATATCTTTACATTTTGGATGATTGTTCAGACAAAACCTGCATCACTGTATGTTGTATTAATCTTTTTTCTATATTCAACATTTCATATGCTTAACAATTGATTGATTGAGAAAATAATTCACAGATTAGTGCATAATTACAATAATTTTTAGTTGCAGCCTTTGACCAATTCTTCTTCTCCATTTATTTAGCCCCAATTAAAAGTGACTGAAATGAAGCATCCAAGTGGTCCTTGAAATAATACAACAAAAAATGCCTCTTCTGTGGCCCATACCTGTCTGTATGACACAGAGTGTGATATATGAGGTCCAATTTCACTCTAAGTCAATAATCCTCTTAATCTGTTATTGTTCTGTTCTTTTTATAAACACCAGAGAAGATAAATTAACACATAACACTCAGTACAGTGACATGAGTCACCAGAATCTACACAAATGAAATCAGCATCAGATGCTGTATGGTTTCATGTCTAACTTCTTTTTAACTCTTTCTATATAGATGTGAAAGCACCCAAAAAAGGACTATGAAGAGAAATAGGTCATAATAAACGCCTCTTTTTCCTGTTCATCAGAATGTAGAGGACGGTGGGCCTGCACATAAAGCAGGACTCAAAGCTGGAGACCTCATTACTCATGTCAACGGAGAACCAGTCCACGGTCTTGTCCACACTGAAGTAGTGGAGCTCCTGCTGAAGGTAAATGAGAACGTATGTTTATCTTGAACCTGTATCTACTCCGTTTTAAATTATGTCGTTTTCAAATAAACTACACAACTCAGCTTAATAATATTCTTCATGGTGCTTGGGAAATGTCATTTAGAATTCAGTGTGGATCAGTTGCCCCTCCTATTGATTTAAGGACCAAGTGCTCATACGCTGTCACAATACTTACTCAGTCTGCTGAAAACAACAGTTACTGAGGTAAACCTGCTGAGTGTAGGTTTGCTATTTCAAAAGCTGCAAGCCTTAGAAACCGATCAGTAGTTCTTTAAAAAGAGGAGAAAGCAAAAAGTCCAACTGTGATGCATTTGCTGGAGGACTGAATCTGTTTATGTAAAAAACACTGTCTTGGAGCTTTAAGCAATATAATGCACGCAATACTTTCTATATACTACTATAATTTAATCACTCAATCAAAATAGATTACTCTTCATTTTACATATTCAGACATTTGTATAGTCTGACCTAGTTTTGATCTTTTAACAACACACAATCGACAGTAATGTAACCACAAACATAATCATGGATATAAAATGTCCTTTTAATACAAAATTGTGTCCTTCCTTTTCAGAGTGGCAGCAAAGTGGCCATCTCCACAACCCCCTTTGAGAATACTTCAATAAAAACTGGTCCAGCCAGGAGGAATAGCTACAGGAGCAAGATGGTCAGATGTGCCAAAAAGCCCAAGAAGGAGAAGACACCAGAGAGGTACAGAATCTTGTTACCCGTACTGTAGATGTGTGGTTTCAAAATGTACCCACAAGGTGTTGATGTCGTCTTGAATGTCCCAAAATGTGTGGTTGATGCATGGTGTATACTGTTAATGAAGGCAATAGCCAACAATTGCTGTGCTCGTTCTTACCTGTGTACACAAAAGAAGTTTTGTTTTGGAGAAGTGAGTGAATGATTTGATTTCAAGTGGTTATATATTACTTCTGTAGGGTTCCTGTTGACCTCTAGGGGGCAGATAGACAACACTGAAAAAAATTTCAACTAGTTGTTTTGCTTTTAAAAAAACTTAAAGAGGAACCTGGAAGTGTGCAAAGTACACATGCTGTAAGATAAGAAAATGCATAATATAGAAATGCAAAGAACCTTTAATGTGATAGCAGAGTTGACTTAAGCGTAATTTTAATCCCAGATTTTCTAGTTTAGAATAACAGAGGTGCATATTATACTACTTAATAGTACTAACTATGTCCTTTTTTAGAAACTGTTATACTGTTTAGAAACTGTTTGTAGCTTTAGGCATTATAGATAGAGATTTCCAAAAGTGAGCTGATTTCTTTTGTCTTTGTGTCACTGTTCTTTTTTCTAGGCGACGCTCCCTGTTCAGGCGTTTTGCCATGCAGCCCTCTCCTCTCCTGCATACAAGTCGCAGTTTCTCCTCTCTCAACCACTCTCTGTCATCTGGTGAGAGTCTCCCTGGCTCCCCTACCCACAGTCTCTCCCCTCGTTCCCCTACCGCCGCCTTCCGCCCCGCAACAGATTTCACCCAGTCAGGTGGAGATCTTGTTTTGATGGGCCTGAATATTATTTAGATGTTTTACTGTTATTGTTTGTTTCACATATTATGTTTAATTACTGATTTCTGTTATTTTTATCCTTCTAGGTGGCAACTCCTCCCAGAGCAGCTCTCCCAGCTCCAGTGCTCCAAACTCCCCTGCCGGCTCAGGCCACATTCGCCCCAGCACCCTCCACGGCCTCGGCCCCAAACTGCCAGGTCAGAGGCTTCGCCAGGGACGCCGCAAGTCTGCTGGTAGCATTCCCCTTTCACCTTTGGCTCGCACACCTTCACCCACCCCCCAGCCAACATCTCCCCAGCGCTCACCCTCTCCCCTTCTTAGTGGACATTCAGTTGCCATTTCCAAGACAACCCAAGCCTTCCCAGCCAAGATACATTCCCCGCCCACGATTGTACGCCATATTGTACGCCCCAAAAGTGCTGAGCCACCTCGCTCACCCCTCCTAAAACGAGTCCAGTCTGAGGAGAAGCTGTCCCCCTCTTACACAGGAGATAAGAAACACCTGTGCCCCAGAAAACACAGCTTGGAAGTGACTCAAGAAGAGGTGCAGGATGAGGAGCTGAGGGCTGGGGAGCGGGATTACACCGTCCTGCAGAGTGTGGAAGAAACAGCCTGCGAGCCACTGGCAATCACACGTGTACGACCTGTTGAGCAGGGCTGCTTAAAGAGGCCTATCAGTCGCAAGATGGGCCGGCAAGAATCTGTCGAGGAGCTTGACAAGGAAAAGCTCAAGTCCAAGGTGGTTGTGAAGAGACAGGACTGGTCAGAGAGGAGGGAGTCTCTACAGAAGCAAGATGCACTGCGAGAATCTGACTCATCCCCCTTGTGTGTTGATGACGGGGATGAAAGTTTTCTGGTCCGAGGTCAAAACAAATCCCAGAGCAGCCCAGAGTCTGGTCCTCTGGAGGCCAAAGCTGCCAGCACCACCCTTAAAGACGTTCTGTATAAGAAACTCACCACACGAGTCTCTGAGGGCATCACTGAACCATCTGGTGGCAGCAGTGAAAGTGACGGAGGCCTCCGAACATCTCTCTGCTCTATCCACCCAGAGTGGCAGCACTCCAGGCAGAGTAAAGACAATATGAAGCCAGACAGATTGGATTTCAAAGCTCCCACCATCGAGTTCACCAGGAAGAGGTTGTCATTTGAAGAGCGAGAAGACTGCATGTGTCGGCTATCTTCTGGCATCCACGAGAACCTCCACTTTGGCTCCACTAGGTCAAAGAGCCTGCAGCTGGACACGTCCATGCCTCATGACCACATGAAGGCAGGACTGGGAAGTGTTCACTCCAGCCCCGAGGGTCTGACTCCCAAGCTTTTCTCTGGTAGAGGAGAGAGCGCTGTGGAAAAACTGCAGCTCATTTCGTCAGCAGAGTCTCCCCTTAGAAAGACATCATCTGAATATAAACTTGAAGGACGCCATGTGTCCTCTCTCAAACCTCTGGAGGGCACCCTCGATATTGGCCTGCTCTCTGGGCCCAGAGTCTCCAAAACAGAAACTTGTTTATCCAAGATGACAGAGAACACAAGCGACTCTGTTTCTGTGAGTTCTCCAATTTGGTTTCAGAGCCCTACTGAGAGACAGTTAACCATCCCTCAGCTGAAAACTGCAGACAAGCTGAAGAGCCCTCTGACTTGTTCCCCGAGTCCTGAAGCTGTTTCTTCCCTAAATAGCATAGTCTCCTCCAAAGAGCAGTCAAATAACACAACCACAGAGGTGAAACTCAGTACTAGTGATGAAAAAACACAAGATAGACATTGTGAATCATTAAAAGCCCCAACCACTAAGATGGAGGCCTCAACTTTTACTATTAAACAAGAGAGCAGGACTGGTATGAAGGCCAGTTCACTGGCTCATGAACACAGAGGCCCTCGACACAGCTCCCCACTTCTCCTCCTGTGGAAAAACACCCTCCATACGGGAAGTCAGCAATGAAGATCAGGAGGATGAAGTGGAGCAGCAGGAAGTCACACCACACACTACATCACAAAGTACTGCCAGCTCCAAGACAGTAGTCTCTTTGACTTCACCAAAGCTGGAGGTAGACATAAAAAGTTCCCCCGCACCTACACAAGTGGACACTCCAGCTGCAGCTGCCAGTGACGCATTACCCGTGTCACTGAAGCAGAGTACAAACTCTGGTTTAGATACAGGTCAGAGTCAGAGCAGTGAGAAAAAAACAGCCACTGCACAGAAGTCAAACATGACCTCTTTTTCTAAGGTGAATGTACATAACAACTCTGCATCTGTATACGTTCCAGAGAAAGTGGTTTCAAAACAGCAACTGCCGAACGTCTGCACGTCAAATACAGAGCGGCAGGTTTCTATCACAACATCTGTATCTGGCTCTGTACATGACAATAAATCCTGCAGTTCAAAATCAGAAGGTCAGGACTGCTCTGAAAGATCTTCTAACAGGTCAGCTGTGAAAGTGGTGAGGGATTCGAGCAGCTCAGGCTCTAAGAAGGAAATGAGCACCTGTGCCACAGTTGTAAAAGTGGAGGCAAACCCAAAAGTGGAGCAGAAGAGAGGTGTTACTACACTAAACATTGGCACCTCCGTACAAAATGTTGCAGAAGTATCACTGAGCATAAACAAAAAAGATAACACTGTGTCTGCTGGTAAAATAGAGAGCAGTAGCATATCGGCGCAGAAGAAAGAAGTTCAAATATCACCAAAGATGAAAAATAATGGCAACATTAAAGATTCAGAGCAGCTATCAAAAAACTATCCAGCTGAAAAAGCACAACACAAATCATCTGTTTCAGAATGCTGCAAATCTAAAAAAGAAGAAACTGTTATCAGTGTGAAAGAAAACACTGTGCTCCCTTCAATGAAACAGAAAAGTTCTGCTCCAGCGTCTGCAAATGAAAATGTTTTGAGTCCCAAAAGTAAATCAAAGCCTGACCCACAACCTGTGACACACAGCGCTGTGAAGGCAGAGAGGGACACAAAACCACTTGAAGTGAAATCTCATAGTGTTGCTCCTCCAGTCTCAGTAGTTAAGGGCAGTCCAAATTCAAAACAGAGAGATGTGTCTAAAGAGACTGCACCCTCAACTTCAAACATTCAAGTAACCCATGACGCTAAACGGAAAGAAGCCTCATTGCCATCCGCTGGAGCTGACGTAAAGCGGGAGGAATCGCTGCAGCTGACACATTCTTCCACTCTTGCTGACGTGAAGCAAAGAGAAACCCAGCCCAAAATCTCTGTAGCAACCACAGCTCATATAGTAAAAGAAAACACAGATTCAAAGCCAAAATCTCTCCCTCCTAAAACTGTCCCTTCATCGACAACTCTAAAGACGTGTGTAGCTCCAACACCAGCTATTAAACAAAGTCCTGATGCCAAACATAAAGACCCCTCTCCCAAACACCAAGCCCCAGTCGTTAAAGACCATCACGACTCAAAACCAAAAGACATTATCTCACCTCTTACTGCACCCCCACATCAGCTGCAGCAGCTCAGGAAGGAGCCTCTGCCTCCGTCAGATGTTCCCTCTCAGCCTGATCCACCACCAGTGCTGCCAAAACCTGCAGCGAAGAAGGAAACGCCTTCAGCGAGCAGTGGAGCCGTCTCAGCCAGGGCCACCTGCGTGCCCCAGGAGACTGTAGTCAAGGTATCCAAGGAAGGCCCCAAGCCTGAAACGCTCAAACAGGACAGTCACAAGGGTCCAGATACAAGAGTCACCACCCCTGACAAACAGGCGTCCTCTGGCCGGAAGGAGCAGGCTGAGAGGAAGAAAAAAGAAACTGTTCAAGACGTCACGTCTGTACAGAAAAACACAAAAAGAGAAGCATCCAGAGCTGCTCCAACTGCACAGAAGGACAGTTCCGAAAAAGACAGTGGCAGATGCAAGCAGCAGAAGGAGTCACCACGTAGTTCCAGTAACAAAAAGTAAAGAGGGAAGAGAAAATAGCAGCTGACATTATCATTTCTCAGAATTCAGATGTTCTAAAATGTTAGGAACGGTTTGTGCAAGCATCATCATGCCTTCTTCTTTTTGTTTTTTTGGATCTTTTTTTGTTTTTTGTTTTTTTTTGAAGACCGGGCAAGCTGTTACATGCTAATAGAGAGGTAGGTGTGTGCGCGTGTGTGTGCGTAATAAGACGACAAATGACAACACATGTAAATGTTTCTAGGTCTGAATGTAGGCAATCGCTTGCTGATTATTTCTGGTATTTTCTGAATTTAGTGATTTACTTTTAAGTGAATGTTTTGGAAGTTTTGTTTCTGTTTATCGCAGAATGCTTTGTGCAATCAGTATGTCAGGGGCGACAGGGAGGAGCCTTACAAAGGATGTGATGTACTGTAGAGTCAGTGCCATAATGATTTTGAATTGCACTCTTACTTCTAGACTGGAAGGACCTGATGTTGAAGTGTTTTAATGCAGTAGACCACACAATTTTGCTCAGCAATTAAGCAAATGTATCACATGTTTCTGTTCAGTATAATCAGATTCTTTTTAAGTTGGGTTTTGTGCAGTGGTACACAGAGGGAATGCACTATGTCCTGTGCTTTTCACCTAAAACTAAAAAACAAAACAAAACACAGAATCATCTTACGGTTCTAGAAATCATTAATTAGTGTAGGGGCCTTAGAATCATGGGAAATAAAACTTGCTGTTCTTAGCAAGATTTGGTGTTTATTCACATTCCTCTGACATCTGTACATATATTTTTGATTTTTATGCAATATGGTGTAAATATGATAACACTGTAAAACTGGGATACATGGGCTTACATGATTGTTGTTTGTATTATATGTATAGATTTTGCAGTGTCATGTTTGTATGCTCAATATTATGAGTATCATGTTCTGCTCGATGACTGTGGTCTAAAGTAAGCTACTGTGATGTGTCTCATCAAAGGCATCCTCTTTTTTGTGGCTTTTAACATGTTCTCACATGTTCCAAAATGAACTTGAAGAGAGAGGAAAAGGCATGAGGGGGTAACTGGGCTATTTCTAAAAATGTAGCATTATATTACAAAACTGTGAGGGCTGTCAGCGTTTCCCAGGAATGTCTTTATTGTTGATGATGTATCTGCTGGCTGACTGCGGCTTGAAGAATGATGACTGTGTAAAATATGAACTATAGTGTTTGATCAATGAAATGAACCAGCAAATCTGCAAATGTTTGCCAATAATTTCTGCAGCAGATTTTTTAAAGCTTAAGGCAAAGCTTAAAGTCCGTGAGTGATACAAGATCAGTCCTGTGAGGAAGAAACGGTCTGTAAGGGTTCAGAGTGCTTCACTGTTAGTGTTTCAAAGAATTTTGATGTCAGGCTTCAGTCAGTGTTGTTAAAGTTGTGTGTTAGTGTTTCAGACTCTTCATACTGAGCAGCAGCTTAAAGCTTCACCTGGGTAAAGATTTTAAATAAGGTTATTTGATAGCATAGTTCATGTCCACAACATACATTTGATGTTAATGTGCAAATACATGGTACTATACATATAGGCTGTCATATATCAGCATTCACTTTCTGCAACTTACACACACACACACACACACACACACACATGTTCCTGTACTGTAGATGCCTTTAAATGAAAAACCCTAAATGACAACCAGAAAGTAGGCTAGGACACTATGTATGTAATGCAGTATTTGCTCTGTTGTGCTGGCTATATAAAAACAATAATCTTGTCTATACATATACTCTATGTTGACAAGTCAAACAGAAAATATTTCATTTAACATGACACAGAATATAGTTTATCTGAATGGCTTACTGTATCCAAGAATGACACTGAAACACAAGATTGAATGCATAGATTTTAATGTTAAAAGAATCTGATGTTTACCTGCATTAGATAATGTAAATGTATTGCTGATGTATCGTGAGAGAATAAATGCACCTTAATATTTGCCAATATTCAGTTCAGAAGGTGAATAAAAGAGGAAGATTAGAACTGAAAATGGTTTATGAATTCCCCACTTGTCCTGACTGCAAATTAAATGGATCACTGAATTTTATTTGAATAATTAAACATGTAGTATTTTTCCCCCACACACAGGTTTTTGTTTTCCTGTGACAACTGACATTTAAATCCTCAAAGCACATTCATTGTTTGTTTACAAAGCATCATGGATGTATATTTTGTATATTGTTGATTTGCCAAATATATGTTCTGTGTCACAGATGTTGTTTATAGTAGTGTGAGACTTTGCTCCCTTGCCACCAGGATGTTTAATAAGAACATTTGTTTGTGCAGTAATCAATGTCTTTTCATACGTCAGGTTCTTCTTTGTCTGCTTGTCTTTTCAATTTTTTTTTTTTTTCCCCTCCTCTGTGCAAAACTAGTATTAGATGAACTTGCTTACGATGGTTTGTCTTTTAGAATATGTGCAATAAAAGTGTTTTGAGTTTTGTATTTTGCCCAAGGAAAGCTCTATGGATGTCATAGATGTTGTATATTAAAACAGATATTTATACTTCTAATGTTGCGTAATACTGAAAATAAAATGGAATTATAAATTATTCTTTTTATTTTTCATTTGTTTATCCTGGCATGCCAAAAAAAAAGTATGATGAATAATACACTGCTTATTATTTGCGTATTATTTAACATATTAGTCACAGTTGACAATACACAGACAGGTGACAAAGGAAAACTCAGCATGTGTCTTAGTGAGGTGTTTGGCCACCAGACCAGCCTCAGTGTACCTTGTCATTGATTTTACAAGTGTCTGAACTCTACTGGAGAGATGGAACACCATCCTCCCAAAACATATTCCTTCATTTAGTGTTTGGATGATGGTGGTGGAGAGTGCTGTCTAACAAAACAAAATCTCCCATAGGTGTTAAACTGGGTTGAGATCTGATATGATTCACATCATCGTCATACTCATCAAACCATTCAGTGATCTCTCATAGACAGAGGCATTGTCATCCTGTTTCTCCACTCATTCTTCGGGTTTTTCCCTCAGTTTGTCACCATATCCTTATCCTGAGAGCCACTTTGTGTAAGGGTTAAAAAGATTCCAGGCTTACTTCCAGTTCTAGTTGTCAGATGCTGTGGCAGAAAGGTGACGCACACTGCTTGTAATTACTGAGTATTACTTTTCACAAAATTTCCCAGTGACAGAATATTGGACTTAATTTTTGCTAGTTTTGCTCTGATCACAGAAATATCAACAGCCATTGAAATACATGCTGTTAAAGTAGAATGAGATTTAAAGAGTCAATTTAAAGAATATATTTTTCTGCCAAATTGAATTGCTGTATACCACAGAAAGACTGGTAATGCTTCATATTATGTGTTCTTAATTTCCAAATAATTTGGCAAAAATTTAAATTAAAAAACATTTTGGAAATAATTATGTAATTTGGTACCAACTGCATGGAAACTAGAAACAGTGTTCAACTGGTTCACTTCAAATTAATTCATTTCAACCGACTCAGTTATATCACTGTCCCCATGTTTCACTGTCTCCACAGACTTTAGATGTAAGGTATGAATTTGAGGTCATCAACAGAGATCTGTGTTTTGACACTGACTTTCCTGGTGGAAACATATGTTCATGTGTTCAGGAACTGAGATGCAATGAGAGCTATCCTTTTATTTTCTTTATATATTCAGTTTATATGGAGTGATGCATAAAAACGTGTATACCAAAACATGTTGTACAGTGTAGTAACAACAGGGGGCAGTATCTTTCCATTTGTCTACTGGGGTGGATGCTGCCCAACTAGGTCCTCTGTTACGCAACTTCTATTCAGTAGCGATACAGAGGACTAATGTGGTGCAACTCAGTGTACGGAAATCCTCTCAAGATTAGAATGAATCTGATAAAGCTGCATATTCAAACTGCCTTGTACAGATTACTAGTTACTAACTCAAAGCGTAAAGTAAAGGACATTAATCTTCATTTCTCCTGTATTTCAAAGTAAAATTCTAAATATTCTTACGTTATTAGCTTTGGGTATCGTTTGTATTCTACATTTATGATTATATTACAGGTGCTCTCTGCTGAAAAAAGAATATTTCCTGCATCTTTGCTTTAATCAGATGACAGAGCCTCAGAGGAATACACATTTAGCATAGTTGGCCCCTTTAATTCCCTGTTGATCATCACTAACTGTCTTTTTATACACAATTACAGTGTTAGTGGTACAGATGGAGCAGTGTCCACACAGACTGATTACTAAGCAAAATATTACACAGGAATGAATAGGAAAAAAATCCTCTTAGGGGGATGGGCATGGGGTTGGCCGTTGGGACAGGGGGTGCTGCAGCAGCCAGGGGTATTGAAGGAAAGATTATTGTGGTAACTAATTTATTATCATTAATTGGCCGTGTGCTGCATCCTCTGTTGTTCTTCAGCAGGGAGCAATTTCCTCTCCACGAGAAATTTCTGTCTAATGTTTCACCGCAGCTGCAGGCTTCTATCTTCATAGCTGCAATGTACAGAATGTTAAACCCTCTTTCTCTAATGTATGTTATCTGTGGATATCAAAACACCAACTGGCCCCACAGCATTCTTCATTTCTCAACCTCTTTGACAGGCATGCTGTCTGTAGTGACATATATAAAACATGGCACGTTTTCTTTTGTTTTTTGTTTGTTTGTTTGTTTGTTTTTCTTGTTGTTATGTGTGACAAGGAAATGAAACACAATCCTCTCAGTACAAACTGTTCCCCATCTCTGTTCCTTCATTAATGTGAATATGCAGTGATGGCTGTGGATCGTTGTGCTTAATGTTTTGGCACTCAAGCTTTCCAATGACTCCAACCCCCCCCCCCCATTTCACTTAAAAATTACAAGAAGTAATATGTTATTCAACAATTTGTGGGGCTAATAAAATGTATCTTCATTGTCCGTCTGACTGTGAGTGGAGGCTGCTGCTTTGTAATCCATTTTAGAAAAGACTGATCAATACTAATGATGTAACCCACCATGTGCATCATTATCAACAGGGTGTGGAGTTAAAAGGCAGAGAAAGTGCATGTGTGTGCGCACAGACACACGTGTACATTACAGAAACAGCAAGTGAGGCACAGCAGTGGTTTGAGCTAAATGCTAACGTTAGCATGCTAACATGCTGATGTTTAGCACGCACGTATGTTTACCAAGTTTAAAAGCTTTCTTGCGATAAGCACAAAGTACAGCTGAGGATGATGAGAATTTTTTTTGCAGTGCAATGTATTCATAAACCAAAGTATTGGACAAATAAGAAATTTGAACTTGTGGTAGGGCTAGATGAAAAGTCAGGATAAGTTATTGCAAATCACCTGGAGGGTGTGTAGCAAATTTAATATGTAATGTGTAGACAGTATGTACTGCAGCTATGGCACAGTCACTTAAAACATCTGATTTTCCGTAGAAATGTGTCTTTAAAAGTTTGCAGTCAATTACACAACAAAAGAGAAAAGTGGGTCTTATGAATAAAGTATATACCCTGAAAACAGTGGTGGGAACATTATGTGTTCCTGTAGACACACTCAATCTGAGACACAGATATATAAATCCACTCTGGCCCGCATTAACTTTTGCTGCTGGAATTTGTTCAAGTACATTCTGTGACTTGGGGGAAAGCCAAAACTCCAGCCCTGCTCTCATATCTCATGTTGCAACTAATGGCTTCTGGTCGAGCTTTAGTCCTCAGCCTCTGGCCTATCACGCACACAGGGAGGGGTGGGCTTATTGTGTAGGACAGGGTTCACTCTCCTATTAGAAATATTAAAAACTACTGCTTCTGTATTAGAGAACACAACATTCCCTACGGTTTCTGTCTTTCGCTGTCTGTATCGTTACTTTTTCTTTTCTCCAATACAATTTTACAGTGTGCCCATATACATTGGATTCCACTTCATTGGCTTTGCTCATTATAGCTGCTGTAAAACACATAATCCTGTCGATATAATTCAAGTCAGTTGCTTTTGATCATTAACTAGAAAAAATGGAACAGTCATGAAAACATCTTTGCTGATTATACAACAGTCCAAACTGTCATATATGCCCCACGGCCAACCAGTCGTATATCATGTGATATATTTACTGCTGTAACATATTTCACTTTGTTGATCTAGTCCTCCCTGCAGAGTAAAAACGATGATGCAATGTAGACACAAGGAAAAGTGTGTGTTTGTGTGGGTGGGTGGATGGCAGCTGGTTGAATGTGGGCGAGCGAATGTTAAAGTACACAGTATGGAGGTTGTGAACAGTCCCGAATAGCAGTAAAAGAATATTATTTTCAGAATTCATGGAAATGCTCATGTTGCAACAATGAAATACATAAACATTTGATCACATCTGAATATCAGCTGTGACGAAATGCTCAGTTTGAAATAAACTTGAAAAGTCACAAACAAGCAGACTCCTTGTGTGGCAAAGGAGAAAGAACATGCTGATTAAAACCTTCTTCAAGGCCTGTATAGTTACAGTGAAATGAGAGGATGATGTATGACTGGATGATATTGTGGTTTCTGTGCAAGGCTGCTAAATGTTGGGTGTACTAACAAACTGTACACTATGAGCTCAGTGCTGGGTCACCATGCTGGGTTTTATCTGTTAGTGTGTTATATTTAGTTGCATTATTATATCATGTCCTCGGTTTAGTCTATAAACAGGTGAGATCACCGTTTATTTTTTAGGTGTGGACTCAGTGTGCTGAAGGAAATAAGTAACATAAATCCAAATTACCTGCACAGTTGTGGTTTTAATGGATGATGAGCATCTCCAGTCACACACATTGGATGACTTCACTCTTACTTTTCATTATTAATCCTTTTTTTTAACAACAAAGAGTGTAGTAGAGAGTTAGCATTGCAGATCTGTGGCATTGTCAGGTAAATTGGTGCAGAATGAGAGGGGTTTTTTATTCGGTGCTATTGTCTTCATTAGCCACAATGTAAGTAAACTGCTGACAGTTTGGTCGGAGTGTTAGCAGCAGAAAATCTAGTGTTGAGCCACTGGGGATAAATAAGCACAAGGCTACAGAGGTCTGGTAAACTGACTTCTTTCTAACTCCACACCCCCAGATTTTTTTCATTTTCAATCTTGGAGTCTTCAGCCCCCAACCCACGCTGACTCACTTGAGGCAGTTCATCAGCCTTCACAGAGCTGCCTCTGGGAACAAAAATACTGTATACAACTTCTTCCCCCACTTTCATGTGTAAAATCTGTTCCCCTTTAACTCAATGTACTCTTACTAGGTTTTTTGAGAGCTTTCAGCCACATCTCATGGCCTTCATAAGTAAATCATTGGCTCAGCTGGATTTCACTTAACTCTCCACCAACTTCAGCCAATCACTACTCACTGATGGGCATGAGACCATGGGATGCAATTGAAACCTCAAAAAAAAAGAAAAGGAAATGGACCTACTTTACACCTGCGTTAAGGGTGAAGGAGTTTATCACTTCTAGGAACACTATGGAGCATTTTTATATGAGTTTGTCCCTGTTTGGTTTGTATTGTTCACAAGCCTATGCACACGAAACATAGTTCTGACACTGGATTCATGCTGTTCCACTGACCAACAGTTGGGGGCAGTAACCTGCGAGGAAGCATAAAAATACACTACTGGAGCCAAGAAAGAAGAATACTACAGTTACCAAACATGTATGTAAACAATGTGGGATTTAAAATATTTAAAAAACGGCTTTGCAAATTGTCTGTGACATGTGATGTGCATTCAGCCTTTGTCAGGCCTCAAGGATACACACAAGGCATTTTGGTGAGTAAATATAACTTGCTCAAGTGTTGGCTGTTTACAGACATGGAGCAACATTAGTGTTCATTTGGAGTTAGTGTTCATTCAACCTGCTTTTACCTCATTTTTGGTTTTCACCATCTCCTGAGGGAAATATCTGGCTCTTTAGCAGCTAAATGTTCCACTATGTTCACCAGCTGGTCTATCTGTTGTTTGGTGCTTAGTAGAGAGTGTAGTTGAGTAGAGTTGTTTTTTTAGAGCTTTTTTGATGAAAAGAACAGCCTGCTGCATCTGGAAATGAGGTTGATGAGACCAGCAAGAAGGAACCGAAACTGTTAAGTTTGCACCATAAAACCAAAAACAATGAGCTGACAGATGCTAAAATGTAGATTTATAATTATCTGTGGGTTAATCACCATGAACACGTCTTGACATAAAGGCTCATATCCTAACTTAGTATACCCTTAATATTCACACACAGACAACATAAGACTCACATGATCATCACCTCATCTCATTCATCATAAGATGTGAACTTGGCCTCTTGTTCAGTACAGTGTCACAACATCATCACCTCCACAGTGAGGCTGAGAGTGGTCTTTGTCTATCTGTACAAGGGAATCAGAGCACAGGATCAGTTACAAAAGTAACACTGACACGGTTGATAAAAGTGCTTTTCTAAACCTGTTTGTAAATCTGTTTATTAGAAAAGTCAGATCAGGACAAAATGTATGAGCAAAGTGTTCAGATTGAACATGCAGAGTCTTTCAAGAGCTCTATTGATCCAGAGTAGACGTAGACGATGAACATCATTCTGTGTCTCCTCTGTGTGAGTAAAGAAGGCCACTTGATCTAAAACTTTATGATCATCCCTCTTCTCTCTGTTCTTTCCTCTTGCTGTCATATTTAGAGGTACCTGTGGAAGAGATGAAGAGTATGAAAGGTCAAAAGGTGGCAGAGGCTGAGAGACAGTGGTTAAAGAGGAAATGAAAGAGGATGAATAGGAGGGGGGAGAATGGGGGAAGGATAAGATCCCTCTGTCAGACACAGGGCAGGGGTCTGGGCTCAGGAGAGTGACACGACCTCAGTGTGGTCCCACACACCGAGCGCATTAATGAGCGTCTGAGAGGGATTTAAGGTCCAGGGCTTAGTACAGATCAGGCGCTGATTCTCTGCCTTGGGAAAAATGGGACGTGAGTCTGAGCCACCATTATGTAGGCTGTGGCACATGCTGGGAGAGACGCATTGAGGTCATCTCAGATGAAAGCAGCACCTGAAACACTGGGAGATGAATAGTAGGACATACTGTATATTATTTAACACACTGGAGAGGTTGAGGCTTGCATTGTCTATTATTATGCCAGTTCCTCTTGTCGGAGATTTAAAACAATGTTCTCAAGCATCACGTTATACTGTTGCTGTTAGACTCTGACAAAATTGTTCACATAAACTGAAAAACATTGGTGGAATGAAACTAATATTTACTCAAGTACTGCATAATTTTGCACAAATTTGCAGTATTTGTGCTGATTATTTCCATTTTTTCTACTTTATACCTCTACCTATTTATTGCAAATATATCATTTTATTCCTTTTATCTGACTGTAGTTATTAGTTACTTTTCAGATTTACATCAGAACTCCACCTCAGCCTGTCACAACAGTAAAATGCTTCTTACACAGTGAAGAGCAACTTAACTGCTGATAAAAGAGCCATTTCTTAAAATAAATCTATGCCATGTCCTGGAAAGGTGCCATTATTTGACCGATGATCAGTCCAACTGGTGCTCTGTGAATGTAGAAAAAAGCTGTAGTATTCCCCATTGCCCCAAAGAAGATCTTACAAGAACCAAAATGAACTGCCCAACAAGTCCCCCAAATTAAACAACAAAATATATCATTTGTCAGTGCCCTGTAGAATGAAACACGCTGAACCCTATTAGCAGGACAACAACAATTACTGTTGAAAAATAGTTTTAGAGTTTTATGATGTTACAATGCTATGGTTAAGGTTTGGTTAGGTTTAGGTGCAAAAAATAGATCTAAACAACTGATACCTTCGTTCTTCTTGGGAGAACAGTTTTGGATTGCCAGGGTGCCTTCAACACCACTCCCATACAGATCACTCCTTTGCCAAACAATAACACATTCTGAAGTTGGAAGCAGAGGGATATATTCTCTAAAAAAGGGACTGCTCTGTCCAATGATTGCTTTCTCTTTTGCATTTTGATAATGCCTGTGTACATTTACTTCAGTCAGATTAGAGTTCAGGGCTATATTTTTAGTGTTTTTACACTGTAGTATACAATTATATACCGTAGTATGGCTACTTTTACTTACAAAAGACCACTGTTTTTGTGGGTGCTAGTACTTGATAGCTTGATCATGATTAGACATAAATAGTCATGTGATACACACGGTTTGAAGACAATAAAATAGGTGTAATGTGTAATATTTTCAAAATATACAGTTTGCCCTAGCTTTAAATAAAATAATAATTTACATGTGTTATAGTGTTAATTAGTAACATAATGAGAGTTCAACAGTGGTGGCAGGTGGTTGAGGTTGGGGTTGGGTGGTTTCAGTCTCAGTTTCAAAATTGTTACACCCTTAATAAGTAGTTCACGCTATAGTGGTTTGTTAGTAGAAAGTAGTGTACAGTTAATAGTGACAGCCGAGGAAAACAACAAGAGTTGAATCGAGGGCAACTGAACTTGAGGATGTTTCACCTTTCATCCAAGAGGCTTCTTCAGGTCATCAACTATTTATGACCAAGTCAACCTGCCCACAGTTCAACCCTTCTTAGATAACTATGACCTGGATAATTGAGAATCTTCACATAAGTTCAACTGAGGAACACAGTAGTTTTGCATGCTGTTTCAAATGTGCCAGCCCCGCCCTCTTCGTCTAATAATTTCCAGCTACATTTGTGCTGTCGTTCACTGCTGTAATAGAAAAAAAAACACTAAAAAGTTTGCTTTTATTTTTCTCTTTAAGAATCAATTTTGTATTTTGTGTTGTTTAAGTTATTGTTCTTGTCTCATTTTTTTCCTTTTGCCTTTTGAATGCAAATTATACTTGCGATAGAACACAATCTCTCTCTCATGGAAATTGTTTGGTGAGTTTAAAGGCTGTGTTTTGAAATGTTCGGACCTGTAACATAAAGCTACAACACTCCTGCTCAAACAGTAACTGAAACTAGACTTTGAACTCCACAATGAGCCCGTCTCTATATGTACATGTTCATATGAACATCTGACACTGGGAACCAATGTATTTGAGACACTTAGGCTGAGCAGTTCATCTCACAATTCCCATGTGTGTTAAAAGATAGAAAAGTGTCAATAATGAATAAGTCTACCTGTTTGTGTTGGACAACTTAACTGACAACTGTATGATTTATGCATTTCATTAATAATGACCAGGTCAACAAATATTAAGGTAGAGATAAATAAATGCGAACTGCAGTCAGACGCTTTTCAAAAATTCAAAAATGCCTTCAGACTTGTTGTGAAAAAAGCTAGTAAAGAAAAAGAATCCTAACTGCATGCTTTCAGCCTTCTATAGAACCTGCTGTGTGAAGTTAAAAAAGCCCAAATGAGCGTTATGTAAACACATTCCCTGCACGCACAGCCCAAACAGCCACAGCTGGCTGAACTTGCGTAAGAGGCCCTGGCTCAGACTCTGTGTATGCCATTCGGGTTTGTAGATCTTTTGAAATCTGCTTTGGTTCAGTCCTGTGTCACAGGCACTGACTGCATGGCACTGCAACGGATGGATTAACATAAGTGCAGGATTGAGGTTGTCCCAGATAACTAGAGAATCAAAAGAAATCTTTGCCCCAAGTGATTTCCAAAAGTGTTCATGAAACTTTTCAGGGGTTGTTTAAGGGTTATATAGGCTGCTTGATTGTAATATGATCCACATTATGTAAAAGTTTTTTCTGTTAAAACTTTGTTGAATTCACCTGAATGTCTTTGGACTGAGTGGGAAAATGAGCACACAACTGATACAAAGTAGGCACGACAAATTATTAGAGTGGTTGGATGAGAGGTATTTGAAACACTTTCTGTTAAGGTAGGTAGGTAGCTGTACATAAAAGGATGATAGTTACTGTATCTGTCAATGGATAATGATGCTACTCTTGCAGAAATAATATAAATATGAAGCTACTGCTAACAGATGTTTAGTCTAGCTTAGCATAAAGACTGGATGCAAGAGAAGCTAGCATGGCCATTTCCACATGTAGAAAGACGCCTACACACACAGCATTTTTAAAACCATACAAAACCTAGAATATAGAGCTGACAAGTTCTGTGTTTTACAAGTAATTACGTGCCGGAACTCTTTCTCGGTGTGGTATTGTGGGCTCAGAAGTGTTGGTAAGCAGATTTTTAAATTTTAGACAGAACCATCCTAGCTGTTTCCCCATTTCCAATGTTTCTGCTCGCTATGCAGTTACCATACAGACATTAGCTTGATACTGTGGCTCTTCTTGCCTAATCCTTGGCAAGAAAGACAATAAAAATATTTCCCAAAATGTTACATACAGGATTTTGTGCCAACACGAAGTTAGCATTGTGTCAATGTCTTCTGTATTTTCAAATAAAAATTTCAAATAATGGCCATGTCTCAAATAAGAACAGAAACAATAAACAATTTTGAAACTAAAATAATGATGTGTCATGAGGTAGACGATGCTCATGTTTGTTAGACCTTAAGTAGCTATAATTTATCTTTTTTAATCCCAACATATCAAAAGACAGTGTAAACAAACTGTAGAAAGTGTGGAAGAGGTCACTCAGAGAATTGTCAGCTGTACAGTTATCCTTGACTTTATGGAGCTCAGGGATTTTTAGCTCATTGTTTAGCAGTGCCTCGAGATAACTTCTGTTGTGAATTGGCGCTACATAAATAATAATTAAATAATAATAATAAAAATAATAAGACTTGACTTGACTTTCAAGCACAAAATTTAAGGTGTAAGTATGTGTGTGAGTGTGTGTGTAAATGACTACATGGTGAACATTGTAGAGCAACTTAGCAGCTAAAGAGCCAAATATTTCCCTGAGGACTTGGTAGAGAACAAAACAGAGTTAAAAAGAGTGAATGTTGGACTACAACTCAGAATAGATGATAATGTTGCTCCATATGTATAAATAAGATGTGTAACTTAAATAAGAATCTGTATGCTAACAAGGTTGCCATATCACCTTAAAAGATGGTGCTATAATGCTGTGTTTACAGCTTGTTTCTGCTGAGTCCAAAAGTGAAAAAGTGAATGACAACTCCACAGGGTACCTTAATCTTATTCATACATGTTTGTTTCATAACAGCATACTAATTTATGCTTTAATGTGTGCTGGTTGCTGAAGCAAGAAACTAGAAAACATGATCTCATTTTACTATTTTACATATGAATAATAGAATGCACTGCGATGGGGAAATAAGAGCTAATTTGCCAGAAGCACTTACCTTGGCATGAACATGGGGGAAGGTCTTGCATTACCCACTAATCAGTGCCTGTACAACCACGCACTGATTAGTGGGTAATGCACTTACTTCAGTAAGTGGAGTAAAACACTCTGCTGTACGATTGGAATAGACTGGATTTGCCTCACTTGGTCTGCCAGCATGGCACAGTCTTAAGAGTCACAGGAACACATAGCTTACAGCTGCTCATTTCATCAGCTCAAGATGTAGAACCAACACAACAATGAGCTACTGTTGTATAGAAACCTAGAGAAAAATACAGCAAATGAAACACCTTTGTTTGAGTTATGGTCACATTTGTGGTGAACATATGTTTGCATTTATTATACAGGATATTGTGGTATGATTGCACAGTGTTAGGTTCTCATCCTTACCTGGTGGAGATTTGATTTCGTTTTTAGAATTCAACTAAAACTCCTTTAGATATGGCGATGCAGTACGGAGACATGGTTACATCACTGACAATTATGTCTCATTCTTAGATTCCATAATATGTATCACTGTCACAGCCTGAGCTTTCCAGTAGTGGAGGAAGAATTCAGACAGTTACTTAAATGATTAGCCATGTCACAATGTAAAAATATTTAATTACAAGTTAATTCTAAGTTAAAGTGTTAAGAGTAAAATGTACTTCAAGTACTCATTCTGCAGAAAAATGGCCACTATGAGCGTTGTCTTTTTAGATTTTGTATTATTGAATTGTTAATAATTATACATTTATGTTTAAGTAGCATTTTATTCTTGTAGGAAGTAGAGATGGAGCTAGTAATAAGCACTCTATACACTGTCGGGCTGTTAATCTAGAACAACAAAGATAAATGTACATTAGATTGAATGTAGAGGAGTTGAAATGAAGTGGAAAAATAGAAATATGGATACTTATACAAAGAAGAAATAATCAAGTAAAATTTTGTATGTAAGTATGACTTATGTTTGGATGCCAAGCATTATGATACTGTTATATTCATGTCACACTTGAATATAACATAATCTGTGTGAGGGATAATTCTGAATCAAACCAGATCAGTGCAGCTTTCTGTCATATCTGTGCACTGAATTGAGCAAGACCGTGATGTCTGAGTCCAAACTGAGGTAATTCTTTAAAGCAAAAGTAGACAAATCTGCTATTGGCAGATTTCTCACACTGTGCAGACCAGTGGCGACAGGCTAGTCAGGCTGCAGATGTTCACAGATTATAGGCTTGTGCAATAATCATCTTGGTGGAGATGTGTTCACTCTCTTATTACAAGTGGCCTGTGTGACAGACGAAGATGCAAAGATCTCTGTCTTCACTGGAAACAGTACAAGTGCAAGTTTATGTTTTAACCCAGTGTGAGAAAGCAAGTAAATGCTTGGACCAGTGCAGTTTTATAAACACACAGACAAAAACAAACATACTCCAGTCATCTCCAATGGATCACTTATACACATCTCATGCTTGTGCAATCACCAACAGCAAGCTGGTCACAAGTGAGAGCCAGACAAATGGTAATTCATAAAAGCCCCATTATTCATTTAAAAAGACAGGAGAGGGCCTCCCCCAGAATAAGCCCACCTCTGTTGTCACGCATTAGACCAGTGCTTCAAGAAAGTATCTACTGCTTGGTCGGGGTCCACAAATCAATAATTCAGCTGGGCACAACCTGAAGAAGTAATGCTGGGCAATGTAGTGTGGGCTGAAGTTTCATAAAGCAGACAGAGACACACCGTGCCATTAAAAACCAAGGTAACACATTGTCCACAGTCTCAACAAAAACCAAGCCTCACTGATGCATGGCTGACTACTTGATAGTTTAAAGAGAGCTCCTGTTTTTGCATTGACCCCCCTAAAGTGAGGTTAATTTTACCAGCCCTGAGTGGACTATTACTACCAACAGATGATTAATTGATAACTAAGCATTATGAAATTAGCATGTGATCCTGGAGTACATCTATAAATTTGGAGGTTTTGCTACAATGCACTGCATAACCCAAATTTGCTGGAAGCATATCTAAAAATTTAATGCAAAGTCTCTTTTCTGAGCTGTTACTGAGGTGCAGGGAAAAGCAGAAAAGTGCAGCTTTTTTACAGGACGAATAGACTGCAGGAGCAGAAGCCTTAAAACAGAACCTCCCCTATAACACATTTCATTCTTTTTGTTTTAAGGCTGATGTATGTAGCACCCTTAACTAAGTGGACACTAACATCAAAATACATTGTCTGCACACAGGAACACAATATCCTCTGGTCTTTGAGAAAGAGAACTATTGTATGGCAGATACAGATATTTAGATGCTTTTGCCACCGTCACTTACACTAAAGCATTTATTTAAAAAGCTTGCATTAAAAGCTAGTAGCAAAGTAGCAAAGCTAGCGTCAGTAATGACACAGACTATTTTGGACTCTCCCTCAGATTTCAGGAAGCGTTTCTCTTTAATGGATGACTCATGCTAGTTGTTGACAAGAACATGGTCCGATGTTCCCTGAGGAGTTGTACTGAAAAGCCTCCCACTCACATTATTCATTTAAGGGCTCAATCAAGAACCAGGTTATCAGATGAGGCGAATGCCTAACTTGCCTTCCAGTGCACATATCCTTTTTGTTATCTGTTTTCAGTCTGAAGATCTTTGACAAAGCATTGGACACAAACACTGTGCGGCCTTTTGTTAGCAGAGAAACAGCAGTGTGAAAATGTATAAAGATCGATTTGGGCTTGAGACCAGAGTTATTCAGAACTGTGGTAATCAGATTTTACATGGAGGTATCACTCAGCATTGCACTGATTTAGTCACGAATACATTACAGCTCAGGCTATGAAAAATCCAAGACTTAATCGTTGTACACAGCTGAATGCATGAAGTCACTAACAACCAGCCAATTATACTGATCTGCATTACGATTATCCAGTAGTAAGCTGTCAGAAAAAATAGCAGTTTGTTTCAGTGTGCAACAACAAAGAGTTTCTGTCTGGATTTTATGCTTGATTTTGCTGTTCTGCTTTGCTCTACTTATTCATTCATGTAACCCTGTATTATAAGCAGCTCTCAAAAGACTTGCTAGAGACAGAAACATTCACCTCAACTACTCATAAAAAACAAGTTCTAACTAATAATGAGACAAGAACTTGCAAACTCTCAGTGGTTGGAAAGCCCCAAGGATGTCAGTGTCAGCTGTATTTAGCCATGGACATTTTTTACAGTGTTGTGAATGTACTTTTGATGCAAGAGATAAATGATAAAATGTCTGAACAAAGGAAACATAAAGACTTCTCACACACTACTCTGGACAATCGTAAAGTTTTATCTGCACTAAAGCGGAAGCAAGTTTTACACACAACACTGACATATTACTGTTGTTTAAACAGTTGTCTTTTTATGCATCCAGCAGACATGGAGCAACATTAAAATTCCTTTGGGTGTCATTCTCTGGCTGCTTGATGAATGTAAGTCCAATAATCTAATTCACTCTCCTTTGAGCTTTGGTTTGTTCTCCACCAAATCCTGAGGGCACTCCCTGGTTCTAGTTGCTGACTTTGTCTGCTGTTTAGTGCTGGACAGGTAGCGTACCTCCTGCATCTGGAAAGTGGAACTGCAGAGTTCAGTGATAACTCTGTTGTCACTACCCTTTTTGCTGTATATATCTGTGTATATGTGGTCATTTGATTTGCACTGTGTCAGTATGAGCAGCGGTCAAGATCTATTTCAATTTTGTGCACATTTCTAATGAACCTGCTGCACTCAAAAACAGTGAGATTGTGTGATATATTGTCCAACTGCTTTGTAAGGCCCAAGTGTTAAAAGTTGTTCCAAACAGCCAAACTCAAAGGTTGAGTGAAAAGCCTTTGTAATAGAGGGGCGAAGCACCTCTGCTCAAAGGCATTTATAGTGTTGTATTCATTAGTACACATGAAAAGTGACAGAACAGTTGTATAAAGACCATGTCTGTTTCAGCAAGTAACAAAAATCAGTGTATGCCATCCCCAATTTCAACATCAGAAATGTGTGGGGGGAATGGAGAGGGTTTCAAACGTTGCTAAGCTATCCAACAATGACGGTGATGGAGAAAGTATCAGGCCCAGCAATTAAGTTTACCTAGAAGCATCTGAATATGACTTTGCTGTGCATTTTTCTTTTTCTGGTCTGATTTATCCAAGCAGGAGAGTCCTAATCGCACTCACACAGTCGCACATGCACATTCAGACCTGGGAGCTACCAAGTACAACCACATTCCAATCTGTTGGCTACTGAGCTGCTCCAATGCAGTCAGGTGTTAATGTTGTTGGCCTTGCTGCAGGGAACTTTAATGGTGGCTATAAGTAGGGCACTTTCTCACTCACTTTGTACGGTAAGATTTATCCTGCTAGTTCAGGGGTCGTTTTGGGCTTCCCACTTTCCTAACCTTTAGGTCAGCACCATGTCCCTTGGTCAGTCAGTCTTCCACTTTAGTCCAGACTGAAATATCTCACTATCTATGGATGGGTTGCAATAAAATTCTGTACAGATATCCACGGTTCCCAGAGGATGAATTCTAATGACATTGGCGATCCTCTAACTTTTCTCTCTCACCCTCAGTTGTACTTGTAGCATGTTAGCATGCAGATATTAGCTCAAACACCACCCTGCCTTAATACAGCCTCACAAAACACTTGGCCGAGCCTCTTAGTCTTGTTATAGACATATAGACACATAGTTCAACATGAAATTAATGTTTATACAAACTTCTGAAAGCTGTGAATTTCAAAACTATATTGTACTGAACATTGTGCAAAGATCAAATAACAGAGGACACAGTTACAGAGAAGTTATAATCATTCTGAGTTGAGGAGGACCTAATATTAGAAAGGAGTTTCTTAATGAGTTTGGCAGGGAGAGAGTTGAGCAGACAGGATGTCTGATTCTAAACAGGGACTGGAACCCCCTAACATGCCCTCTCCACACTCTAAATCAGATACGGTACTGTCCCAGGAGAGGACCAAATTAGAGACATTACCACTGCCATGCATCAAGCACATAAACCAAATGTGTGTGTAAACAATGAGACTGCTTCAGTAATGGATCCAGGGAATCACATCATTTATTAGAGTGTTTTGGAACCTTTGCAATTTCAACCTTTTTAAACACAAATAACATAATTCAAAGTCATTCCCTACAATGTGGAATGTACAATATTGATTTGTTACTGTTTATATTATAGCGGCAATTGCAAGCAGAGAAGAGACATCTGATGTAGTAAATCATGGTCCTCCTTTTTTCTTCAACACAACTATGACAAAATGATGGACATTATTTGGTAGGGATTAAGACATACAAAGGATTCTCACATTTGTTGCCCTGCAGCAGTCTCTGGCTCTAAACTCTCCCGGGGAGATGTAAGATTGGTGTCATGATCAGACAGGGAGGGTGAGCTGCAATATTTTTTACATCATTTCCTAGAGTGATAAAATGCTTTGGAGCGATGTTCATAAATGTCAGTCATGCCCTGGCAGAAGACTGCACTGCTGAATTAATATTAAATGTTAAACAATGCCCAGTTCACTTTTATGGGTCTATTACAGTTGCTCGCACAGTCTAAGCCTTCAGTCATACAGACCTGTCCTGGCCTGCTTAGTGAAGCCAGACCAGACACCAAGTGAGTGCTCTACTATTTCATATTTAGTCTATTTCTTTTAGTTCAGAGAATGTTTAATGGATGGCATTACTAGAGCTTTTCATCACAGAGCAACATTTTTCTGCAAATCAGAGGAATACTTAAAAATCTTACATATCTCTACCTCAGTTTTTCCATAAATTAGGAGCTACTTTTACATGACAAAGTCAATAAAATCTTCCCTCAGCCTTGAAGGAGTTATTTGTAAGTTTTGCTATTGCTACATAACTAATGTTAGTACTGACAATTGACTAGTCTGAAAGAAACGCTGCAAGTTCAGCACAAACTCCATTCTGTTACTCTCCAAGAGCTGTCTCCAGCGGTGGAAAACAATGGCAATGTTTTGCTTCTTGTCCTATCTTTTTTTCAAATGAAGTTAGCATGCTAACCAGCTAGCCTAGGCCAGACCAACCCATCTAGTTACTTTCCGCAACTCACTGTAACGTCCAGACTGCCCTGAAGAAGTAGCACTGCTCAGAGGAGGGTAGAAATCACATTCACACAGACCCTTTAGCAAACCATTGTCTTAGTAAATATGTTTATGCTGGGACCTAATGAACTTTTAAGGATCATGTTTTAGTCTCATTAGAAGTACTGAAAATATAATTATTGATGATAATCACAATTAGAGCCACAACTGATGCTTATGTTTATTATTGATTAATTTGCAGATTATTTATTTGATTAATCATTCAGTCAGTCTTTCCTATAATGTTGAACTATCCCTTTAATGTTTGGGAGATAATGAGAATAGTGTTAGTGCATTTCATAAAGTGAACTTCAAATCTGCACCTGCTCATATCAACAACTCCCTGAAAATGTAAAAGGCCATAATGAAAAGCCAATATTTCAAGCATTTGTCCTGTTTGTGATAGAAATTGCTGTTAAAACAAACCCACAAGTCAGTCTTGACAGCTGCTAGTCAATGTAGCTTGTGTTTGTCTCATGTGATGGACACTCTGTGGGGCCTCTCTGTTCCCAGCTTTTTTTTTATGATGCCAGATGGTTGGCCTTATACACAATGCAGTGCCCTCTCCATCATGTCCTACACACTGATACCTAAGCTCGGTGGTGGGAACTGGCTGTATAGTCCAGATGAAAGTAGCAGCTCATTGCTCAGATTGTTGCTTTAACTGGTCTCTAGAGCCCAGATCCTTCCTTTCACTGCTGCAATCAAAGCCTCTCTTCTCTTTTCAGTTGTTCTTCCTTCTGCCATCTTCTTGAGGTGTTTTGATTCTCTTGCCATCTGCTGTCAACGTCAGGCCAAATGTATATTAGCAGGCATAGTTAGAGCCCTGTTTGCTATCTTGTGTCATAAAGTTGAAGATTGTATAGTGCAAAAGGTTACATCCTTTATTCAAAATAAAAAGAGATATTATGGGTATTACAGCTGATAGATAGTAATGTTATCTCTGAAACCATAACACTAAACTTGTTTCCACACACAGGCGTCTAACAGTAAGTCTACCCACAGAATGTTCTGTACCTTTTTTTATTTCCTGAAATTCTCAGCTCATGTAGCAACATGAGCTTCTAACTACCATGTTAGGGTTGTATTAAGTCGACTGAATGTCCCCTTTATCAGTTATTTCCATATTAAATATATTCATTATTAGACACAAATATGTGTTTTGATTGTTAAAGGGATGTTTTACAATACTGACAAAGGTTGACGGTAATCTGAAAAGATCTGCCCTTTTTGATTCCTCTTGTTAGTATTAGTTAGTAGTATGAATTTTTCTTCCCTTTTTCCCTTTCAATTACGTTTGAAAAAAAATGAAACAACGTACTACTCTGTAAGTGCTATTTATGCAATGAAATATCTATTACAAGGTCTTTTGTCGGCAAAATCTCAATTCAAATTCAGGTACCACGCAAGTGTTAATCTTTAATTTTATTTTTTTGTTTTTCTGTTATACATCATCTAAATGAACCTTTTTGTTACTAAGAGTCCCATTTTACAGAAGACTAACTTGCATTGATATTAATATTGTACTTTTTTATTTTTAACTGAATACTTACAGAATTAAATTTATTAATTTAGGAAAACTGTGGAATATGTCAATAAGAATGGATTACAGGATCTCCCAATAATGTATCTCACGATCTTACTGAAAAAGTAACAGCAGACCTGCAGTGTCAGTGATAGGGGGATGGATGAGTATCTACCAGGAAATTCAATTTGCAGCCAGATATTATAGCCCCCTCATGTAATTCAAATCGACAGTTTGAAACCTTTGCTGTATGTTGCTGACGAATTTGAAAAGCAGGTGAGAAATAGCTGGACAGATCCTTGGTGTTGGTGTAAAGAGAGGAACGGAACAGTGTATGTTCTGTGCTGAGTGCTGAGGACATCCTGGGACTGCCAAGGGCAAAATTTATTAAAACCGTTGTTCTTACACACATGAAATATTACATGCAGGCACATATCTCTCAGCCCAGTGTTTTTGCTGATAAATTCATATGTGTATCATGCTTTAAGGGTCAGATTTCTCCTGTATGTTTCCAGCAGTGTCACACTTTCTAATTGTCCCAAGACTAACAAGCAATTGTAGAAAAATAATACAGCTATTGTAAAAGCTATTTAAAGAGGAGTTTAGTAAAGCTTAGATAAGCCATGCTAGGGGCTCTGTTAGGCTGTACTTAAGAACAGCAGTACTTTGAGCCTGATGGAAATGTCAGCATACTAACAATCTTATACTGACAATACTAAAATACTAATGTTTATTAATAATGTTTATTATGTTATCATCTTTGATAAGATTGTTTGTTTTGTACATATGCTAATTAGCACTGAACACAAAGTACAGCTGAGGTTGGTGGGGGTGTCGGTTTTGCAGGTAGTTGTTTATAAAGAAAAGTATTGGACAAATTTTGACCTGATGATTTTTCTAGATGATAGTCAGGAGATTATTGTTATCATCATTTTCTGTTTATCCTGAAGGGGACATGAATGCTTGTATAAAAATTTTAGGTGCCAGATGGGATCAAAGGATCCCCAGAATATGATTCATCCTCTGGTAACCATGAATGTCTATGCAAAATTACCAATTAGATAGATGTAGGGCTATTTTACTGGATAAGTGAAAACACTAACCTGCTGGTGGCGCTAGAGTACAATTCAGAGATCACTTCGGACATAACGATTCATCTTCTGGTAACAACTGATATCTGTACCACATTTCATGGCAATGCATCCAGTGATTGTTGAGATATTTTTAATATGGACCAAAGAAGTGAACCAAAAGACATTTCACCATAAACCAAAAATGTCAACCTCATGGTGGCATCAGAGAGGTCAGGGGATCACTAAGTAGGTTTCCACCTATGACTGTACAAACTTTAATGGCCATCCAAAGTGGTCGACTAGCCAACCAACAGACTGGCACCAGCATTCCTTGAGCCACACCACTGATGTAGCTATAAAAAATAGTAAATATAAAATAGTCTTGGCCATGAGGGTTTATTGTTTATTGTTTCCTTTTAACAGTGAATAGATTTCAACCCTGCCATTACTGGCTTAATAAATCCCTACTGAACAGAGGAACCAGCAGTGGAAATTGATCTTGAGGCCAAATCAACAACAAGAAGTTAACGTTCAATGTGGTTTTGTACTGGTATTATTAATGTCAAAAGGAAAAGCTCATACTGGGACAAAGCATCTCTCCTGTTCTCTGACTGATGGAATGACAGGGTAACACAGTAGGCTCGCTCTCCATGGCCCTCTACCCATCCAATCTTTGTGAATTATTTCCTCCCTCACAGGGAGCGCACTGTGGCAAACACATCAAACAAGATTACACTTATAGAGCAAGGGTATATTTACTCCCCTCTGAGACATATTTAATTTGCTTGTTGCCCTGGTAACATGAATCTCACAAAGAGTGGCTGTGGCGTTGCCTGTAATTATAGAACAGGCCTCTTCATCAGAGGCTTTAATCTGAAAAATGAATACACTCGGGCCGTCATGCAGGCCCTGTGGCAACTCACATATGGCCTTGGACACCATGAAATAGCAGCCATAAGCACTGGAACTCATTATTGCTCTTGAACCTGTGAACTTGAGAAATGAGCATTAAGTGTGATTTTAAAATAATGGCCAATGGGTCAGTTGATGTCAGTTGATGTCAAAGACATACTGTATATTTTGACAAGAAAAAGAAAATGAGCATCTGAAGGGTCGCTGCTTTTTCTGGTCAACTACTGTATGTCGATTTAGCAAAGTAACCCAGCGCTTTTGTCTCACGTTGGGGGGAAAATAAATAATTCAAGGCGGGAGTGATATTCCCTCCAGAGGCACTTAAGAAAACTACTATGAAGGAACCGCATATAGTGATGAACAAAGAGGAGTGGACCTAACATAAATCTGAAAAAGTGAATTACATTGATAAAAAAAAAGCCTTGAAATAAAACAATTGTCAATGACCTCACAAGGTCAGTAACATTAGTGATAGACCGATAAAGCTTCAAGAAGATTGTAAGGACATGCTAGTGGCTTTTTGAGGTTGTGCTCAGGGCACAGTGGTGCAAATGCAAACTTAAACATGCTAACACGCTCACAATGAAACATGCTGATGCTACATAGGTATAATGTTTACCATATTAACAATCAGCATGCAGCATCACCAAACACAAAGTACAGTTGAGACTGATGGGAATGGTATTGTATTTTCTTCATAAACCAAAGTATTAGACAAGTTGAAATTTTGACCCGATCACAGCACCAGATGAAAAGCTAAGGGATCACCAATGTAATTACATACTGTGTAATGTTATTACATACTGTGTAGACCGTACACAGTATGTAATACTGTACAAATCTGTCATGGAAATACAGCCAGAAATGTCGACCTCAACGTGATGCTAGAGGTAAACTGGGAGGCTCACCAAAGTCAATGGGATTCATTTTCTGGCAAGCACGGATGTCTGTATAAAGTACAATACCAATATGTAGTGGATGTTGAAACATGTCACTGGATAAATGAAAACTTTGACCTGCTGGTAGTGCTATCGGAGAGGTCAGGGGATCATAAAAGTTACTAGGATTCATGCCTTGGGGACCATGATTCAAGTCAGCAGTTGTTGAGATATCTCAGTCTGGACCAAAGTGGTAGACCAACCAACCAACAGCCAGACAAACAAACAGAAAGACCAGCATTGACATCCCTCAGGCTAAAAATGGCTAAAAATGGCTAAAAATGTAAGAGAAGTAAAGACAGTAACATAAAGGCAGAGAAAGCAAGAGAAGACACGGGGGCTGGCATGAAGGAGAATTATTCAGGTTCCACCCAACAAGAATCATGTCTCGTCTCTTGGAATAGTTTCAAGCCCTAGTGCTCCAAATGAGAGGGCCCTGGAGCAAGGGTGCAATCTCTGCTCACAAAATCACTGGCCTGTGCTCATCGGCCATAAACATGTCACTGCCGAACTAGGTCACTGTTCTCTGTGCGCGCACATCAAACAGGGGCCTCCAGTGCAGCAGTGGTTAGCTGTGCGACTTTCTGTGCTGCACCTCCACATGATGTGGCCCATTTTCCCCTCTTTTGTTTATGTGACATGTCACCACCTCTCACTCCCACAGCATGCAGTAAAGAAGGGGAGGAGGTAAACGTGGAGGGCAACATCAGTTGAAGAGGCAAAAGGAGAGTAGAAGAAAAAGAGAGGAAGTGTGTGTGTGTGTATGCGTAAGGAGATGGTAAAAATAAAAAGAGAAGTCTGGTGGAACTGTGAAAGGAAGTCTTGAGGTTTTAACATAAAAGGCCTCGCAAAGGAGTCTCTATGTGGAAAGTGCTTACTAAGAGGACATTGTAAGAATGTCTCTAAACTACTGTAAAATGATCTGCAACATTAAACTTTTCTAAGGTTGGTTAAGGAACAACATTTCTAAACAGTAGGTGAGCCTGCTGCAAAATATTTGAAAAAGATAGAAGGAAGAAAGGCAGAATAAGAAAGAAAAAAAAACTATCCAAACATTCACGTTAGATGACAGTTCAGGTTTCTGTCTGTCAGTGATTTCCCAGAAGTCTCCACCACAGCTTGCCAACATTATTCATTAATCACCTTGCAGTGTTTTGTTCCAAGACGTCTTGTTAATGCAAGGCAGAAGTTAGTGGATTTTTGGAGCAATGTTCAGCTGACATGTGGCAGTACACAAACCTCCCATTTTCTTCCTCACTCCTTTTTTACTTTGCAGCAGCAGTTTAGTTAATTATTTATGATAATACTGAATATTAAAAGGCAAAAAAATACATAAATAAATACTCAAAAATAAGCAGCCTGTATTTCCTGCGCTATCCCTTTAAGCTTGGAAATCTTGCCTGGAAATGTTCTGCACAATAATACATTACTGCAGTGTGTCAACCTTTAGAATCATTAGCACTTTTATTACTTTTTTCACAGTACTTCTGAACTGTAACATTATTACACGTAGTACATCCCAAGTGTTCCATCAGTTAAACCTTTCTCAAATGCAAATGTTGTGATTGGGACACATTGCACATGTAGCCATACAGAAACCTGCTTGCAGAAACACACCACCAGCCTCAAAGGCACAAATATGATTTAAAAAAAAAAAGAAATTCAGTGCCTGCTCACCTCTGTATTGATATCCTGTTTGCACATTATTATCTTTTAATGTGCTTTCAAAATGTTCAAATTGCCAAATGTTGAAGAGCAATGAGCATATCAATAACAGAATAGTAGTAAGAATACAAACACATATCTAATTCGACTCAATACAAACTTGGAACATATGTGAAGAGCACTGTACATTGATGCACTGGGCCGTATCAATGACATACCAGAGAATGACTTAGTTTGCTCCATCGCTTGCATTGATTAAGTATGGGCCCAAGTTAAAGATGCTATAATCGATTATTTTATATGAACAATGGCTCAAATTAGTCTGTGTATTTGAAACTATTCAATCATTGTGACAAACCAACAGAGAATTACCACACCCCAACTACAGTTATCCTCAGCTCTTCAGTGCATTTTGGTGTCTTTCAGTATATTGTTTTGGTCTCGTACTATCTTGTGCATCTGAACTGTTTCAGTTCAGTCTCACCACTCTCATCAGTGTTTTTTCCTTGCAGATGCAGCAAAAAGTTGTTTTCAGCAAAAATTCTAAACTCTAAAAACTCACTATGTGCTACCTGCCAAGCATCTAACAGTAGTTAGTAGTGAGTGACTAGCTGGTGACATAGTAGATCACTTAGTTGCTAACAAGTCAAATACTTCCCTCAGGAGTTGGTGGAAACCAAATCAGAGCAAAAAGAGAGTGAATACTGGACTTAGATTCATCATCACCTAGCCAGAAACATGCCTTCAAATGTGTTGCACTGTGTCTGCTGTATATGAAAATAGGTAAATGTTTGCTAATGCATTCACTGTTGTTCACCATTCGTGTTTAAAGGTCTAAAGGCCTTCAAGGGGCTAAAAAACAAAGACAAAAACATGTAGTTATTGCAGGTTTAAATCTTAAAATGTGGAAATACAATGACTTTACCACTTACAGAAAAAATGGTCTGAATGGATCACAAAGACATGCAGTGTAATTACATCCTTGCACATATTGTTAGCGATTTTCACATTTGTTGGAACACGAAATGCAGCTTCACAAATGCAGCCCCGGGTGTTGACAAAACCCTGCTATTCTACAGTATGTACTGTATGTTCTCAAAAGCATGCAGGAATTCTTAAGCTAGGAAACACTTGAGCTGTGGCTAATACTGAAAATGTATGATTTATGGGCTGATCCAGTGAAGAAGGTCATTGTCTGCTGCATCTGATGAGTTGATGGTTGAATAGAGAGAAGTGTTCCTTCATACCAGAGGAATGTTGTTACTGACAAGCACACAAGCAAGACAGTGCCCTGTCTTAAAGAATTTGCAGAGATTTCTTTGAATTGCAGGATATGAAATTAGCAGCAGAAAATCCAGTAGAGAAATGTTGCACTAATGACGGTTAATTCTAGACAATGTGAATTTGTTTGTCAGAATGGGTGGAAACCTCAGACCGGCACAAAGAGGCATTATTAAGAACGTCATATCTACAGCAATAAAAGTATATCTTTTCTCACTTATTTTTGATATGCAAAGAATATGAGAGAACTTTTGCACAACTATGGTACTGAAAAGTAACTCACCTCTTTCTGTCAAGCTGATTAAATCAAGCATTTAATAATTTAGGTATAAGAACATGCAAATAGCTCTCATAAATGTCCAAATAGAGTCTAATGCACATATTTAATACATGCTGATAATTAAAAAAAAAAAAAAACATAGGTTATCACCCATTATTATACATGTTTAAGCCCACAGTGTTTGTAGAGATGCTTAAATCTGTTTTTAAGTTAATCCCAAGATGGGATCAAGATTCTTTTCATTACATTCCTCTCAGTGGATAATGGGCACTTCATTATAAAAAGATAATTAAGCACTGAACAAGCAAATGTGTCAGAGTTTAAAGTAAGTGAGAGAATATTCCTGAGCCTATAGGTAACCAAAACATAAGGAGGAAGTATCTTTTTTCCCCCCTTTTTTTAGTTTTGTTTAAATAAGCGTGATGCATTTCACAAGTTCATCTTATGTTAGTGAACATTATGGGGTTACCCATGTGAGAATTCTCAGCTTGTTCACAAAAGTAAAAGAATCAGTGAATAGAGAGAGGGGTGGGATAAAAAGCTGGGAGCCTGAGAGCTCTATACACTAACGTTAGCCATTATTAAAACCCTGAACTGCATAGATTAATGGTTTAAGGGGCCCAATCCATGCAGAGTGAATTCTTTAAAAAGTAGGTCCCACTGTTACAACATGAAAGGAACCCACTGCCATGTACCTGGAGCTTTAATTCGACATCTGTGAGCTCATACAACACTCCACCCCTCAAAATAAAAGCATTTTGACAGATTCTGGAGGTGTTTTTTTTTTGCACTAGGTATTTCTCTGAATGTGTTACAAATTCTCATATTTAAAAGAACTTGCAAAGTAGTGCTGAGAAGTTGAGAAATTTATTAAAATGCTAAAACAATCTTGCACCTTTCTGCACGCTCATATGAAAAAATACTACTCACATTAAATTTCTGTCTGTTATCATGTTGTTCTGCAATGCTTATGTTTGTACATGTGTGGTATATCAGTTAAGTTTGGGCAAAATTTTAAATGCATTTGCAATATTTTTCTGAATGATGAGATTGTTGACCTATTTCAGATTGTTTTGGAATGCTGTAGCGCAGTAGGTGGTCTGAGGGCACTTCACACTTTGAAAATTACCATAATAAAAGCTGAGGAGGTCTGACAGTACTCAAGTACTTGAAAGAAATGTATGTCAACAGAAAGCACTTATCTAGTGAATTCTTCATGTAACCAACTAGAACAGTACAAGAAACATTATTTTTATTTTTTATTTTTTTAGGCTTGTACGCAAGAAACAAAACTGATTTGTGCAAAATATGAGTGCTTGTAGCTGTAGTGCTTATAGTTCAACATTTTGCATAATTTGCTTATTCACTTTCTTACCAAAAGTTAGATAAGAAGATCAATACCACTCTCATGCTAATATGAAGCAACCCATCAGCAGCCACTTAGCTTAGCTTAACACAAAGTCTGGAGACAGAGGGAAACAGCTAGCCTGGCTCTGTACAAAATACACCTACCAGCACCTCTGAAGCTCAAAAATTTTCAAAAAAAAAAACCAAAAAAACATGCTCTATCTTTGTTGAATCTGTACAAAAGCGGAAGTGCCAAGCCTGCCACCGCAACTTGTTCTGAAGATTACAGAAGGAAGCATCATAGCCACAGAATATTGTCAGCACAAACAAATTAATCATCCAGTTACCCACTGGTCAAAATATGGTTCAGTAAGAGAGCTCTACATTATGGATTGATAGTGTTCTAGTTTGCATTGAAAAGCTGCTTTGCATAAAATATGAAAACAATCTCTAAGAAAGACAATGTAGCCACAGGGTCAAGCTGTTTTGATGTTCACTGGGTGAGATAATTAATGAGGATAACAAATAGCAATGTGCAAACAAGTCAAACAAAGTTTACATGAAGTATGATGTACTTGTGTTTCACACTGAAATCTCTCTTCTAAAACATTAACCAAGTCAAGGGCAATAAATGTTTTTGTCTGGGTACAGTTAGAGATCCACCTAGAAGTGTAGTTTGGGAATCTGCAGGGGCAGCAGATGGGTCACCAGAGCCTGACTATTTAATCAGGGGGTGAGGTGTGGTGCTGGCAGAGTTGGGGATTATATGGTCTGGTGGTTCAAATATTCATTTCCATCAGCTGCAGCAGAAATATAAATCCTGTGCTTAATATTCAACATCTACTGGACACAGTCCGGTCTGGCATTTGAAAGGGAGGAAAACTATATCTCCTGTCAAAGCATAAGTGGAGTAATGATAGAGAGAAATGCAGTGAAGGGTAATTGCAACATTTTTACATATCCTTTTTTTTCTTTTTTTTTCTGCAAAAATAGCTTATGTAAGAAATGTAAGGGAAAATGTCAAAAGTAAATTTTGTCTACATTTCTCAATGCACCTTTGAAGTTCCTACTAACTGTTGATTTCAACACTACTAACTCTCCTGTTTTCTCCACTCCTTCCTCTTTTCTCTGTGGTGATGGCCACTGATGCCTATGTGACTGCTGAACACTTAAAGGGGCCTACCCCTGTACAAAGCTGCTTACAACCTCTTTTAGCACAGCCGGGACAGTAGGGTTTATACTTGATAGGGGATTTCTGCAAGCCAGCCCTCTTTCTCTACCATAATTAGGCCACCCACATTCACAGTCATGTGCCTCAGATGGTGACTCTGTAAGATTTTGGGACCTTCCACACAAAGAACATGTAATGATTTATAGAAAAAAGTGAAAACTGTGGATTGAATAAACATGGTTACGTGCTGCTATGTTTGTCTCTTGAAATAGCACAAAACCTCTTTTGTTCTGGATACTATCTTTCTGAACATATAAGGTAACATACCAATTGTATCTTTCAGAATGGTGTGGAGTTAAACAAAGAAATGAGTAATATTCCACAAAAGTTTCTGTTCTTAAATCTTCTAGGTTTCTAGCTTTCCACTCTTAGTGGAAACTGGTATCTTTACACTGTCTTTTATATTTTTGTATGATAATGCTGTGAAAAAAAAAAAACCTTTGTAGAGTGTAAGAACAATCGCAGTTAAAAACCATAAGAACCTTAAAGTTAACGTCAGGTCTTGCAGGAGTTATGTAATTTCCATAGGTGTTTCGTGTTGCGTGCAAGAGTATATGGAAGGGGGAGTGTCCGCTACTAGCGACAACCTGATTGGCCCGACTCTGTGGTCTTCCTGATTGACAGAGACACGGACCAATGCGCGGCCGTGCTTTGTCTTGCCCCTTGCTGGCCGCAGAGGCGATGTTCAAGGGAGCGTTTGTTCGGGACGTGGAAATCGTGCCGTTATGTCCAGTGGCTGTAGGTTGTAACAGTTTGTACTACTCGTTAAACCGGATTTAAACCCACGCGGAAGATTTTTGTTTTTAGCAGTGCTGATAAAGGATCTGTTTAGAGTTGCATTTTATTGATATTTCGTCGCAACTGTGAAGTTAACGAAGTGGAAGCGTTTAGTGTGGAAGGAAGAAAAGGCGTTGGATTTGCCTGTGGATCCGTGCAGACTCGGTATGAAACTTGCTGACCGGGGTCGCAATTATTAACGTTTACGCCATTATGTTAAAGTGTAAAAAGACAACTGAAGAAGCTGCTTGTCAGAAGTGGTGCATTTTCCCAAGGATAGTTAGATTTTAACTTGTCTTACTTTCTACCCCTGTGTTAGCTTGTAATCTTTTTCAACTTTCAAATCCCCTTTCCTCTGTTCTGTAACTACTATTCTGCTTTACCCTCAGTTATTTGCTTCTTTTTAACTTTAATGGCAACTTTTTAGTCAGTTCTTACCGTAATTACTTCCAGCAGATAGTTAATTAACCCTAGTCGATAGTGTTAGCAAGCTGCTAACATAGCTAACCACTCTCTCTGCTCCCTCGACATCTTTTCTGACACTGTATCGTTTGGACTTTGTAAAACTCCAGTATAACAAACTTGCAACCATGCAAACGTTTTCCAAATCTCCACGTGCGCTGCCAACACATTTATGCAAACTTTGGCAAACTAAGGACGTTGCTGTCACGGATAATGCTAATATGAGTAACCATATGTTGGCTTAGCAGCACTGAGGTCGACCCAGTGTGCCAGAGACTGTTAAATGTAATTGTTAGTTTAAAAACAGTAATGAGGTCTGGATCAATAAATTCTTCACTTTTGTGAGACTCGTTTTATACTAGGTTGATATTTCACTAGAGAAATTGTGGTTAAATGGAACAGTGATTTAAAGTAGATAATGAAAATATTAAATTAGGTGACTTAATATTACAGTTCAGCAGAACATTGCAAATATCTCTTTATCAAAGCAAATATAATCTGCCTCAAATTTGGTATTTGGCATTGGCTTTTCTTAGAGTTCGTTAACATCTGTGCATTGTATGTTATGTGAAATTGTCTTATGCAATGTGTTGCAAATGGCCTCCATTCTCATCTTACAGGTCTGTATAGCATTCCCAAGATCACAGCTGCAGGTCATTTACTGATGGGTACATACTGTGAGGCAACCCAGCAAGAGAACTGCAAATCATTCAGAAGAGACAGGAACTGTGAAAGAATGAAGACAAGCTAAATATTGTCTCTATAGAACTGTTGTAGTTTTCTTGGAAGTATACACATACAACCATTTGAACTTGTAAATGTGTACCTGGACTAAACACATAATCAGAGAAACCTGAAAAGTAACTTTGCTTGTTGAAGCTTATCTTCAAGAGAACACCTTGACACAAAGTGATCAATATGAGTGCTGAAGGATATCAGTACAGAGCGCTTTATGACTACAAGAAGGAGAGGGAGGAGGACATTGATCTGCATGTGGGGGATATATTGTTGGTAAGCAAAGGAGCTCTTGTGGCTCTTGGGTACACTGATGGGCTGGAACAGAGGCCCGACGAAATTGGATGGCTGCCAGGCTTCAATGAAACCACTCAGGAAAAAGGAGACTTCCCTGGGACATATGTCGAGTACATTGGAAAGAAATGGATCTCTCCCCCCACACCCAAGCCAAGGCCCCTCAGACCCTTACCTGTAGCTCCGAGCTCCGTCAAAGCGGAGGCAGACTCTGACTCAGAGCAAGGTGAGTTTAAAACATGACCACAGAGTATTTGATGATCAGACTAGGGTTTTGCTGTGTAATTGATAGGCAACCAATGTTTTTTCCCCCATGAATTTCAATATTTTTCACCCATCCAGACTCTCCCGTAACTAGTCTGAACCACACACAGTAGTGTGCTACAACTGTTTTAGGGTTGTTGTGGTTATTGTTGGTGTACTCAACTGCTGTAAGAAGCTAGATCCATAATGAAACAGTTGTGATACAGAAATTGAACCAATTACACAACTTTGTCAAGTAATGTATTTAGCAAAAGCTTTAGTCTCTCATGTTAATATATTGTGACAGTAGTTCAGCACTGGCACCGATGAAAACTGCAGGATGTAGCCATATTTCAGAATTTGGGTCAGTCCTTTTCTGGTACCATGATTTGCTTATTGTGGTATAAATTCACATTGATTGGGTGCGCATTGTACCTTTGAATACAACCACACATCTGACATTAGTGAGAATTTATCCAACCCAAAACATTAAAGTATTACTGGTCGAGGTGATGTAGGATGAAAGAAGGAGACAGACACCTGGGTCAATGGCACATGACAATGAAATTTTAAAGTGTAAATTAATCAGCAAAAATAATCTTATCCCGAGATCCTTACATACAGTATTTATGTAACTTTCAGCCACATCTCCAGCCTTCATCAGTGGGTGGAGTTTGGTCAGTTGTCGCGTTTCTTATCATGTGACTTGAGTATGAAACTTTGGCTATGTGATAACAGGTGGTTGTATGTATGTGTGTCTTGGAGTTTGGATGTGAACGTCCTCTTTGTTCTTTCTCTGACTTTCCACTGACTCCCTGTTGATAATGAATTAATTGTAGAGTAAAAACACGAACAAGCAACTCACAGATCTGGATTCAGGTGAATATAGTGTGAGAAAGATGCTGATTTTGCACAACATTTGCAGTCTTTGAGAACAAGTATCTCTGTTCAGTGCTGCACAGCTGCACTGAACCAAGCACAGTCCCAGATGACAATGGCACTGGCGAGCATCCCGTCTATAGTACACTAGATCATCTCGTGCCAGCCATATGTTACCAATGGATATCATCTGTGTTTGGCCACAAAGCCGCATCATAAGGGAATATAATTATCAGTGTTGAGACAGATGATGAGATCACTATATGGAGTGATTAAGGCAAATTGCTCATCCTAAAGCCCAGGGGAAACAACTTGGTTTGCCCCATCAAAAGTTAACATATATATGCCTCCCTATATCTTAAAAGTTGTCTTTCACTTCCTGTAGTTTTTTTTAGCTAGCAAGCTAGTTACCTGAGTTTTGTTCATGACATAGTTATGATTTACTTAGTAAAGCACAGGACTTATGAGACTTATGAGAATATTACCTTAGTATACAATAGTTGAAATAGTTTTTTGCTCTCTCTGTTGAAACACTGACATCTCTTATTTCACTCCAGTTGTGTGAATTTCAGGATAGTTGTGTATAACAATCAGCCTTTGAAGTTTGAATCTGCATTACTTCTCAGCCCACAGCTATGAACTGCAATTAAAACTAGCATTTTTTTAAAAATACTGTGGCTTGTATGAATGTGCACTTAAAGCTTCCTGCTCACCTAAAGAGCAGCTGTAGTTGCCAGGTTTCTAGTTTCTGCCCTTTGTGGTACGATTGTGAAATTCTTTGCTGTGGTTTGCAGGGTGAGCGAGGAGCTGTATGAAGGGGGCATGTGTTGAATGGCTGTGTCGTGGTTGAGTGGCAGCGCTGAGCCTGGAGCAAGTGTGAATGTAGCACCGGGAGAAGAAAAGTCTCTGTGTCCTGGGCTGTGAGAGACACAGAGAGGGGGGAGAGAAGGGGGCCCTGAGGTTGTGGGTGAGGGAGAGAGAGCCCCTGTGCTAGCTAAAGGATCGGTGCACGGGATAGTGTGGAAAAGGATCAGGACTGGAGCAGGGCTGGGAGCTTGGCAGAGGGGCTGATGCAGGAATGGGGTGGGGGGGGTGCCTTGGGAGGGACTTGGGCTCTGCATGCTTAAAGGGGCTTTGAAGAGGGGCCGAGGGCTCTGTGATGGAGGCAGGGCTCTTGTTGCTCCCAGAGTGTTTGTGATTTATTGCGCGCCACCAAGGGATCTCGCTCCCTTCCTCCTACTCCTCAGCTTTTTTTTCTTCCTCCTCCTCTTTTTTTTTAATGTTTTGATAGTTCCTACAGTCAGCTCTGGCAGGGGGAGACGAGGTGGAGAATGGAGGCTTGGAAAGGGGCCTCTCCTCTCTGAGCCACAGGGGTTTACATGAGTGCAGCAGATGTGGAGAGGGTAAGAGAGAAAGAGAGGAGGGCCGGGCTGGGAAACTATTCCGCCTCATTCCAGCTCTCAGCCTTTTTTTAAAACATTAAAGTGTTGCTCCTTTTCTGGGCCTCTCAGTTGAGAGAATATACATGTGTTTGGGCCCGCCAAGAAAAGTAACTCAAGGATTGAAACCCAAAGATCGAAGCCCAACTAACTTCTTGATAGTGAAATTCTTCCAGCTCAGTCTTGAAACACTGTTCGTATTTTTCATACTGATGCGAAACAAATGTATAACACTTATGTTTAACAAAGTAACAGAGAATAAAATTCAAAGAGGGGAAATAGTATTTAGGTATTTCATCCTCATTAATAAGTGTCATTTTCTCAATATCTCAACATTTTTAAGAAGAAATGCAGTGTGCCATCAGTCCAGTCAGTCCAGGCAAATGTCACTGATGAATTAATCAACTCAATCATTATCATGGAGAAAAAGAAAGCCATCCCCTGAAGTTTTGGAGTAGACATTTGTTAAGATTGTTAATTACCCTAGAAGTATAATGATGGTCACATATTCATATTGCTAAGCGGGTGGCTCTAAATGGTTAAATGTGAGGTGTTTTCAGTTCTCAGTGTTCATTATAATGTGTGTGTTGTGTGTGTATAATTTCCCTTTATCTTCGAGCAGTCAGTCTGAGTGAACATTCTTCCAAATGTTAGAGATAAAAGTGTGAATAACTGGTTGTTACTCTACATGCTCTCACAAGGTTCAGCCTACATGCCGAGTCTTGTTGAAGGAAATATTTGATGCCATGGGGCTATCTTCTCTTTCTCGTCTGAGGCTTATCAGTATGTTTTCATGCAACTAACTCCACAGTACATTACTAACAAATACGCAACATTGCAAGTTTTCATTCCAAAAAGAAAAATAATCACTGTATTTAAATCTTTTATAGCTTTCTGTTAAATATGTTGTCAGTACACTTTACTTTACTTTACGCGGATCCTTTAATATAAACAAATTTAGATTTTTTTCATTACCAATGTAACACTGTATGTTTGTGCCACAGACTAACCATATGGATCATGTGGATTGAAGTAGTTTACTTCATATGTATGAGAGATAGACATTTTGAAAGGGGCTACTGGAAGGAAGAGAGTAGGCTAGTAGGGAGAGTACTCTGCATAGCTGGAGATTGAGATAATGTAGCTCTCCTTCTCTGGGCCTCTTTAGTACTCAGGCTGACATCTGCTGTATTGAACACTCTTTCTGTCAGTACTGTTGATTTTTCCCTGCTAAGAATTCACTTCTGTCTTGAATTGGACATGTAACCGCTTTGGTTTCTTTTCTGAAAGGACAGTCACACATCACTAACTCCACCCAAGTCGGTGGCAGAGTGAAAAAAGCAGAAGTTTTATAACATGATAGTTCGCTCTGATATAGTGTTCATCTATGGAACTAAAGGCAGCCAGGGCCAGGAATGTGTTTGCGCTTCTTTAGTGGAGGGGTGCGCACAGACTGCATGGTAGACTGATTTGTAGCTTTGTGATGAATCAGTATTGTGCTAAGTGCTGATTGCAGTAACTTGGTTCACAATGCAACTGGACAATAAATGGTTGCACACTGAACAGGACCCCAGCTGTTTTACACTGTCATTGTTATCAGTGTACATGCTCCTGGTATGAGGCTAATTTTACTAATTTAGTTTTGTTTGACTTTTTGAAGTGGAAGAGTATTATTACTGGGTGTACAAAGTCTGCTCTGGTAAAAATCATTCTGTCACATTTATTTATTTTTAGCTGCTAAATATTAGCTTGTAATGTTGCTGTCATTAGTCGGGGGTGGGGAGAGCAGCAGCGTCAAATCCACTGCCTGCTGATGTCAGACTCAAGCCGGATTTAAATATATTTTTGGCTTGTCATAGTTTCCAACATGGGATTGCGTCACAGAGGAGTGGTTATTGAACGTCTGTCATGTTTTATTTATCCCTATGTTCATTTAGACAAGACCTCTTTAACTTTTAGAATATGAGGGGATGCTTTTCTGTGCTTGTCCGTCAGTGTTAGCAACTTTCCATATTGTGGTTATGTTCAGCCAAATTAGAAGTACAACTATTATTTTCATCATTTATATGAAGTGTAAGAAAACAGTGAAAAATGCAGTCCATAACCCAAAGATTTTTAGTTAACTTATCGTATAAGACAAAGAATAAGAGCGAGAAGCCGGGTCCAGAGAATATTTGACATTTTTGCTTGAGCGATGATCAGCTATCATCGTCTCAGCTCTACCTTCAATTCCATATCTCACCAGTTTTCTGTACAAAAACTATTAAACAAAGAGGAACTTGGTTTAGCACATTCAAAAAATACATTTAGAACACCTTGTAATCTGGGTTATTTTCAGTTAAGTCCTGTGTAAAAATGGTGAAAAAATATTGACACATCCTCATCTTGTCAACACAATTTTCTTCTTCGTCTCTAAGCCTGCTTCTACCAAGGACCCCCAAGTTATTACTGCAGTTATTATGCCCATTTTAAAAATATGCTGCTGTTCACTGATGTGACAGAAAAAGGAGAAGCAATATTTAAGGGCTCAGTAAACTCAGCACTGTAATTTTTTTCTTCACCCATCTATATTAGTGTTTAAATCCAGTAAGACTTGTATGGAATTGTGTGCATGAAAGTGTGTATAACTGTTCCATTACTTGATTGTGTGCAGAGACTGAAGTCAAGTCTGAATTGGCAAATCTTCTTTACTGGAGTCAGAGCATGTCTGCTAGCAGGATTAAGAAAGAGAGAGAATAAGGCAGAATGAGACAGACTGATAGACTTGAAGATGCGGTACAATAAGTCAGAGGTGAGATTAGAGAGAAACACAAAGTCAAGAACAGAAAAGATATTTCAAATATGTGATGTATTAAGAGAGGGAGGAGGGGGGTGTACAAGGTGGACTAGCTAGTGTAACAAGGTACTCTGTGTAAGCCTCGTGGTGTGGAGGTGTGGCATTACATAATGCTTGAACAAGATTGATCATAGGTTCTTTTAGAGGCTTCAGTTACCTTCAACATAGAGCTCATTTATTTAGTTTCTGTCACAATGCCAGTCAGTTCTGTTAAAAATAGAAACAATGACTTTACTTCTTGTACCTCTTAATCTGCGTGGACTTGCAAGTCAGAGAAACACAGTCAGACTTTTCAGAAAATTACAGCACATCCTCTCAGCAACTTGCATTGCAGTTACACAACTTTAAACAGTTATGGTTAAACAGTACTATGGTATGCCCTTTTTCACACCACTGGAGGTGCAAGATCAAGATGACCTCTCCTTGATACAACTTGGAAAAGCTCATGCTTAACATACTGAAGTGCTCATATATATTCATTAAACTACAGGATGTATTTTGTAGTTATTTTCACTATCACTGAGTATAATTTTACATATTTTGAACTATATTTATTATTTGTGCTGACACACCACACAGTTTGACAGGCCATATTGGATCCCACAAAACCTTTCCACATATTCTACTTTTAATTAAAAGCATATGTTTGACGTGAACATTTTTTTTTTTGAAATGTTCTAAAGCCAAGGTGAATCCAGTATATCACCATGGCATCACAGGAGCAACTCACTTATGACACTTATGTTTCATGTCATAAAAAATTGAGTCTGCATCGTGGCAGAATCTAGGAAAATATGGTGCAGGTTGAAAATGGTTTAAATCATCCTATAATAGTGTAGCCAGCACTGAACACTGTCTGAATGTGACACACATCTCTCAGTCTGTGCTTGTGGTTCCAAGCTGACAGACAGTATTTCAAACATTACATTTGTGCTCAGGCCATTTATCTCTCCAAAGTTTCATTTTACTTAAAGAGATTTCATCATTTGTGAGATTGCTGCTCTGCAGGTTCAACACAAAGGGGGAAAAAAGCATAAAAAGCAAAATGGTCTTCATGCTGCACCTATTTTTGAAATGTGTCCTAAATTCTGATTGAGTTGTCTGTTGCACATCTGAAAACTGGTTTCTTGCGTAGGTTTTATGATTCAGTGATGGTGATGGTCTGTTCTTTATAGGGTTAATTGTGGAGCTGTAGCAACAGTGTCCTCATTGGCTGTTGATCAGCTTTTGCACTGCATCTTCCACCCTGCGGGAGGAGACATTGCCTGCCCTTTTCCATTACTTCACCTTAGAGCTGTTATCATTGACTTATTGGTACGCATGTTGGTGCCCCCTGTGCAAATATACTATGAACAGTTCTATTATTTGTTTCTTTTGTTGACTGACTGAATAATGGTTTACTTTTTGTACATCAGTTGCAGCCCTTTTCATAAATGACACTGCAGAGTGTCCACTTTTAAACTTTTGTATTGTAATTAATGCTCTATAGTGGGTTATCATGTGTGCTGTGATGTTTTTTTCCATGGATTATCAACTTACTTTAGTGCCTCAGCTAGACCTTTTTCATACAAGAAGAATAAAAAAAAAAGTATAACCTGAAAATGCTCGTTACTTGAGTGGGCACTCTAAAATTAACCTAAGTGTGTGCTATCTTTAGTGTGTCCGTGGTGCCCCAGCACTGTCCTGCCCGCAGTCTGCACTTCGTTCTGTTCAGACATACATTCAAGTCGGGGAGATTGTTCCCCACACCACAGCAGCACCAGTGGCAGCTGCATCGACTTCCTCGGCCTGTGGTTGAGTGACTGACTACTGACTGGCTGAGGCCTTTTAGGATATCATGAGAAGAGTCTGCCAAACTTGCAGGCTTGTAGAGACAGGTCCAAGGGGCCCCTGTCTCCTTACTTTCCTTGCCCAAATTGCAACAGAAACTAACATCCATACAAAACAGAGTCCATAGAATCTCATGAGTGTATCCCTTCAGATGTTCCAAGCAGTAATACTGTTGTTTTGCTGTGTTATTACTCTGTAATTACTGTAGTAAAACTGCAGTTAATCAAAGTTAATTAGCATTTCCCTGGTATTTAGTATGTTTCAGTTCTGTTCAGAGAGGTTAAAGCTTTGCTCCTAATGCAGGTGTTTCTGAATGTTTGCAGCCCTCCAGAGTTAACTAGAGTTTCAGCTGCACTTGGGTGTTCTAATGAGGGTTTGCAGAAAATACATTCATTTCATGTGCCATTTGCAAACCATTATAAAAGCTGTATGTAAAACTCAGCCATACCTGTTCAATCCACAGTAGTAAAAGCTCTTTAGTTTTAGCCAGTAAATGCTTCTAAATCAGGTAATATGTGTGTATTTATATGTTTTTCCATGGTCGTAAGATGTGGCCAGTAGGGGAACGTTGATCGTTTGATCTCGTGCCAAGGCATCTCAGAAATCATCACTGATAGCTTGAAACATTTCTGCCATATTTTGTTTGCTACATGATACAATTCCATTGGCGCCGAAACTATCACATCGTTGACAGTACCAGGAAGCAACTCAATCCCCAGCCTATACTGTGTCACTCATAGGCCAGTCTTGGATAGAGTAAATAAACATGAACCTTTGGATCACTTCAAAGAATCTTCTTGTTTTAGGAGTTATCACCAAGCTGTTTGAGAACGGCAAGCAGATGACTTTAAACCTATGTATTGTGTGAATTTGAAGTTTTCATACCTAAAAATGCAATTTTTAAAACATCTGATAAAGTCTTTTGTTTGTCTGAAATTTTATCTTTAATAAAATTAGCCTACCCTGGGATATATTGCTGTTGGGTAATTTTTATAGATATGAACAGTGGACAGGTGGGTGGGCTGGGGGTTTAAATTTAGCCTCAGGTTGTGAATTGAGTTTCTCAGAAAAAGGTTGGCTGTAGAATGGCAGCCGTGTTAGATATCGTCTGGGAGAACGGTTACACTTCCAAGGTGTGTGATAGCAGCACTGCGTGTCTCAATTTCTATTTAGGGAAACTTTGGTGTTCCATCTCAGAGTTCACTGCTTCTGAGAAAACCCCCCTCTCGCTTTGCAGTTCCAATAATGTCTTCCAGATGACCAGTTGTCCTACATGGAGTTTTGTGTGTTTTGTGGTTAGAGGGACTTTGGTAATCCAGTTTCTTCACACGCAACATGCCAGCCTGTGTGCTGTGCTGGCCAAAGAGGATGTGGATTTGGATGAAGTGGTTCATTATTTGCCTGATTGAACATTCTTTAGTGGGACAGGGTAGGTCCTCGGTAATGACTAGCATGCATGCATCAATGAGACCAGTGGTTGGACGTTTTAATGCATGATTCAAAAAAAAGATTTTTAACGTAGAAAGAAAGAAAAATACAGTTACGAGAAAGGGTTTCATTCATAGTTTCTTAGCATATTGAATGTGTAGACTCGGTGTTGAACAGTTGAGCCTTTCAGAAAAGTGCCCTTTCAAAGTATGCCTTTGCAAATCCAAATAAAATCTCTGCCAACCCCTTCATCCTTTCATGTCCACACCTGGGTACAAAGTTCTAAAGGAAAAATTAGGAAAAAACTCAGACCTGGCTTACCTCATATCACAGGGTATTTGCTTAGTTCCTTGGTCCACCAAACCCTAACTTTAGTGCTCAGCACCTCCTTTTTTGAATCAGTCTGTTGTAAATACTCACCTTTTTGCTTTTGAAGGTAGTGCTTTGGTCTTGTACCTGCTTCCTTTGAAGTTCTAAGTAGTTCATAAGTCATGCGCCTAATCAACCGTTGCTGGTTCAGATGAACTACACATTCATCAACTTCTGATGACTGGCAAAGGGGATTAGATTTATTTGATCAACAGACCATTTAATTTCTGTTTGAACACTTTTACTTTCTATTTTTGCTTAAATTCAGTTCCCTGTATTTGCTGATATAACTTAGAAATCAAGTTGTGTACACTATAAACCCATTCATTGTCATTTCTCACCTCAGGAAGAAATGGGCCAAGTGAAATCTCCTTAGGGCCCTTGTTTTATCAAAACAGCCTTTTATTGTAAACTGCTAATTATAACTGAAACGATGAGTTGATCAAAACAAGGTTCACAAGACAAAGCATTGACCCAATGAAGAATTCGTAGGAGGCCCATTTTTAAAAATCACCTTTGTTGACCATCTGTTGTTGTCTCCTCCAGGCTTCTGTCTGCAGGACTTGACAGAACAGTTTTCCCTTCCAGAGACTGCTCCACCCATGCTGGTCAGGCTGCTGGAAACTATTGAGAGGAAAGGTGAGCATGACCGAAAAACCTTCAAGTTTCTCAGCTTGACACACTACCGCACCTGTGCATCATGCTAATAATAACCTTCTCTTTTTAACCACGTTTGACTATACTTATGTGACCTATTACACATTACCTCATGAGCTAGAAGGTATTAGTTTTGTCAGCAAATGTAATAATTGGTATTTTACTGATTATTTGTAGGTCTGGATAACCCCACTTTATATCGAACATTTACTGCTGGTGCTGGACTTGAAGTCAGACAGTATTTTGACTGTGGTAAGTAGTTTTTTGATCACCTTTTTTTTTCAGCCTATATGAAACCTGCAAGTTTCCATCAGTTGGGTGAGGCAGACAAATACAGAAAAGAGGAAGTCTCAGTGACAAAAAAGATTAACATAAGCAGTGATGATGAAGAAAGCTAAATGTGTGATGCTTAAAAAGATGTGTGTGCACATATGCAGTAGGTTAAAAAAAAAAAGGAGAAAGGGCCATGGTTTGTGAAGGCTTCATTGCATCCATGGTTGTGTCTTCCTTTGCATGATATAGTTTTGCACATTATACCTGAGCCTGTAATTAAAGATCTCACTGTGCAGGAATGAGTGTTAGTATTTAAGCCTGTCTGTGTGTTGCTTTTCATTTCAGATCCTCCCTCAGCAGACCTGGATCAGTTGGAACTTCCAGTCCTGTGTGATGGTCTGCGCAGATACCTGCAGGATCTTCCTCAGCCCATCATCCCCACTGCAGTATATGCTCAAATGGTTCTCACTGCCAAAGGTGAAAACAGACGTCAATGCAGATTCAGTGATCTTTTGTTTACTGTACAGTTGGCCTGAAACTGAAGTGCTGACGTAATGTACCCCTGCCCTGCAATTGAACATTCAGTACTTTGAACACAAAACCACGAGACCTCATTAACACCCACTGGGCTTCAAAAAGGACTTCTTCTCTCTTTGTTTAGTCTTTACGTACTTTTTCCTCGCTATAACATACAAGATATAAGCCGGGAACTTGCTGCTTTCTCTTATGCTTGTCTGTCTGTCTTGCTGTCTCTGTTGCAAGCACAGACAAAATTCTCACACCACACACTGTTCTGCAGTGCTGCATTCTCTTGCTGTCACATGGCCAGAAACAGGATATCTGTGGTTAATAGGAACTAAAACAAGCCTGAAAGTTTATCTCTAGCATCTCTGAGCAGCCAATCACCTGCCAGTGTACCTTACGCTCATTGTCAACCACACAATCTCTCGGTGGTTTTCTAAAGTAACTGCACATGACGCTTTTTTCCATCTCTTCATCGTTTGAAGAAACTTCTTTCATTTAATGCTGCTCTTCGACTTAGGTAGGGTTTAAGGCAGGATCAGTTCTTCACATCTGTCTTGTTGACCTTCTAGCCATTCTCATCTGTTTTAACAGAGGTGGTGAATCCTGAGGAATGTGCCCAGCTGCTACGTCGCATTGCCAGCACCCCGAGCCTGCCTCCCCAGTACTGGCTAACTCTCCACTGTCTGCTAAGGCATTTCGCTAAAGTGTGCCAAAACGGCTCCAAGAACCTGCTCTCTGCTAGAGCCCTGGGCGAGATCTTCAGCCCTGTGTTTTTCAGACAACAAGCCACCAGGTGGGTGTCAGAGCAGCGGGATCATGCCTCACTGCTATATACTCTGGTTTGTTAAAGACAGACAGTCAGACAGCAGACAGACAAGTGTGCAGGCTTAGTCATGCAATACTGAGACATACAGAGTCAAACATGCACTCTTGCAGACACTCACATTCAGGCAAGCATGCACACACACACACACACACACACACACACACACACACACACACTCTGGCTCGCACGCAGAGTACAGTCTGTCAGGCACTCATGGGTTTTAGCTGTACACGGATATAGGTTGGAGCTTTTCTACTTACCAGCTGTGCTGCACAATTAAAGTAGCTAAGCCTGAATTACCATCAGAGTGAAACCACCACAGAGCAACGGAGCAGCACAGACTGTCACCTGGGCTATAAAACACAGACTTCATTTAACCTGCTTTCCCCCTCCCCCCACAGTTGTGAGCCCAGCCTGGATGCGCACATCAAGATCATTGAGGTTCTGGTGACCAGTGAATGGAGTGAAAGTCAGGCTGCTCCAGGTAGTTAAATTTCATTTTTGCACAATGTTTTCAAATTCTCTTGGTCTTAGTATTGGTCCTCACTTTAGTGCACAATCATTAAATATTATGTTTGCTGCTCTTTGCTAAGAGATTTGTGATGCATATATTAATGGATGCAGAATATGGATGTATGTTCTGTAGAGACTAAATTGCTGCAGTATATGAACTGAACACCCTGACACCTGAACTATTAATAGCTTGAAAAAAAACTTGTCGAGACTTGCAACTGCTGCAGTTGTAGAGGGCCACAGGGTACACTATGGTGGTAAACTACAGACATTGTCAGGTTAAAGCACATTTGGTCCATGTTATCATGTACTGGTCATTGTATGCAAGTGCTTTAACTGAAACTCATTTCCTGACGATCTCTGTGACACAACAGTGGAACAGTTTGAATCAGGGCTACACAGCTTCTAAAGCTTTAGCTGCAGGGTATGTTAGTTTCTGGTCAGTTTCACATTAGTGTCAGAAGTAAAGATCACATCCCATTACAAGTGAATCACATGGAACCATATAAGGTTCCTATAGGAATTTGTCAGCTACAACTTTGTGTAATAATGTTGTTGTGATAGTGTCAGTTTTTATGTTTGTATGGCTTTTCAATTTGCTAAAAACTGAGCATCTGAGCTAATGTTTGATAAATGGTGACCAGATGGTAACATCTGGTGTGAGTGAAGATAGAAAGTGAAACCTGTTGCTAAAATCTTGCTTGACATTGTGACTGGTGCAGAACTGTACAGTCAGTTTTCATGGCTGTTACCGTGGTGGTCTGCATAGATGAAACTAGTCTGGTGCTGTGAGTGCAGCACGTAGCGTGGCACAGTTATGTTTTTACAGTGCTAGTTAAAAGCTCTGTCGCTGGCTGGGCCAGAGGCCGGGGACTGGATGTGGCTGTTTAAACATTTTATTACCTGTTAGAGCTATTTATAATGTTCCTGTGCAAGGCCCACTCTCAGCTGTCAGTAATTTGCACCTGTGGGAGCACTTTGGCAGTGGGACCCATGGATGGATGGATGAAGGATGGAGTGGTGGATGGGCAGACCAGGCGAAGACCTAAACACATTTAATTCTTTTTACACACATTAACACATGACCCTGTCAAACATACAATTAAGTTCAGGTGTTCCAAACTGGTTTCAGTCACCTGTCTCATACAGATAACAGTGTCACAAGAAGAGAGAGGAAGAATAGCCTACTTTGTAAACACACATGTACATTCTGTACATGTGTTTCTGTGAATGACCCGTGTGTGTATGTGCGTGTGTTCGGGTGTCTGCGTGCCTCCTCCCAGTTACTGCGTGCCTATTTTAAGTAAGCGACAAAAGGCCCACTTAGATTTGGTTGGCTGGAAAGTCGGCCTGCTCCATAGAGCACTTCTTGTTAACTGAGGGCTGCTTCCAGTTTCTAAAGCCACTCTCCACCCCCACCCCCCTCAGTCCTCCCTCCGCCTGGATCTCCACATGTCCTCCCTGCCTCAAAGTGCCCAGCTCAGCAAATATTTGAAACTTTGCAAGTTAATCATAAGACTGAACACCCCCTGCCTCCTCCTTTACAAACAGAGACAGAGGGAGTGACCAAAGAGACGGAGAGAGACACGCAGACATACACAGCTGGCACGAGTGGCTGCTTTCAGAACAGGCAGCACTGACACCAGAGCTGCTACCGCTAATCATTAACTATCTGCCTCCATGCGAGCAGGCCTCAGCCTTGTGGAGCGAGAGAGAGAGAGAGAGAGCGCACACGCAAGAGAGAGAGAGGAAGAGAGGAGGAGACTCGGCCCTTTACCACACTCACAGCAGGAACTGAACAGTCAGTCAGCTAGACAGTCGCATGTTGCACCTGCCTCACACTGAGGGGATTACCTGGATTTCATTAAGAAGCACATAAAGCTTTAACATTCTAAGAATTAAAACAAGCCACATCTAGTTTCATTTGCGGCCTAAACTATGAAATGGAGCTTTACTGGAGGACTTGAAAGTAACTCTGTTGGATTTAACTTACCTTTTTGGAATAAAAGAGAAACCTCAAAGACGAGATTGTTGATTCACCAAAACATGCACAACTTGCAACGTAAGTTTAATGTTCTGCCTTTTTTTTTTCTTTCTTTCTTTCTTTCTTTTTTTTTTTAAACTGACACAAAAGTGGAGCAGTGCATTTCTGCTGCTCCTGCCCTCAGGCTATAACGAAAAGGTTTGCATGAGTAGAATAAGACACAAATACTACAACTTGCAGAAGAAAAGAACAAAACATGAATAATAAGTTACTGTTTTCCAGTCAAAGCTGAACAGTTTTCCCTAGGGCAACTGGCCATGCTGTACAGATATGAGCTATTCTTACAGACTGCATGTATAACTCTGTATTTCTCTGAGACAAGCTGATGAATATTAAGAGTTCAGTGTGGGCTTTCATTTGAGACGTGCAAAGAGGCCTTAGCAACAAACATTCCCAACAGGTTCTGTGAGGCTACAGTTGAGAAACAAATAATTTAAACACTACAGAAACTGAACCATTTAGCAGGCTTGGTCATTTAAGTCACAGACTTAGACATTACATTTTTTTTTTCCAATACTCTGATTTGTAGTTGATTTGTGTGTAGATGATTTTGTAGTTGGTTTGTGATTTTAACTTCTCAAGTTAAGCATGCAGAGTTTTAAAAACCTTTCCTTAATTGAACCTACAAAGGACGACGACTGCGCTCCATTTGAATCCTTATACCTTACCAAGAACTAGGTCTATTTTAATTTCACTCAGGAAATCAAGGGAGCTATCTCTGTCATGCCGAGTGTCACGCTGTGGGATTACAGGCGTATTTTGGAGCTCTGGGTGCCGCTGACCGGGCCAAGCATTATAATTTAGTTGCGTACGTGCTGCTGCAGCAGAGCTGGCTTTGTCTGAGTGCCAGCAGTGGGACGGACTAAACCTCCGCACGACATGCAGAGAGGAGGGGCCGAGCAACCTGCAGGAGAGCGAACAGCCGAGCTCAACAGAGAGAGAGGATCACAGAGGAAAAGCATGGAACAGGCTGCAGATCCTTTTTTCCCCCTCTGCTAGTGGAGAGATGCTGCACATTTGCTCTTAAGATGGATGCATACTAGGACATAATGCTGGATGCTGCAGAGAGAGAATAATGAGTTATTTCAGTTTTCCATTTAGCTGCAGTGTTGTAAAGAATTGAAGCAGGGAGTTAAAAGGTAATGGGCTTTCAGAATGACCTCATCGCTCTCAGGGAATGAAAGATGCACGAGTGGTTGGTGACAGACCCCCTGTGTGATTGGCTGTGGTAAGTGATGTAACACGTTACTGAGCAGGCTGCCCTTAATGGATTTTCAAATTGGTGTTTAGGTGGTTGTATGAAAAAAAAGCTTAATGTGCCTCATTGAGAGATTTTTGCAGTTGTGTATTGTAAGCTGTCTTTTTGTAGGAACGTGAGTTTAGAGCTGTTGGCAGGCTAATGTTTGGTAAGACCGGAGTGTTCACATTACTGGTTTTAAGAATTAGAAATTTCTCGTAATCTGGAGATGAAGTGTGATCAGGTTGGAAGGCAGATTTCCTGAGAAGCAAAGCGGAAACTATGAGCTGTGGTTGAATTGCCAGGCTGCATTTTGCAGAGATTGAAAAGCTCTGTATTTTATGCCATGTCACAGTTGTGGCTGCCTGGCAAGTGAGTGGTGTCTCAGTGAGCAGCAAGTCCTGCAAGGTCTGTTGCAGCAGAAAGGGTGTTAATGCAGAGGGAGTGAACAAAGGCAGCAGATTTATGGGTTAAAAATAGCCTGATACCTTAGTTCTGCTACTGCTAGCTTCACTGTGAAGCTGTCAGCTTGTGAGCAGCCACTGCTGATCTATATGGATCCACAGCTGCAGTCAGAATGTTTTGAGTGAGTGTTATCTCCATCCAGAAAATAGACGCTATGCCAGTCTTGATTCTCAGAGCTGCCTTAAAGCTGCAGTAAGAAAAGATGATTGTGGTTATTCAGCATTAAAGCTGAATAACTGCTGCTGGACAAACCTTGTAGGAGAATCAATAGTCAGCTGGGTATTTATCTGTGTTCACAGCATGTCTTCTCTCTCACCATAAAATGTGCTGTATATGTAGTCTAACCTTTTTTTCCTTATTTCGTGATGAAAGAAATCTATAATCTTTTTGGTGCCACAGTGTTCATTATGTGTGCCATTTTTTTGTGCACAAAAAATACATGGCTCCACAGCTGTATTTGCTGCTAGGAATATTTATAGAGCGCCCCTTTTCTTGAATGAAATTCATTCTCCCTGACTCACGCTTACTTTCTCCTCCCACTGCCTCGACATCACCTCCTCTCTGTTGGAGAGGGGCAGCATTTTTTCAGCCCAGTTAAATCAATGGAAAAGGGATGAGACAGACAGAGCCACAGTGTGTGTGTGTTTGTGTGTGAGTGTGTGTGTCATTCATAGCATCTGCAAAATGCTCAGTTCTCTTGTAATTGAATAAATTGTAGTTGGCTGTCAGATTTGGTATCTTGTTGTATTTTCTGCAGTTTTAAAGAGGAGCAAATTTTATTGGTGCACCAGTCAAATGCATTGTTACAAGAAAATCCAGATTTTAATTCAAGCTGTGGATCAGTTTAATGCAAATGTGAGGACATACAGGCTGCAGAATATTTATTTACATTCTGTGCGCACTCCTCTTGTCCTCACAGCTCTACCTCCAAAGCCACCCAAGCCCACATCTGTGACTAACAACGGTATGAACAACAACATGGCTCTGCAAGACGCCGAATGGTACTGGGGAGATATCTCAAGGGAGGAGGTCAATGAGAAACTGAGGGACACCGCAGATGGTACTTTTTTGGTGCGAGATGCCTCGACAAAAATGCACGGAGACTACACTCTGACTCTGAGGTGAGCTCCTTCCTCCTTTCGGTATGAAATCATTTCCTCTTATCGAAACTAGTTTATTTATTTTTAGCAGTTAGTTTAACCTTTCTTTGCTTTCTTTTGTGTACAGGAAAGGAGGCAACAACAAGCTCATTAAGATATTCCATCGGGATGGGAAGTATGGCTTCTCAGACCCACTGACCTTCAGCTCAGTTGTTGAGCTCATCAACCACTATCGCAATGAGTCACTGGCTCAGTACAATCCCAAGCTAGATGTCAAGCTGCTGTATCCGGTCTCCAAACACCAGCAGGTAAGAGGCGAGACTCTTAAGTCGAAACTAGCACATTTAAAATGCTCAAATATTAAATACATTTAACCGCAATGTTTTGCATTTGTCGATTTTTAGGATCAGGTGGTGAAAGAAGACAACATTGAAGCTGTTGGGAGGAAGCTCTGTGAGTACCACCAGCAGTACCAGGAGAAGAACAAGGAGTACGACCGTCTGTACGAAGAATACACCAGAACATCACAAGTCAGTACCACCCACAGTCAAACTGTTATCAAGAATTTTACTGCGATATTCAACCATCATATGCTAATACTGTGCTTCCTTCCTTCAGGAAATCCAAATGAAAAGGACGGCGATAGAGGCTTTTAATGAAACTATAAAGATCTTTGAGGAGCAATGCCAAACACAAGAGCGGTACAGCAAAGAGTATATTGAGAAATTTAGGAGAGAGGGCAACGACAAGGAGATCCAGAGGTAAGCATCTATCAGACTTTACTGTGTCACCTGAAAAGAAGCAGCATTAGCAGATTTAAGTTAAATCATCTTCAAAACTGTTGTCTTCAGGATCATGGGGAATTATGAAAAGCTGAAATCAAGGATAAGTGAAATTGTAGACAGCAAGCGCCGTCTGGAGGAAGATCTGAAGAAACAGGCGGCCGACTACAGAGAGATCGACAAGAGGATGAACAGCATCAAGCCCGACCTCATCCAGCTCCGCAAGACCAGAGACCAGTATCTCATGTAAGTATAGCACTCAAACAGTGCATCTGCTGCTTCTAAAACTTACAGAGTACACTTCTCTCTGGAGAAAATCAAAATGGATCTGCCCTGGTTTCTAATGTCCACGTGTTTTCTCTCTCGCAGGTGGTTGACCCAGAAGGGAGTCAGACAGAAGAAACTCAACGAGTGGCTCGGAATCAAGAACGAGAGCACAGAAGAGTGAGTGTCATTTTAAAAAAAAAAAACTGCAAAAGAAAATGCAAAATGCAAATGCCTGTGCTTTAAAACTTACATGTGTGTGCATCACTTTGTTTCTCTAGTCAATATTCTATGGTGGACGATGATGAAGATCTTCCTCATCATGACGAGCGGTCCTGGAAACTGGGTAACATCAATCGACTACAGGCAGAGGCGCTCCTCCAGGGCAAGAGAGACGGAACATTCCTGGTTCGAGACAGCAGCAAAGCAGGATGCTACGCCTGCAGTGTTGTGTATGTATCAGTCATCTCTGTTTTGGAACAGTGCTCACACGGCCTTATGTGCATTGAATGAATGAGTTTTTGTTTGCTGTAATCATTCCTCCTGCTCATACTGGACATTAAATATTAATAGTAAGAGGTTTAGTCTGTCAAGAAAACTAGTGATCAGAAAAACGTTTTGATGGCCTGCAGACGCTGAACAGACTGTGACCATTGTCCTTTCCTTTGCAGTGTGGACGGTGAGGTGAAGCACTGCGTCATCAACAAGACCCCCTCAGGTTATGGCTTCGCTGAGCCGTACAACCTGTACAGCTCATTAAAAGAACTCGTACTTCACTACCAGCACACGTCTTTGGTCCAGCACAATGACTCTCTGAATGTGACGCTAGCGTACCCTGTTTATGCCCAGCAGAGACGGTGAGGACCCCGGATGTATCCACATGGACACAAAGAAAAGGCCTCATGGGACTTGGAGATACACGTCCTTGGACTCCGTGGACTAAAACGAGGCTCTGGTGCCTGAGTCAGACTTGAAAACGGAGGAAAAGACGCAATAAAGCCTGAAATATTTCAATGACTTCGTCTGACCACGAGCCCGAGGCGAGTCTGAATGTAGATGTATTTCTCTTTTGCTTTTTGTGGGAGCACAGAATCAAACGGAAACTGCTGAACTCTCCCCCAGCGGAGGACATTTGAGGCCTTTTCCCAATGGTGCTTGTTCTTTTTCAAAGCTTTACCAGCCGGAATGTCTATTCGCAGCAGATAAACTCTTCAAATGGAACTGTACCCACCGGCCACAATTCTGTTTTTCCACTTTTGTTTTTGTTTTTTCCTTTCACATCATTTATGTGTGTGTGTGTGTCTTTGTTTCTGCACAAGTGTTTGTGTGTATGTGGCTGTGAGTGAGTGTGTGATTGTCCATGTGACCAAAACTCATAGAATCAGGAAACTGTGTGACGTCAGGGGCTGTGTAACACATTCACTTGTGTTAACTGTTCAGTAGCAAACCATGGATCAGCTGATAAATGTAGCAAAATGGCACTTTTAAACAAAGTTTAATTTTTTTTTTTTTCTTTTGAAAAGACTCCTATGGACTTTTATCAGAAGAGCAGAGAGGACAAGATGTCTGCATCCTGCCTTCTAACTATTGAGTATTACAGTACAGACATAAACTTGATCTTTACTGTGAGCAGGTGAAACTATGAATGGACTTAACTATTTCATGTACATCTGTGAAAATGTGGAAAGTCATGAATCAAAGTGCACCATACCAAAAAGGATCCTTCAGTTCCTGTTTCGTTATATTCAGACCTGCTATGCAATTCTTTCTCCATTATTTCTTCAGAATTGTTTTATTCTGTTGCAACCCACAATATAAGCTTGTTTTATTGCTTGAAAAGTATCTTTTCCTGTGTAAATATCCAAGAGGATATTTTGTGTCAAAATGCCAAGATACAGTAAAAAAAACTGCATATGATTTTTAAAGATAATAATAGAAACATACACTTTATTATGATTTACTTTAACAACTGGTATAAAGATGGAAGAGATGAGTATTTTATTAGTCTTTTTTGCTTCAAACTGATGTTCTTCTCAGGCAGAGCCTTTTAAGTATTTGAGCTGCTTCAGTCACAGTTTCTTACAGAGCTAAGCCTACATGCAGTTCTTTGTTGAAATGGACAAAGAAAGTTTGAGCACTCAGAGAATGGGATGATGGGATTGTACGACCCTTATCAACCATAACCATGAAAACAGTATAGATTTATTTTGTTATAAAATATATATGTTCCCACATGAGAATATATGAAAAGTAGACTGGTGTTTTCAACTGATGAATATTGTTATTAAAGATCAATATACATTGTCCACTTAGTATTTTTCTGTATCAGAAAATCACTGTGTTTAGATGGGTGGATCAGCTCATTTCAGATAGTCTAATTTCATAGTTCAAAGACAACACGTGCCAGTGGAATCCTAATGTTACCCCATCTTTATTCTAGCTTTTACAAGTCCATGATAAAATGATTGGTGCATGTGAAAACTGAGTGGACTCGTGGTAACATGAGAAAATATTTTAAGTGACTTGTTAGTGTTTGAGTCTCAGGCCACCAGAACTATCAATATGTCAACCTCATAATGTCTGACTGATGTGAAAAATTACAAATTGGATCACTCAAGTGATAAAATGTTATGTATGTGTATATATATATATATATATATAAATATATATATTTTACCTGCCATAAAATAATCCAGAAATTTTGTTCCCCAAAATATACACATGGTCAGAACAGCCGTCAACTTAAACTATTGATATATCTTTGCATAATAAATTAGTTGTAAAGACCTTAACCCAATGTAATTTTGATTAATGCTTTTGTTTTTATTGACACGTCAAATTAAACTCCTAATTTTTTCCATCTTTGGCACAGTTTCTGTTTGTAGTTAACAGGTCTATGTGAATAAACAGGCTGACAACAGCAAAGCCTCCACTTGTGTCTCCTCCCCTCAAAAGAAACGCAGACAATAAGTGATATCATGTGTTATGACAGAAATGCTGTGTGAAATACGGCCACAGAGGAAACTGGAGCATGGAAAACATTTTAGTTTTGTGTGGATTTTTCTCAACCCCCCACCCCCCGGCAGGACTGTTGTACAGTTTGCTAAGCTACGGTACACACAACTGAGTTCAAAGGTAAAATGTGTTCTAGATGTATTTGACCAAATTATTCATCCAACATGAAATTTTTAGCACATTAATATTAATCGTCATTTATCCTAGGTTTTATTGGTTCTTTCAAAGCCGTTAACAGATGTTATGGATGCTAGATATCTGACGTTTATTTTGCTAGAAGTCTTGTTTTAATTTACCACCTCAACAGCTGCTGGCATGAACTTTCTGTTTCTTATAGTTAATTTTTTAAATAGTTCTTTAACATGCACCATTATTTTCTTTTCCCCAACTCTGGGATGTATGATAATTTTAGGTGTCTTTTTTTTTTTTTTTTTTTTTTTTTTTTTAAATAAAATTGAAGCTCATCTTTTTCGTGGGTGTCCCAGACATGATGATTGGATTAAGATTTCCCAGTGTTCCCCAGTTTTGCTTCAAATCTGTATTGGGCTTTGTTAAAAAGGAAATAAAACACTTCTTTTTAAAGAAACAAGTCTTGTTTAAGTCTTTATTGAAGTAACTGTGATGTGTGGTCCATTGATGGTAATGTAATAACATTTTGAACATTCATGGTTTCGAAAAGGATGAATCCTAATGACTGTGGTGAACCACGATGAGGTTAACATTTGTGGCTCTTAGAGCTGCAACTAATGATTATTTTCTGGATTAACTCCCATTTAATTCACTTTGGTGATCCACTGACTTTTCATCTCTCTGGTCAAAGTTTCTGTTTGTCCAATACATTGGTTTATTAATGAATTTGCAAAACTAAGTAGTAAGCATGTTAGCACACCAAGATTGTACACCTCAATATCAGCATGTTAGCACTGTCATTTTGAGCATGTTAACATGCTGACATTAGCATTTAGCCAAGTACAGCCTCACAGACTGACTATAAACACTGCATTAACCCATACAACTATGAATCGTTTGTTTTTATTTGCAATTACACAAAAAAGACAAAGATAAAATGTTCTCCAGTGTTGAATCATCACACAAGTTGAACTTCTGCTACCAGCATACGCAAGTATTTCAGAAATTCCCTGGCACGCAAACCCGTTTTTTGACAGACAGCTGGAAGCCTTTAACTTGTGTTGCGAAACAACTTTGATGTTTGAATGGTACAAACTCAGTGGACGTGGCTGTCATATCAGATTCACAACAAAACTAGAACACAATGTCAGCTTGGAAATTGTTCCACCAGATTGTATCCACCAACTCGTCCAGTGTCAGCCAGAGTGGTGGAAAGTGACAGCGTACATTTACTCTAACACAGTACAGCTTTTACTTTTTAGAGGGAGATATTGTACTCTCTACTCCAATACATATAGTTGACCTCTATACCTCCCAGTTTCTTTGTATCATATTTTAGAAGCTCACCAAACTCACCAAAATAAAGGTGGCAGGGGGTCTGGAGCCAATCCCAGCTGACATTGGGCAAGAAGTCGGGTCCTATTTACAATCATATAAATTAGAATTAGTTCAACCTCAACCAGCTCAACCAGCAAAATACAGCTCGGACACAATACAGTACCATCCATAAGTGTTAATAAAGAACAATCTTGAAGGCAGGAAATTCATTTGAAGTAATGAAGTAATTGTATGCTGTGGTAAAAGTAAAGGACCTGATGTCTTCTTCCACAACTACTCATCTGACTGCATTGTTGGTGGACCCAGTTGGTCCACAGATTTACAGTATTTTACAATTTCAGTTGAGACTTTCAGTTTGTAAAACTGTTTTTACAATTTTGGCCTCAAAATCTCTCTGAGCATGCAATATCAAATATGTATCACATTACGTAAGACATCACTCAGTAAGACATCACTCAGTAATGCATTATGTAGTATCAAAACGCTGTATGTCACTGAATTTTTAGCACTGCTGTAACTCTCATACAGAAATTCCTCGTGATTAAACAAACAGCAGCAAGAGAAATTTGCAAATCTGAACAGAAGCCAGTATTTGGAATTAGTATGTGGAATAAACTGCATTTTATGTATTTAAGATTCTTTACCAGTATCAGACAGCAACAGACAGCAAGAGAGGGAAAGTAACTGCATCTCTATTTCCTTTCCTCCTCTATCCACCACTGCCATACATTTGACATAATGTAGCAGTAGTGATGAAGTAATGGTCAGTAATGCTGCAATGCTGCATACCACAGAAATGTTGCTAAATGTTGCTAAGGACACATGCTTGCATGCACTTGTTGCATTGTACTAAGCATGGAAACATATGCTAATGTGATAGGAGGCTGAGAAAGTTATTTTGTGGTTTGAACTTTGTAAAGCAGAGGTGGTTTGTGTTTAAAGGTGAGTTTAGTTGTTCAGTCAGTTTGGATCTTTGCACATTGAAACAACTTACAACTTGTTGAAATGTAGCTACAATTTTCATGTATCATTCTTGCTACATAAAAGCCATATAGAGAAAAATACATTTTGCACATCTGAGCTGAAGCTTAGAAAAAGTAACTGGAAGCAAGTCGATACTGTAAATTAAGTATATCTAGTGACTCAAATTGTTAAATACTGGAAAATCTGGTGATTTGTGGAGTTAACTGGTGGTAGAAAGTAACTTTTTACATATTACAATACATTTCCATTTTGTGCTACTTTATAATTGTACTTTTACTTAACATTTATTTGACGGCTGCAGTTACTCTGTAAATAAGGATTGTCGGCTCGTTAAATGTGATGATTACTCATATATTTAATATCCATCCATCCATTATCTATACTGCTTATACGTTAAGGGTCGCTGTCATTAGGTGAGAGGTGGGGTACACCCTGTACGGATCGCCAGTCCATCGCAGGACCAACACATAGAGACAAACAACCATTCACACTCACACCTACCTACCTTAACCTGCATGTCTTTGGACTGTGGGAGGAAGCCGGAGTACCCGGAGAGAGCCCACACGGGCACAGGAAGAACATGCAAACTCCACACAGAAAAGCCCGAACCAGGGCTCGAACCTGGAACCTTCTTCCTGTGAGGCATATATATAATAGATAATACATAATAATATACAAAGTAGTTATAGTGAGGTCGACTTCAACATTAAAATGCACCTTGTATGTTAATGCCTCTATAATAAAGGGACAACGTACTGAGAATATTTCTGTACTTTCACTGTGCTTTACTTGTAAAAGTATTTCTGCAGCTGTATATTGCTATTTTTACTGAAGTACTGAGGTATTAGATCTGAATACATCTACTACAACAAACACACACCTACACTTATATTAAACCACAGCTACCATAACATTTATTACATGTTGCTGTGCATGTTTTGCAATTTTCCATTGAGTAAATGAAGCAACACAAGTTGTGTAAACGTAAAACAGCGTCACAAATAAACCACATCTGCTCTGGAATAGTGTCTGGTGCAAAGTGACAGTGACGCAGTTTGGGTCACTAATTAAAATACAACACACTCACCACCATAAATATTTCAAAAAATAAAGTATTTCATGTGATACTGTGAGTGGTATATCTGTTCATGTGCCATTATTACGGGCTAGTTCAGTGTCAGATCAGGGGTGGTGATGTTAAAAGTGATTAAAGGTCATAATCTGCAGAGAATATTTAATGACAGGGATTTGCATCAGCTCAGAGTTTATGTCAGGACAGATACTATGGGTCCACATATCATAAAGCAAATCATACATGAATATGATACAGTACTTTAGATCATATGAGACAGCTTGCTTGAATTAATTGGAGTGACACGCTGCTCTTTTCCTTGTTAGCTATAACCAGCCAAAGCAAGTCACAATACCGAGAATTCCCCTTATGATAAATGTAAAGATTGTCATTTTTTTTGCCTCTGGTCCTTTAAGACAAGGAATTCTTCCTCTTTTAGGTCAGATGCACGGACTGTAATGCAGCCACACCGGTTACAGAGCTGTAAAGGATGGGGTTTAAAGATAAGGCAATGGGTTCAGACGGCTTATCTTAAAAAGCGTTGATAGAGGGAGCCAAGGCTCTGGCATTGCACAGCACTCTGTTAATATTTAACCAATATATCTGAAGCACTGATGAGCAACTCTCAGAAAGAGATCTCAGGGAAGTAATTGGGGACCAAAGTCCGTCAATCGTCACCCTACAAAGTATTAGCAAACTTGTCGTGATCATACATTTTCATCATGATCATACATTTTCTATCTCCTTTGTGGCGTAACTTTATAAAAGGAGAAGTATTACAACAGTAAACCATGTTTGCAGTAAGAAAAAGAAAAGTCACCGTGTTTTTTCCTTTCAAGTGTTTGAACTATGTAATCTTGAGGATGACAGTCATGAAGATTTTTCTCAGCAGTAAATTCTAATTTATCTCTTTCTCTATCACTTTGCCTTGATGTTTCACACACATTTTCATGCCATTCAAGGTTTTGTTGTCATGCTTTTTGACATGAGATACAATCACAACCGTGTGAATTCAAATCTGGTTTTTGGAAATCAACGTGTTCCAGGAAGCACATCCAGAGGCTTTGATAAGCAACAAAACAGGAACCACCTAAAATCTGGAACATGGACAGGTGCACAAAAAGATATGTTCTGGGTTTTACACAGCAAAGATAGGTCTGACAACCTGCTTCCCAGAACAGCGCCAATAAAGGCTTTAGCTTCGACTGAGGGAAAACAAGGTGGGACTTTCAGTTTTGTCCTGAGTTAGATATCTGTCCCCAGTGAACTGTTCCATGAATACATAGAAGGCAGACTCAGACACACACGCTGCCTCCTCCTATGAAACAGCCCAGTGGCCAACGTGTGGTCACAATGGTGAGCCTCCAGGTGTGCAGCTGCATCTGTGACCCCTGAGAGAAACAGCCCGATTAGTCACACTGTAAACAACCAAGCCTCTGCTCTTACAAGATGTCTCAAATCAAGGAGGATGCCTTCAGCTCGGAGAGTCACATGCTGCTGTGTGCATTGCACCTTGCGGCTGCCCTGCAGACGTGCGCACACTGTAAATACTCTGATTGTTAATCAGTGATTGAGGGCATTATCCCGACTAAGCAACTCTTGAAGCAATATGTGGTGTCTGGCAGATATGAAGTCTATCTTGATTACAATCATTTTAACTGGAGCTGGGTGACTACAGGTCCTTGAACTTGCGCAGACAGGTCAAAATATCACATACAGCACAGGTCACTGCTCCAGTCCTTAGGAGAAGTGCCTGTCATAAGTAAATAAATTACGTAATCTAAAACCTTCAGATCCTGCAGATACTGTTTTAATGGTACATGTTACTTTATTAAATTAAAATACACCAAAACCCTTGACTGCAATTTTCATAACCTGCCTCCTCTTAGAGCAATAACTCCATCAAATCTGAACACAGACATGATACACATATTTTTAGAATTACGCTTCCCAAGAATGTAATTATATCCCATCATCTTCTCTGAATAAATGTCCATAAATCCACTTAGAAATCTCAGAAAAAGAAATCGGCCCATATAACTCCAGAACTTGCCCAAGAATCATCACAAGTTTTCTTTAGTATCAGAGTAAACCAATGTCAGCCATCCATAGGTGGATGGCAAACAAGAGCTGCTAACAGCTAATTCAGCATAGTTTTAATAGTGCCAAAGCTGCCAAGATGAAAATTACAGACATTTATCAATATTAAAGTTGCACTATAGCAATATCATTATTTTGCGACATTGTTTTGTGAAGATGTTTTTTTCTTAATCTTGTTGCCTATTCAGTCAATATTTTATATAATGGAGAAATCCTTCAGATATGAAGCTAAGTTTTCAGAAGCTATAAACTCAAGAAAGGTTCCAGACCAAGTGGAATGTAAATCTATAACGCTGTCTCTGGACTATTTTCAAAGATAATGCTTGGGGCTATTATCTAATTGCTAATGTGTAATATGGGTCTCTCAATAATTAACGAGGCAGGGGTCACACGGCTGCAATGACGTCAGCTCTGATTAGAAAAGGCATGTAGATGAAGTCAAAGTGCTGCTGCATGAGAGCAGGCCAGACCATGAATTATTGCCTATCATACCGTAACAGCTTCATTTATTCATTTCATAACAAGCCTGTCTGGTCACAATGCAGAAAGCAAGAACAACAGAATCTCTGCTGACATGACGTTTGACTTTACAGTCAAACACAGTGGTGTCTTTATAATGGTTTCCCCCCACATTTGTTAAGGCTTTTTCACCCTTCAGAGCTTTGTTCAAAGCTCTGAATAATGATGATTTTTCCCGTCAGAAGTTGGCCAATCATAATTTCACATATAACATGAGTTGAATCAACACAATGTAGGGCAGGTCAGGCCTTTACAGGCATTAACAGTAAAGATGTCCACACACTGTTGCTGATTGTGAATTTGATTTCAGACATACAGGGTCATAAGAGAAGTTGGTTTTAGTGTTAGAGAGAAGAGACTACAGCCAAGCTAGCAGCTATTTAAGCTACACTTGGACAGAGGTGTGTTCTGAGGTAAACGCTAATGCCAGCATGCTAACATGCCCACAAAGACAATGTTTTTTGTTTTTGTTTTTTCACTGCAGATAAACACTAAACACAAAGTTGCATCAAGGAATAGTTACACAGTTATCATCAAAAGACAACTCTCTTGACAATAACATTTATGCATATCCACCAAGTGGATACTGAGATATCTCAGTTTGGACCATTTTGACATGCTGGTGACGCTTAATGAAAATGGTCAACCTACCAAATAACCAACATTGCCAACTAAATATACCTACTACTGGCTTAATGCTTGGATAAATACCATATGTCCTCTCTAAACTATTCCACCAACAACCTGACAGACAACGAGCTGTTATATTGCTATATTGGTAGTGTGTAATGTGTAATAGCCAATTTGTTCCCCCACACTATATCTTCATTAGACGAATCCAGTGGCGGGTCGTGCATTTCGCACCAAGGCCTTAACTGGTGTCCTGCATTTACCCCACCTCTTGATAGGCCGCCTTAATACCTCATTGTCACAGCTATAGAAGCTCTCAACAATATACAGGAGCGCAAGATAACAGACAGACATGTCATGTAGCCAGAATAAATGCCATTACTGAAGCAATGCTATAAAACCCAATTAACACATTTCAATAGGTCTCCAAACACTGCAGCCACAGCTGAGCCACACACATCATCTCCAGCAGAAGCATCAATATTAACTAATAAAACTATAAAAACGTAAACAATAAAATACAGGTAAACTGCATTTTACTCACCGAAACTGCTGATTATTTGTAGACAAATGGAAAAAAAAACTGCTTCTGTCGAGCGGACATTCTCAGCCCTGAAGCGAATTAAAACTTATCCAATAAATACGACTGGACAGACTCGTCTTTCAGCGTTAGCCTCCACAGCGATAGAAAAGGAGTTATTGTTGGAAGTCAGACACACAGACAACATCTACAACAGAGTCACCGAACTCTTCCTCATCGTCCAGTCATTGTGGGTCAAGAAAACAGCTATTAAATCTACACATACACATATCTACAACATGTTTTAGCTTGCACGAGTAGCTATACATGCGGTTTGCTAGCTCTCTGAGCAGCCAATCAAATCACATGGAAATGCCGACATTACTGCAGGCCTGCTAGAAGGTCCTGATCTCGCCAACTTGAAATCTGATCCACAAGGCAACAGTTTCATTGCCATTTATTTTGAATTACAGGGGCCTGTTGACTCTGAAAGCCTGAAGGCAGATTTCTTTTAACTTGGCAACACAGGGCTGAAATCTGATGAACAATTTAATACATACAGTATTAATGGAAAAAACATATATAAAAATATAATTCAGTGACAGTGACAATTTTGTGACAGTGTTTGGGCCAGCAGAGAAGGCTTTGCTGGCCCTGACAGCCCACCACTGGAAGAATGACATCTTTGAGTGAATCAGTCTTCACTCTCTGGTAAAACCAACAGAATGATGAATTTCTCTCATGACCCCTTTGAGCAAATCTGAACCACCTCTGTCAGGCTTTGAGTTTATGGCCTGTCCAGCCAAGGTGAAGGGTCTTGTCATTGTGTTATAACCTTGCTTAACTGTAACAGATAAACTGACCTGCACAATAACGAGAAGCACTATTTTCTCCTTCATCACGGTACACTCGAACAAGACATGTAAGCCACAAACTGCTCCACGGAGGCCAGCTTTCGAGCACTGTGGTTTGTGCAGTTTCAAAGAGGAAATACATAAACATGATGGAAAAACAGAAAGCTTGTCATCTGACTTTTGTCATTTACTCCTCTATAAAGACTCAGATTCTCAACTGTTATGCATGACATTTAGACACTGACACAAGATTGAAATATCTCAACTATTAGATGGAATTTTGTGCAGACATTCATAGTTACCAGAGGATGAATTCCAGTGACTTTGATGATCCCCCAACATTTTCCTTAGTGCCATCATGAAACTGATATTTTAAATTAAAATGTCTTAGTGACTATCAGATGAATTCAGTGCAGATTTACATGGTGCCCAGAGGATAAAGCACAATAATTTTGAAAAAATCTCCTTGGGCACTAACATCAGGTCACATTTTACACTTCTCCAATGAAATATCTCAACGTCTACTAGAAACATAATTTTGTTTGTGGTCCCCAGAAGATGATTCCTACTGACTTTTTCCCTATTGTCAGGATGAGGTTGATATTTGTTGGTTTGAGTTAAATATCTACACAATTAATGAACAGGTTGCTCTGAAATTTGGTACAGGCATTCATGGTTCCCACAGGATGTATCTGGTTCCTCTGATTCACCAAAGTTACTTTGGTGGATGACTACATACTTGAGAACAAATAACATTTTTAACCACCTCAGTCGTCACCTAAAAGGTAAATTTTATCACCACCCAGCACATTACAAACAAAAAGTACCACAAGCAATAATTCACTAAAAGTGGACCAGTTGAGACTGAACAATAAAGCTTAATAGAAAATGTAGTACAAATGCACTGGTTGATTATAACCTGTCACCACTGGACTGACCCTCTATAAAAGCACTGTACTAATCAAAAATTGGGCACCTCGCTGGAATGACAGCTGATCAAATCTATCTTTAGCTATCACAAAACAGTTGGGGATTTATAAACATTTCAAATGTCAAAGGCCACAGAGGAGCTGACCCCTGGGTTTGAATGCCTGGGGATTCATTGTGATGCTAATCCTGTTTTATCCAGTCAGACCCTAAAATAAACCCAGCGCTCTGAAGAATGAGCTGTAATCCCCATCAGCGAGCCTGTGCGCTCCTGTTCTGAGCCGGGATGTTATGTCACACTCAGAGCCCCAGAGTTAAAACCATCATCAAATGAGAGACAATTGGAATCAGAGCAGGTACAACAGAGAGTGTAAAGGGATTTTCAGATCTGATTTGAAATGTTTTTTCTGAAACAGACAAATGCACGCTTATTGTCCAGCATAAGTATCTATGTACACAAAGCCACAGGAGCTGGAGTGAACACACACACTGGATCATCCTCTTTAAGTGTGTGTGCAATTTAAAAGTAAAGACAAAAATTTTGTGAACGCTTATTTACTTTCTAGTAGGGAGTTAGACAGAAACATCCACTAATATCTGTCTAGAGAGGGGTAGCAACTAGTTACAATGATGTGGCATTTCATCACCAACAGACAATAAATACAGGTGTATGTTCAAGACCGGCTGTGGAAGTTTTGTGAGTCATATCCACATAAAATTACAGGGAAAAAGACAGCAGTGTGATTTTGTTGTTGTTGTTTGTTTGTTTTACTCACTATTCAAGACATTTTTCAGTAGATACTAGATAGTAGTACTTTTACTAGAGCGCACGTTTTGGCTGCTGCGCCCAGCTCTACCTGTCAGTTGAACGTGAGGCTACAGCCAGTAGCTAATTAGCTTATCTTAACATAAATATAGATTAGCATCTGGACACAGGTGGAAATAGCTAGCCTGGCAGGAGTTAGGTTTGACAATTTCTTGGCTGGACCAAAACTTGAAATCACAAAATCACAAATAGATTTTTTAAAATCTTATTTTATTTTATTTATCTATGTATTGATTTTTGGCAGTTATCAGTGGATGAATTAAAAATGGATGCTTTATACCAAAATGAAACCAATTCCTTAATGAAGTAATGATAAATAGTGCAAAATGCTTTTTTTTTTTTCAGGCCAATTGGAAACAAGTGCCTACATGTGTGTTTCAAATTGCAGTAAAGTAAAGCATGTCTTTAGGCAAACAAGCTTTTTAATCTGGATTACCACTTCTATCGCAATACTACAGATATGACTTGTACTATACATTCACGAATGTATAGACTGATGGAATTTGCCAGAATTTGCTCTAAGCCCTTAAACCCAAAGTTTCCCCAAATCCAGAGGCAAATCAGTGAGGTAAAGAAATTGGGATTGTGATCTCTGTAGTATGTAGGACTGCAGAGAAGCAGCTTGAGCCAGTCACATGTGAGGTTCAACATGAAACATGCTCTAAACACAGCTACAATCCTCTTAGGCTCAGGTCCAACTTGACGTACATCTGCAGCGATCTAATGAAATGTATTTTCCCTTAATGCTCTCAATGTAAAGCGACTGAAGCACGGCCATGCACTAAGGATAACAAGATCACTTCACTTGGGCTGAGAGGAAGGAAAACGACTGTACACAAAACAAAAGACATCAAAACTATCATGGCCTTTAAAGCACCTCTAAAATAATTCAGTTTAATGTGGCTGTCAGCTCTGCTTTCTTGGCTTTTAATCAGAGGTCATACATCTGGCCTCGGGGCTTTCATGTAATTGCTCTGCTTTTCTTAAAATGGACAATAGCATCAAATCTATAAATTTGATCAAATCCTCAGTGATTAACTAAATGAGCTCTGTTGTTAATCTATGAAATAGGGATCCATTAGAGGAGATCACTCACCATCTTGATAGGTCATAAACCCCCCACACATGTTGGCATGTACACGGAAGGTCACTAACACTCAGCCTGCCTGAGCACATAAGACCCGTTGTCATTTTGCACGTTTTAATTTGGATGACACGTTGGACGGTCGCATCCATCGCTGAGCCCACAGATGTCAAGAGATAATCACAATGATTAATGATTATAATGGGATAATTTCCCACAGTCCTTGATGTTATGTGTATGACCCCACCTATAAAGAGCTGTGCATTACTGCATGGGAAGATATCTTACCAACACATTGCATCACTTTGGATTAATGAGATGAAGTGAGATGAAGAATGATATTTTAAAACTTGAATGCACACCAACACATGTATAACACTGTCAAATTCATTGATTTTATATAGTTAATATTTTAACTGCTTTCTGTTTCCCAAATGATTTGTTTCATTCTTATATATGTATGTATTGAACACAGTAATCATTATACCTATTAAACATTAGAGCCACCAAAGATCAATGTACCACTATCATCGTCAGTGTGAGCATGTTAGCATGCTGATGTTAGCATTTAGCATGGAGGAGTAATGCTGTGTTTCCTGTTCAGCCTCATGTGGTGTCACTGATCCTTTAAATCAGCACAGATTAAAGACTGAAAAAGTTTGGTAATGTTAGCACACTAGTTCTGTAACATGATAGCACGGTGCTGCTGTGTTCGGTACACTGCAAAGCAGAACGTCCTGTGATGCTGGAGGGATTTGATGACAGAAACTCTGTAAACAAAGGTGTGACTAAAGTGCCTGATGATGTTGATAATATTTTGTGCCAAGATATCAATCAGATAATTCAGAGATAGAATTGGAGCATGAGTATTGCAGTGCAAGCTCAGAGGACATGAACTTAACCTCAAAACAGTGGACATGAGCACAGTGTTTACAGCCATGCTGCAGTAATCACAAGAGGGTGATTGTCTTTGGCTGTTATAGTAGCCTACGGGTAACACGGCACTACATGCGTATAATTATAAACATAAAATATAATATCTTACACTGAAAAATATCATATACATTCTAAAAATAAAGATTCTTGGCACCTGAAAAATAAAGGAATAAATAACAAAACATGTTTTGGAACCTGAGTTCTGAGTTCAAACCCTGGGCTGCAGCTTCTCTGTGTGGAGTTTGCATGTTCTCCCTGTGTCTGTGTGGGTTCTCTCCAGGTACTCCACCTTCCTCCCACAGTCAAAAGACATGCAGGTTAGGTTAAGTGGTGAGTCTAAATTGCCCTTAGTTGTGAATATAAGAGTGAATGGTTGTTTGTCTCTATATGTCAGCCCAGTGTATCCCGCCTCTTCCCTAGTGTCAGCTAGGATTGACTCCACCCATGACCCTCAGAGGATAAGTGGTGTAGATAATGGATGGATGGATAGATGTTTCTGAGGGTTGATTAATGTTAATGGTATGTTTTGAAAATTTTACAGGCAACATTACTTTGCTTTGTAGCTGTTTGTGTTACATTTATATGTCTTTTACAACAGGAGGCATGTAGGAATGTTACAGGATTACCTCATAAAGGGATTAAATTGTCAAAAATAAATGATAACCTCCTCAGATAGTCATATAAACAGTGTGCATTCCATACACCATATAAATGTATGCCAGTGTGATGGATATGATGCTAAATCACACTTTTCACCATGTAATTTTATTTAGGTCAGTAACAATGTCAATGCAGAATCATAAAGATAACACTGTGACGGTTGACAGTAATTACACAATATTCATTTGATCCATTTGCCCATAATTAGCTCTACAATAAGTCTTTCTGTGCTGAACAGGCTTTTCCTCTGATGATGCTATATGATGCTTGAATGCAGCAATAATCAATGCCCAATAATGTTTGGTATTGTGTACAGTACTGTGTGCAATGTCTACTGTTTGAAGTTTGTTTTGAGCAGTCCCTCAGGCTAGGTGTGTGATGTCTCTTTGCTGCGCTGACAGCTTGGAGTCGAACATCTTGTCTATGTATTTTGTACTTATGTTGTATGTTCTTGCAATGTATATGTATTTTAGGGATGAAAAGGAAAAATATCCCAAGGTGTAAAAACTGTCAAAGACAAAACTGAAACATATGCAGGCTTAAATGTGAAATATAAAATAAAGCACGTAATTTATTCCGCAGTCATCTGAAGCTTACAGCACATGCATGAAAAATTCACTCAGCATGTAGAATAATCAGACAGAGCATGAAATTACCTATTTTTCAATTACGTAAGTCCAGTGGTGGAATGGAAAGTAGTATAGAGTGCACTGACAGGGCCGTGGCAGATGATTTAGATACATGTTCGCACAGTGCCAGGGACTCTGCACCGAGAGCAGAGCCAACTCAAATATAGCACAGACTCTTGGGAAAAAGTTTCCTTGAAAAACATGATTAATGGCAGTCCAGCGTGTTTCAGTGAGGTTGCATGGCGTGACTAATGCAAACAGGTTTTCTTAGGCAACACAGTAACCTTTGCTCAACTGGCGAATATGGAAATCACATTTTTATTTTGGCTCCTATTTGACCTCGTGAAGTAAAAGCTCTGTAGTGTGTTCATGTTACTTTCAGGACATACTTATATTAACACATGAAATTTTCAAATTGACTGCTACCCAATCACCCAGTAATAATAATATTCAAAAGATTTCCATACAGAATTCGCCTTTCATTTAACTGAACAGAAACCAGACTGTGAAAAGGCAGACTTGCCTTTCAGTCATTGCATCAGCGGGAGAGAGTTGGCTGTGTAAATTTGAGGCAGCTCTTTGAGCAAACAATGATATAACACTGTACAAATACTGAGAGTATCACAATGTGTAGCAACACCATGACAGTTCTGAGAACTGTTGGCTAATTTTGGTTCATATGTATTGAGGCAAGTCCCTATTGAACTGTACCCTTACCTGGAATGTATATTTTATCCGATAGGAAGAATATCAAGTAGCTACAGTATACAGAACATTCTGTGATATTAGAGAGACATTCCTATAATTTTGTAATATGGATAAATTAAATAAATAAAAGCAAGACTAAGAGGCTACCCTGCTAGCAACTCTGTGAGGTTGTATACTAATTGCTAATATCAGCATGCAAGACTCCATGTTTACTAGATTTGGTCAATTTTTACAACTGAGCAGTAACATATAGACTGCTACCAGTTAGTATTTTAAAGAATTTGTTACAGTGCTAAATGCGTTTAGCGAGTATTGTATTTACCACGTTAACTGTCTTAGTTTAGCGCAGTAGCATGCTAACATTTGCTAATTAACACTAAACACAAAGTGCAGTTGAGGCTGATGAGAATGTTTTTCATTAACTTGCATAATAACGATTCTGTAACCATCTTTCTGCTATTTCTATTTTGTAGATGTTAGGATATCTCACTAGATAAATGAAAACCTGACTTGTTGGTAGTGCAACAAAAAATAAAAATAAAAAAAAAATCAAGGGATCAGTAACATTCATCCTCCTGGGACAATGAATATCTTTGCAAAGTTTCATTGCAGTCAATCCACCAGTTGTCAAAACATTTCACTGAAAACCAAAAATGTCATTGTGAGACCTCATTATGACCCTGGAGGAAAGGTCAGAGATCACCTATGACAGCGGGTTTTAGCGTCTGGAAGCCATGAATGTCTGCACAAGATTTTTTGGAAATTCGACGGCTGTTGAGATATTTCAGTCTGGACAAAAGTCTGGCATGAACCAATCGACAGTCAGATTGCCACACCTAGGCCCAAACCACAAACATAGGTTTTAAAAAAAGAAAAGAAAAAGAAAGAAAGAAAAGATAAAATAAAAATGAAAGATTTTAAAAAGCTAATATCTACCATTTTCTGTGGTTAGCTTCCTAGAAAATCTGCCAGAAATCTGCCAGGGCTCAAATAGAAATGGCTTTACAGTACTAAACATCAACCATCTACATGTGTTTCACCAAGTTAACCCTTCAGAATACAAAGTACCTCTTATCAATGGCTGTTACCAGCTCTTATCTGTCTTCACCACAAGAATGAAACAGGGGTCATGGGAAATATAGATCTGATTCTTTTTTTTTCTTTTTTTAAACAAAACCTAAACATTGGAGGGTACGATCACTGGAAGGATTTCGAGTATTCCTATCACTAGTACTCTCTGGAGATATATTACAAGGACACTTGACTCATGACCTCGAAGTCCTTATTTAGAAACATCTCAGGGTGAAATTAGATCTTAGCAGTATGCATACGTAGAAATCCAGGGCAACACTTATTTCTAAATCTTGAACTTCGTGTGGAAAACTCCCAGCTCTGTGCCAGACGACATCTAATGTCCCGTCACTCCTCTTCGCATTCCTCATTGCCATACTCAAACATAACGTTCCAACATCCTAAAACCTTCAACAGCTGAGAGTGTCAGACTTCTCCCAACATATGAAGGTTACCGTGGGCGGCAATACCCCGAAACCATAGCTGTGATCATGACAACATCAAACATTCAGTCTTCTCTCGGAGGATCGGATGTAAGAGGCCAAAATGTACCCATTAAAGTGTGAACTGCAAAACAAACAAATAGAAGGGGGTGCAGAGAGGACATGGAGATGGCCCTAGGTCGAGATGGATCATCCATGTTAAAAAGACACGAGGTAGGGTTAGATCACTAGGTCACCAGCCTGATGTTGAAATACTGAAATGACCTAATTATGCTTCTTGCAAGTCAAATGCAACTGAAAGTAGGACCCACAGCTCAGTCATATTTAATTAAATTATCCCTCCTTAAAGGCTCTTGTGATTTCAAGAAGTTGGCAAGTCTTCAAGCACCAAAGTCTGCCCTTATTATAGTTAATGAGTGTAACAGAGCCAAAATTTCCACTTCAGATCTGGGACAGCTTACCTAAACGATGGATTTGATGATGAAAAAGTATTGATTTTGCAAACCTCCTATGGCTTGCACAAAAGGTTCCAAAGGGCTCCAGTTGCAAAAGAAAGATAAGACAGATTTTAACCCAAACTTTGAGATCCTGGAGCAGGAATGTTAGGCTCCACTCAGTCTAACATGCTTAGAAAATAAGACTTTTATAAACATGCATGATGCCAAAGCTTAGTATAAATCACAAGGAAAACTCTGAAAGTCTCAAAGTCAACTGAGAAGAGGCTCAATGTGTCTTGGTTGGAAGTGAAAGCTGTAGGGACAAAAGGGTCTACAATTATTTATTAAAAACGTGGATTTATTGACATTTATGCTACTTTGAGGTGTATAGAACAATATTCTCTATTATTGCAAATTAATTAATGTAAGGTGGACCAGCATATGTGGGGAAAAAAATGGACAGAACAACCTGAAAGAATTATCTAATTCGAGTTTTTCCTTCCCCTGCCTAACATTTTTAAGTGGTATACAATGATTTACTAAATGATTTATAACATAAGCAGATATAAGGACACTTTTATGTGCATCAATGCACAGTATTTGCCAGCAGTTATATCTTATTTCATACACTCTAGAGTGGCACAAGACCTTTAACTAACTTCAAAGGGCATTTTTTAGGGAACTGACCTCATTGGTTTTAAGACTTTAAGACACTGAGTGATCAATATTCTTGCTGTGTAAAATATGCTCCAGAGAAGCAGCAGACAGCCACATACATCATACTGAACATGCCCTACCAGTACTGTATAGAGTGAACACTGCCATCTGCTGGAGTGGAAATGATTTAAATGTGTACTTCATAAAAAGAGCTCACACTCACTTTTATCAAACTAACATTTTTATTTGTATTGAAGGTTACAGAGCATCAGATTTATATTTCTATCAAAATACCATGGATCAAAATTTTAATATGAATTCAATGGTATTAGTGGCCTGCAAATGCAATTGGTCTCTCAGTTTACAGGGAATATATGGCAACATTTCATGGAGTTCATTATATTATTTAAGATGTATCATTTGGTACATTTATTTGGTAAGACTATATTTTACATGTCTGTTATTTCCTAATAATTTCTGGTAAAGAACCATGTAGTTTGGTACTAATTACAGGAACGTTCTAAAGCTTATTTTAGTTAGTTGTGTTTATTATTGACTTAACAGATGAATTTACATGAAACATATTTCTCCATTTAAATCCCAGTTGATATTTATTGCTCACTCATTATTTGAAACTTTATTCTGAATTGTGTTTGCCTGCAGATGCATTTCACATTTCATATGTGTAGCTCACCAACTATCCTCTTAATAAAGGTCTCAGTGTGAAGTGTGCCAATTCATCACTCTCCATTTTACCTGTAATTACAACCAAATTATATGTTCTTTTCCAGGAAACTCCTAAAGAGATTTGGAAATAAATCAGAAACAAAGGGTCCAAAAAGTAAAGCATCATGACTTTTGTCCATAATGCTCTTCGGTGGAGGAACTGAGCTAATTCAACACACAATGCCACTGAATTAACTTCCTGTTACTTCGGGGGTTGTGAGGGATGTGGCCTGACGCATTCTGACTATGTGCCTTTGACATGTTACTGATTCAGTGGATCCATTTACACAATTTTACAATTCATTCTCATATGAATACAGCTGTTTAGGTCCCAATAACACATGTAATGTACATCCATTCACACTCAAACTCAACAGCTACTTTCTCTTGAAACCCAAAATGTGGGACCAGAGATTGGGATGGCTACACAAAATCGGCTAATTGTTTGAATCTTTGGTGTAAATTTACCAGGTTCATTTCTCACAGCCAGAATTAATTACATTCGGTGTGATTGCCTTCTTTTGTAAGTAATTTAGAGAAAACGGAAAGATGAGGGAACACAGAAGTTCATGACTGTTGGCGAGGCTTGGGGTGGGGGGGGCATGGAGGTTAAGAAGAGGAGGTGGTTCGCATGTCTATGATCGTTTTTTTCTGCTCTCAAAGTTTCTGAAGTTGGCTGGTCTAATCTTCATCTCTGCAAATTCAATTGAGTGCTCATGGCCCTTCCAGTGGAACCAGTTGATCCCCTGTGGAAAAGTAGAAATCATGGGAAAATGGCTCGAATAGTGTGATATAGATACATATCTGACACACCAGAGCTGTCTCTCCCTACACATCCACCAACTGACAAACATGAAGCAAATTCTTCTGATTTGTTTCTTTTCTTATACAGAAGGTGAAACAGTTACATGTATGTCAGAAATGTTGAAAACAATATGGATCATTTATTGTTGATCACTCCCATAGTTTACATGCGGTTTTGAAAATTTCATGTCGTGTATTACAACAAATACTGAGATATAATGTCTTTGAGTTGTATGGTACTAATTCATTGAAGAAAGTATAATGAAAAGTGACTGATGTTTCTTATGAGAAACTGGGAGATGGCAGAACCCCAGATTAAGAATAATTGATGGAAAAGCTAACACATACAGTATCCTGAGACTATAAGCAGCACATGTAGAGGAAAAATGAGAAATAAATGGACATTATGCAAGACTCAAAATAGTGACATCGGAATGGAGCGACTAAATCCATCCGCAGGACTGTAACACTGACAGAAGAAATATGAACTCATTTCCCAGACGGGTTTTGTTTGTTTGTTATTGTTTAATATTGTGAATCATTTGCCAGTAATGATTCAAGTGGAAAAACAGCCATCTTTCCCTAAATGAGAAGTGAATTATCTGATTTTATGAAATACATGTGAACGGTACATACCTTACTGTGACTGTTGTCGCCATATTTCCCCATGAGGTTGACACGATGACAATTTTTATACCAAAAGGCACCTTTGTAGGACAAGGCGCAGTTGGTAACAGCGATATCATTGTCATTGTCAAAGGTGGAGAATGGTCGTCCCTGGTGGTAAGTCATGGAGTCACCTGATTAAAGATATGAGATGACTAGTAAAGCTCAGAAAACACAGGTCATGGCTCGATCATTGACTCACTGCACTTAAACATGTGAGCTCAGTCCTACTGGTTTAACTAAACCAGTTATAGTAGCTTTTTACTGAGATAAAACACCTGCTGGTTGCAGCCTCATAAGCCAGACTTCCATCCATATGCTGCAAGAATTTTAACTTTCCAGAAAACTGGGAGTTCAGTGCAGAGACAAACAGTTTTGATTCAAGGAACATTAAAAAGGATATTTTGCAAAATGTCAAACTATTCCTTTAAAGTAGTACCTACCTGCTGTTCCACTGTATGCTCCTATGTAGACTTTGTAGCGTGTTCTTGGTTCTGCAATGGTGAACTTGTCATACTGAGCATAGGCTGATTCCCCTTTGTCCCTCAAGTCCACTCGCAGCTCATAGTGGCCAGAAGATGTGATTTTATGAAGGTTGGAGAGACCTGTAACCCAGATTTAGTATGTTTGAGTTGGTAGTGAGGGAGTGGGGTGAAATGAAGAGGGCTAAAAGACGAGAGCTCTTACCCAGCCAGAACTCATCATTCATGTTACCAAAGCCAGCAGTGTAGTTCTTCCAGTTCCGGAAGAATTCCAGCTTTCCACTCTGGCGTCTGAGGAAAACCTAAGGAGGACTGACTTTCATGAGTGTCACAGAAGCTTCACAATAATCATAACAAGCACGACCAAGATCACTGCTGTGCTGTCTGACATGTGAAAAACAGGCGTTGTATAACTGGTATGATCATATCCTATTCAGCATGAGTTATGATTTCAAAACAGACTTTCAATGGATTCCAGCAGGTTGATGTCCTTACCATCCATCCTCCGCCATCTGTGGACATGTCACAGTAAACCTGGATGGGCTGGCCGTCCTCTCCTCCCACATAGATGGTGAACAGACCAGAGGTCGTCTCCCCATTCAATAAAATCTGAGCACAGTCCTTGGGGCGTCTGTACAATTGCCCGACTAAAAAGCATGTATTAAAAAGACATCATCTTAGAGAGCTCAGAGGACACAGTTGCTTTATCTTCATCCCTGTTATATAAAAAATAAGATGGTAGACGGTATACAGTATCGTGTGAGAGTTAGGACCTTGGAAAGAAAGAGGTTTAGAAAGAAGAGAAGCAGAAAGTTTTCCATCAGGAGCAGCTCAGGCAGGGTGAAAAATAAGCACAGGTGAACTGACTGGAATATCAGATTAAATGAAAGGAATTTGCATTAGAAGAAGTTATATCTTTCTCATGTGCATCTGGACTGTTGCGTAACCCATCACAAGTCTCTTTAGTGCTGGAAAAGGACCTGTAAGACTAGCGATGTTGATTGTAGGCACAAATAGTAGTGGCAATACCACAGTGTAAAAACACTGTAAATATATTCTAAGTAGAAGTCCTGAAGTCAAAGTCTCAAGTATCATCAGCAGAAAATGATCTGAAGAAAATCCCTTGTATTACACTATTAGACTGTTATTACTGATGCATCAATGTGTAAGATGACTGATGTTGCAGGCTGAGATGGAGCTACTTTGAACTGTTTTGTAGTTTAGTCCAGTGGTTCCAAACCTAGGGGTTGGACCCCTCAAAAGGTCACAATATAAGTCTGAGGGGCAGAGAGGTGATTAACTGGAGAGAAAAAACAAAGAAACATTTTTTTCTAATTTTTGAGTGAAATATTCAATCGTTTTACATCACTGAGCCTCTAACAGCTATTGAAATGAAACCCTGTCTCTTTGGTGGAACTGATAACAACTCAGAGTCATCTGAGACAAGACAAATGGCCAAACCCCCATTTTATGGGGATCACTTGTTTGATTTTTAACAATGTGTTGGGTTTTATACTGTAAGTTTATCATATGTTTGTTATGCAGAATCCTAATCTAAACTAACTAACCAGTAACTGTAGCTACTGCATAAATGTAGTGCAGTAAAAAATAAAAAATTTCTTTCTGAGATGCAGTAGAGTAGAAATAGAAAGTAGCATAAAATATAAATACTCAAAGCACAAATATCTCAACACTGCATCTGAGTGCAGTATTTTAGTAAATTTACTTAGTTCATTTCCACCACTGTACTCAAATAATTAAAAACAAAAAAAAGATGATGTTCTCATGCTTACTGGTAGTGAAGACAGTGGTTACATGTCGACTCCTCTGGGCTCCAGCGATGGCCTGCAGTTTGACGTTGTACTCTGTGGAGCCAGTTAGCTGAGCCATGTTGTAGGAGGAGGCTGTTGGGCTTAGCACCACTTCCTGAATCCATGCACACATACACAAACACAAAGCATTTGCAAAGAGCAAGACAATTTAGGAGGTTTAGAAACAAAATATGTATTTACATTAGTGCTGACTATTTCCAAGGAATACCATTTGTTTTTATGGCCACTGGATTATGCACCAATAAGAATATTTCTAATATTCACTCCAGATCGGTATAAACTCAAAGCAATTGCTGCCAAGAACTTAGGAAATCAATCCAAAACCTTATGTTACACTTTGGAAAATGGTCCTCAGTAATGATGAGTTCACATAATCTGTGGTTTTTGGTTTAAACAAGCAAAGCCACCACTGCTGTCAGTGATTTAACTGATGTGGGGATGAACGTACCCTGATTACACCATCAGCAGAAGAAAAAGTGAGTGTGTAACCGGTGACAGCAGCCTGTGGAGGTTTCCATGTGAGAGTGGCACTGTCAGTTTGAATGTTAATAGCTGTCAGATCGCGGGGAGGGTCCACATCTGCGAATACAATGTCACACTGTAGATTTATCATGTATTAACCCTTCAGAAATTGATTTTTGTGAACACAACATTAGACATATCTCATATATATCATCACTTGAGTTAATGTAGTGAACCTGTTAACAAACAGTAGCTTATTTACATCCAAGAGTTATGGAGCAACATTTATCATTAATTTAATCCTGTTTCTGGCCAACTGACAAATTCAAGTCCAGTATTTTTGGTCTCTACCAACTCCTAAGGGGAATATCTGCCTCTTCAGTTGCAAAATTCTCCACTATGTTCACCAGCTATCTGTGTCTGTCTGCTGTTTAGTGCTGAGCTGGTAGTTAACAGCGGGTCCAAAGACAAATGAAGAAGCCTATCACACTTGTTGTGTCACACTTGCAATGAATCCAGGAAGCCTTGAGGCGCTCTTCAAGATAAAAACAAAAAGCGATCACAGTAAATAAAAGAAAACATTCCTCAGGCACTCTTCCACAGAGCAAGGAGTGGATATAATAAAAGTCTTGGTCAGGGCAGAAACAGTAAAATCAGACTGTTTACAACTGATACTCTTTATAGACAAGAGAAAATATAGAAAATATAATACAATTACCATAACAATAACATCAAAACCATTGTTTTGTTTTGTAGACCCAGTGAGGTTGAAACCAGTTGGCGTTTTACCTAATATGCCTGACTAAATAAAGACTCTGGATACATCTCCCCTCCATGTTCTGCCCAAAAATGACTGCAGAATATTTTCTTTTCCTTTGTGTACAATGGACTTTTAGATCATTTTCTCTGCAAATAGCTGCCTGCTGTGGCTGAGAACGCCACAGGGAGGGTGGTGAGAGTAAACCAAAACAGTAAAGCTGTGGGCCTGTTGCCTACACAATGAGCTGAAACCCCTTTCACCCTCTTTCATCTGATACATTGTCACTGTAAAAATATCAATTATAGCCACTTTAAAGGAACTGCAGATAGAAAATATACAAGAATCAATATAAAGGTCATATTTATCTAGACCCACCAGTGGTGAATTCAGTAACAGCAGAGTCACTCTTCTGAGCTTCTTTCACAGCATGAACTCCAACTGAGTAGTGGGTTCCTGGAACAAGAGAGCCCATCTCAAACTCCACAGTGTTGCCAGAGACATGCTCCACCACTGGGGACACTGCAAGTCAGGACACATCCACATCAGTTGATCAAATCAAACAATCAAAGGAAAGGAACCTTGTGTCCCTTGTGATCAATATAAATGTTACTAAAAAAAAACCTGAAATTCACCTGAATCACCACTGTAGGTAATGACGTAGCCATCAACAGTGGCCACAGATGGCTGCCACAGCAGCAGGGCTGAAGTGTCAGTGACATTAACTGCTGTCAGACCCTGAGGTCTGTCCAAAGCTGGAGGACACAAACAGGATCACAGTCTCAAGGGAAATGGCTTCAATTCAATTTTCTATGAACTGACTCAAACGTCACTACAAGTCAGAGGGACTGACAATGAAGTTATGAATGTCAAATAAGAAAGAAAGAAAGAAAGCCAACCTGTGGTTACAGTGTCAGTACTGGGGTCACTTTCCTCCAGACCCTTCACAGCACTGACAGTCACTTGATAGGTCTTTCCAGGGTTCATATTGGGCAGCAAAGCCTCAAACACACTGCCATCCACAGTCACTGTCATCGGGCTTCCTGTGGAGGAGGAAGAACAAAATATGGGTCCTGTGCTACAAACACTGCATATTGTACAGCGGTGCTTGAAAGTTTGTGAATCGTTTAGAATTTTCTATATTTCTTCATAAATATGACCAAAAAAACATCATCAGATTTTCACACAAGTCCTAAGAGTAGATAAGGAGAACACAATTAAACAAATGAGACAAAAATAGTATACTTAATTTTTGAGGAAAATGATCCAATATTACATATCTGTGTGTCTCATAAGTATGTGAACCTTTGCTTTCAGTATCTGGGGGTCACCCCTTGTGCAGCAGTAACTGCAACTAAACGTTTCCAGTAACTGTTGATCAGTCCTGCACATCAGCTTGGAAAAACTTTAGCCCATTTCTCAAAACATAACTGCTTCAACTCTGGAATGCTGGTGGGTTTCCTCACATGAACTGCTCACTTCAGGTCCCTCCACAACATTTCGACTGGATTCAGGACTTTAACTTTAAAACATTAACTTTATTCTTCTATAACCATTCTTTGGTAGAACGATTTGTGTGCTTAGGGTCATGCATGACCCACTTTCTCTTAAGATTCAGTTCACAGACAGATGTCCTGACATTTTCCTTAAGGAGTCACTGGAATAATTCAGAATTCATTGTTCCATCAATGATGGCAAGCCATCCTGGCGCAGATGTAGCAAAACCGGCCCAAAACATGATACTACCTACTGAGGTGATTTTCATGGCAATCTATGGAATCCAGGGTGTGTCATTAAAGAAATAAATGATTTGTGCGCACAGCTTAATGAATGCACACTGATCAGTTTTTAGTAACTTATGCTCTAGTTAATAATTTATGCTCTTGATTTAGCGTAGTCTGCCTTGTCTTGTCTGTGTTCATCACACTCTCACTATGGAAAGCTTAGATTTAATACAGTTTTGTTTTGATCCTGCATTGAGACATGTAGATACACTTTATGTTTTGGCTGTAAACACAATATTTTGTTATCTGTGAAATCACTTAAATGTATTTCACAGGACAGCCAAACCATAATATCTGTAGAATTTTAAACCAACTAAAATAAATCTATGGCATTAAATTGAAATGTACATGTAACTATACTGTGATAAAAAGTAACTAAAAAATAAAAATAAAAAATAAATAAACAGTAGAAATACAATAACCTTTATTGACATCTTACCCCCTTCAAATGGCACATAGGCGATGCGGTAGCTATCCACTGGAGAGTGAGGCATGGACCAGTGAACTATGGCTGAAGAGTCAGTCACTTCAGAGAAGTGAAGTCCTCTTGGATTGCTCAGGCCTAACAAAGTGCAAATGGATATGTGCAGACAGGAAAGCAGGAAAGACGGGGAATTTAAGTTAGTCCAGTAACATTGCAAGAGAAAAAAAAACAACAGAAAAACCTTCAGCTCAATGGATCAAAATTAAACTCAAGGCATAGTGTTTCCCAAAAGACCATTTTCCATTACAGACAGACATGGAGTTTAGCCTAAACCAGAAGAAAAAAGATGATTAGTGGGACTGTGGGTTCATTCCTCTGATGACAGATTATCCAGACCAAAACTTGAGAAAGTTTAGTAGTTAGTAAAAAACTCAACACTTTGCAGTGTTTTTCATATACCTGTCTGAGCAACCCCAGTAATAGGTTGGGAGCGTTGGTCCAAAGAGACACCATAAAGCTCGATTTCATACTCAGTGCCACTCATGAGTCCAGTTAAAACCTTGGTTCGTTCATCACCACGGACGCTGTACTCTTGCGGATGGGCTAATCTTTTGCTGTCTCTAATTTTAATGACAAATCTGTCAAACATATCCTCGTCAGCCGTCCACGACAGACGGAAACTGTCAGCAGTGATGTCCGAGACAAAGAGATGCTCCACCTCCGGTTCAGCCTCTAGTTAGACAAGGAAACATAATGTTGCAGTAGGTTTGGTGTTTTCCCAGAAATATTCATCAACTTCTGAGAAACGGCCAAAGACATCAGTTCAGTTTGGAAGAAGTGAGCGGTCAGACAAGAAGGTTTCCAGGTGGCAGACAGGGTTATATTCCAGCCTGAAGGCCTTTTTGTCCACCACCTCCGATTTGCCATGCTCAGGCATCCGTTAGTGTAAATAAGTCAAAAACACAGTACAGGGGAATAAATTTGGGGGAATTAAAAAGACAAGATGCTTTTTGTAGGTGTTTATTTATGTCAGTGAAAAGGTTCACATTCCATGAAGGGCTTTAACTGATCTGCTGGAGGAAATTCAGCAAACACTGGCTGAGATGAGGCCCCCATGCGTCCTCAAGGCCAGCCTTGATGCATTCAGTGCAAAGACAAAGAAACAAATGAGATTAGAAGTTAAATCAACTGACATTTCATGCTCAGATTGTCAGTTGATTTATCAGTGTTTTCCACTTCTGATAATTTTGTTTAATTCAGTGGTTTACGTCCATCTACTGGAATGGTTTTCTGGGTTTTGTTTTTCTTAGCCTGATTCATAAAGCAACATGAAAAGGCAGCAGCATGAAAAGTAACTTGTCCAGTTGTGTTGTAACTTGTCATGTCCATAGACATGATAATCATATTAGGTCCACACACAGCTGTGTGTTACCAATCAAAAATCTGAAGGAAAACACATTTAAAATATGAAAACAAACAAATATGCTTGCTCATATTTTGGAGGTAAGAAGAAACAGATGGGAGCTCCACATCTTTTCCTTTCGATGATGAAGAAAAGTGCTTAAAACAAGGGAAAAGTGAGATCATTCTGGAAAACAGTTGTGTTGTAAATCTGTGTTAGGGTTAGGTAACAGTACTGAGCTGAAGCCTCACCATCGAAACGTGGCATTGACCAAAAATCTATCAATAGTCAGGCTAATTTTATTTAATTTTAATTAAAATTTAAATTTAATTTTACATGAAAACTATTATTAAAAAAGTCTGAATATCAGAATTATGTCAAATTATGACCAGCCAGGTTGTGACAGTGAAACTTCAGAGATGGATCATAAAGTCTGATGATCATATATATATATATATATATACACACAGTAGCTGTAACAAAATAAGGAATTGCACTTTTTAGTAAGACAAGGGGCCTTGCAGTGCACTGTGAGTGGTACCTGTCACAGCCACTGTAGTCAGAGGCCGAGAGAGAAGCCCTGACTCTGACACCCCGGTCAGCCTGACCTCATATCCTATGCCGGTGATGAGGCCCCACATGTCCAGGTGACTTTGGTTTCCTGGCACAGTAAACTCCTGAGGCTCCAGTAGCCAGCCAGAGTCTGTCACCACTAAGTGAAAATGGCTGAAGCCACCACTAGAGGGGGGTAAATCGTCCTGCTGCAGCTGCTGCTTCACCTCCCATGACACACGGAAGCCGTAGGGGGTTATGTTGGAAATGGTCAAGTTTTCCACTTTAGGCAAAGAAGCTGGAGGGGTGTGGGTTTCATTGTTTTGTGAGAGGGAACAGATGTGGGAAAGGGAACAAGATTCCATTAGGAGCATAATGTGTGCAATGGCTGCAAAAGCAAATCATTGAATCTGTTCTTCCTGTGAGGTATCTTTTTTTAAAGAGACAAATGTAGTCGTCATCAGATTAAAAACAGAATATCTGTTTGAAGGCCATTTAAAGGCCACAACACATTAAGGACAAACTTGGCGTGCACCATACTGCTTCATTTTTCTACTATAGACTGTAGAAAAAAGGATGCAACCTCTTTTTTCCTCACCAAAAGGTTTATAAAGCTACATTCTGAAGCTTGAATTTGAGCTTACTGTCGTCTGAGACAAAAATGCTACCAACACTACATCACAAACAACACAAAAGTCTCTTTAAAAAAAATAAATAAATAAAAAATTAATTCAAATTTGAGAGAGCAGTTGTCACTTTCTGAATAGAAATCAGACATCTAGTGGCCATTAGTGGTACTGCTTCTTAACGCACTTCCTGCATGGATGGAAGTTATAAGCCCTAATTATCGCCTGATGACATTTCAACGGGTGCCAATATTCATGTGATAAAATTAATCAATATGAAAACAAAAATTTAAGACTGTGAAAGCTTTTCACAACAGATAGATCTCTAATAGAACAAAATATAAAAAGAAAACAAATTGAGCATGCTCATTTTCGGGGTTAATCAATAATGATTTCACATGCCAAAAATGCTCCTAGATTGTGATGATTAAATCAAAAACAAGGTGCTTATGATACAAGTCAAATTTGCTCTTAATGCATCTCAGATTTTAGCCCTGCAGGACTGGTATATTATGGTGACAGCAGGAGACAAATTCCACCAGAAGGTACTTTAGTCCATTAAAAGATTTGATACAAAACAACTACAAGTGATGAGAGTTTAAAATATGAGTAAAATACATAGTACCTGTGACGGCGTGGGCTAACACAGAGGGAGTGTGGCGCCCATGAGAAATACCATACAGTTCAATGTCATAGCCTGTGGCATCCATCAGGTTAGAGATCGTAATGTTACGGATTTCACCGGGCAGTCTGAACTCCAGCGTATCAGACTGCTGCTCAGAGTCACTGACCCGGATAACAAAACCATCAAAATGGCCTGACACAGTGCTCCAGGACAAGCTGAGATTATGTGGACTCACAGATGAAGCAGCTATGGGCCCCAACTGTGGGACATCCTCTGAATAAAAAACAGAACACGGCTTTTCAGTTATGTTGTGCTGAGAACTGATATGTAACAATGTGTTTGGTACATGCAGTGTCAAGAAATGCATGTGATACCTGTTGTAGCTACAGCAAATAGAGGCTTTGTGTTCTGGCCACCAGCGCTGGCGTACAGCTTTATGTTGTAGCTTGTGCGCGCTTTGAGCCCGGCCATGACTGTGGAGCGCACGTTTCCTGGCAGAGCGCGCCCCATTGCCTGCGAGGGCAAAGCAGACTCTCTGACTTCTACTATAAAGTTATCAAAAGCCTTCTCTCGTGTCCGCCACGACAGAGAGAATCTGTCTGAGGTAATGTTAGAAACAACTAGCCTGGACAAATCAGGCTCTTCAGCTACAGGGGAGAGAAAAATATAGCATATATTCATTTATTGCAACATATAGCATGTATTTGTCTTTCTTCTGTCTGCATACAGGCCCAAGTCAACTTTACAAGGCAGATAATAACTGAAGAATATTTAAAAGCTAATATTATATAACCCTATTCTTTGTAAGACTAATAATAAATACACAAAAAATTAAAATACCTGTTGATGCAACAATACTGACAGCACTTGTTCGGGATCCCTTGTATGTCCCATAGAGGTAGGCTACGTAATCAGTGCTGGGCCTGAGCCCTGTGACGTCATAGGACTTAACATTGCGGGATATGTTATATTCCTTTGGCTCCATCAGCCAATCAGAGTCAATAATCTCCAGGATAAAACCATCAAACTCTCCTTCAGTGCCGTTCCAGAGGATTGAAAAGCTCTCTGACGTTAAGATTGAGATATATAGATTGCCAACCACTGGCTGATTCACTAAAGAAAGAAATCATTATTACATTTTCATCACAACCACTTTGCAGAACACATATGTCTAACTTATATATCACCTATATACAAAATGTGTGACAGGTAGCTGGTTGGTTTATCATATAAACATGTGTTTAGTGTTACAGGACACTCACCACCACCAAACTTGCAATTCCTGATAGTCTGAGTAGCTTAATAAAAGATTAATACATGCATGGCTTTTTGCATAAAATGCAAATGGAGAGTCTACCACCATGATTAACTTAGCAGCTTAAATTTTAAACCAATTACACCTATTTGTTTTCTTAAAAAATAAATGCTAACAAGATAGACAAACATCTAATGCCAAGGGGAAAGACACAAAAAGCCTTCATGGTAAATAGCTGAGGAATACTGGCCTGCAAGTGTTGATTTAAATGTGAAAGTGTGGTTAAAGAAGAAATATTATAGAACTGAAAGTCTTTTTCATGCATATCGAGCAAGATTTGATCATGCAGTTGATCTGTTAATATTGAATACAGGATCAGTTCTGCATAATGTTGCGCCAGTTCAAAGCACAATAGGACTGCCACATAACGTTAAACTTATAAAAACATTTTTACATGCGATGACAACTACATAATTAGTTACATGCAAGTATGCATTAGAAAATTTAGGCATCATTCAGATGTAAAACAAGGTGCCGTTACTGTAACCTCAGATTAAATTATCAGCATTTTACCTTGATAAGGACAAGAAGGTTTAATCATTTGCCACCTAGTAGTTCAAAAGGAAATGAGGATATTTACTTTAAAGTTCTGTGAAAATAAAATCGACAAATCTATCTATGTCATTCACACATTCTAACAGAACTCAAATGTCACTAAATCTCACGCATACTGTGAGCACTTGCACATCCATGGGCAAATGATCCTTCAAGGTTAATTACACACTGAATGAGGGTTGATGGGATGAAATGAGATGGTCACGCTGCCACTGTGTGACAGGCGGGGGAGGGTGAAAGTTATTGGTTTGCTTTTGCAATCATTGCAGCACATCAGCGTCAAACCTGACCACGATGCAGGGGATGGTAGAGAGGGGGGCTTCATGCACTTTGGTAACTGGGATGGATACAGCAGTCCAGGGCAAGGGTGAACATTTGAGGGGCGTTTGCTTGGCTCGGTGATGAGGCACGGGTGCCCATCACCCTGCCCTCTCTCAGCTAGACAGAAACAGTGGCTGGAGGGTAAAGAATGGTTCATGGCATGTTGGTTAAGATGAAGCAGTACAGTACACTGTGGCCAGTGTGTTGGACAGTGATGACAAAACAGGAATTAGGTTATTATTTTGTTCTTGTTTCATGCAGCGATGTGCCGACGCTCCACTGTGAGTGGGACAACAGAGGGTCTAGTATGTGTCTGTGTATGCTTCACAGATTCTGACTGAAATTGAAAGATAGTTAAAAATCAATGGAAAGAAAGAAAGTTTAGGAGTTAGAGGACAAAACTCTGCAACACTGCTAGTTGCAGGTACCTGTGGTGGCTTCACTGTACACGGGTTCAAGGAAGGAGCCCTGATACATCCCATACAGGCCAACCATGTAGCTGGTGTTGGGATTCAGCCCGGTGATGCCCAGGCTGAAAGCGTCTCCAGACAGTGTGAGGTTCTGGCTCTCTGCGAAATTCTCCAAGTTTGTTACCTCAATGACAAAGCTGTCAAATTCCCCACCCATGGGGCTCCAGGACGCAGTGAAGCTGTCCCATGTAATGTCAGAGATGGTGAGGTTCACCACCTTGGGTTTCAGCTCCTCTGGTAGATAGACAGATCAGAGTGGGGTCAACTGAATGGCAAGATGGATTACAAAAATTACTCTCAAATAACTTTTCAAGGCACATTATTCATCATAAAGTACAACAGATTATCAGGGCCACGCTTCGGAAACAATAATGATCAGAGATTTTGAAATTAAAATTGAACTATTACCAAAATAAAATTGAAAACTGAAATTATGAGAAAAGTCATGTGTGTGAAAGAAGTTGGAATATTTCAATAATTAAGTCTGAAATTTATAAGAAAATCAGAATATTATGAGAAAAAAGCTGACATCAATTTACTTTAATCTCAAAATATTACTACTTTAAGGTAATTTTTCAAATTCTAAATTAAAAATCTAAATATTACAACTTCATTCTCAAAATGTAACAACTTTAATTTTGACAAATTATTGCTCTAATCTTAGAATATTACATATTTATTCTCAAAATACTGTGACTGTGAATTTTTCATCTATTATAACTTTGATCATGATATTATTTTTTTTTTATGGAACTTTAATCTTCATATATTATGAGTTTTACCATGAAATATTACAGCTTCTTCATTTAAATACTATATCTTTAATCTTGACTTTGCTTTGACAACAATAAATCTTAATTGTTAAAATATGATCTTACTTTGAAATATAACTTTCTTCAAAAATATAGACTTCTTTCTTGGAATATTAAAGCACTTTTTCTCATAAAATTACAAAATTATTCTCCAAATATTATGACTCTTGAAATATTCCTTAGTCTTTTGCTCAGTATTATGACTTTAATCTCAAAATGGCTTTTTTATGGCCCTGATAGTCCATTGTAAATAAGTCAGAGGTTTAAGCAAACGAAAACCATCTGTGGGGGAAAAAAAGATACCATGCAGCCATCCTGAAATATTTTGGGCATAAAAAACAAATGGATGTGATGGGTTGTGATGAATGCCTACAAAAAGAAATATTTGCTTCATGTACCTGTGGTAGCAAAAACTTTGAGAGGCAAAGATGGCTTCCCTTCCACCAGCCCTTGCAATGTAATATCATAGAGTGTAGAGGGAGACAAACCCTCTATTTCAGCCTTTCTCACACTTCCTGGTAATGTGGTCACATTAGCTTGTGTCACCCCTGATGGAGAACTGAGCTCCAGCAAAAAGCTATCGAACACCTCGTCAGGCGCCGACCAAGCCAAGCTTACTCTAGTGGAGGTAACATTTGTGACTGTGAGGTCCCCCAGTAGATCCAGGTTTGAGCTTTCAGGCTCAGCCCCAGAGCTCATCACACCAGAATCAGAAGTGGAAGGAGCCTCAGTGTTTACAGGACGGTGGGGATCTGGGTTTTGAATTGTTTCATTATCCAGAGCAGACTGTGGGCTTGTTGGGGCATCTTTGATGCTCAGCGTAAGTACATCTGGAGAGGTAGGCTTGGGTGCTACAGTGAATAAAAGCAGGTTAAAGTATGGATTTGTTACTGGCTCTGCTGATGAGTGAAAAAGAAACAACCTGTGAAGAAAAAACTGAGTTAAATTAAGAATAAAAGATAGAATTCAAATGAAATGATTATACACAAAGTTCTGTCCTTGGTCTACCTTATTCTTGTGAAGATTTCATATTTCCTCTTTTCTCAAAAGTGGATTTATTATCCCTGTTTTTTCCCAGGACCACAATTTTATCAGCAAGCGACAGCTAAGGCATTAATGGCACATGAGTCAGTGCCATTAATCTTTGAAGGTTCTGAGTAGTCCACCAGAGTGGAAGTACACAGTTGTCTTCAAATGGATGAAGAAGCCATGCACAGCTGTTTTGTTCCTGCTGACCTAAAGACAGACTGTTGAGTCATTTGTTTGACATGCGAGTGAATGCGGTGTAATTTTCTGCTAGAAATCATTTAATTGTGTAAATGGCACTTGAAACGATGAATGATGCGGATGGAATTAGTGGCACAAGGCTTTCAGAGAGCTAAATGGTTGCATTTACAAGCTCAAATGCAGGGAGAAATCAGGGTAGCCAGTGAACTGAAACACATTGTACCTGGAGGCATTAACGACTCAGGGGAGAACATGTTCCCACTGTAGATTTCTTCTTGTATTTGAATTTTGGGAAACAACATTTTGCTGGAGTACTGAAGCCTTGGAAGATGACAGATGGGATGAGGTCAAATGAGTTTTTAAAAAAAATCTTAACATCTCTGTTGGGTTTGTCATTACACTATGTCATGCTAAAGGCTATGCAGATGATGGTTACAACAAAAATTATTTGTTGATGAGTCTCAATGAGTAAAATAGCAACATGCAAATCATGTCACCACTCTCATCTAAGAAACAAGCTGAACTCTCAAAAACAGAATATCCCACTCAAAGGAGAAACTGTTAGATATGTCTGGTCAATATTCAGTCTAAAAGAGAAGCTTATACCTGTGACTGCAACAGCTTCAAGTAGCGCAGATCTCTGGCTACTTGTTATTCCATAAAGTTTTATTTGATACTCTGTCGATGCCTTCAGGCCTTCAATTCTAGAGCCAGTGGCATCTCCAGGAAGTTGGACCTCGCTCACATCCCATAATCGCTGAGTGTCTTTATATTCTACTGCAAAACTATCATAAACGCTGTGAGCCTTTTGTCTCCATGAGAGGTCAAATCCATCAGACGTGATGCCTGAAATAGTCAGTGGTCGAAGCTCATCCTCAGTCTCCGTCCCAGGGAACTGGGACTCAGAGGGGTCTAAATACACAAAGCTAATGACATTGTCCTCCGAGCCTGTAGGAGTCGTTAGCTCACGGTCGTCTGAGTCAGCTAAATAAAATGTGAAAGAGGCTACAAGAAAAACAAAAAGGCACAAATCAAGAAAGCATCATTTAAGTGTAAGTGCATCTCATTTTCTTCGTGTTTGCCGGCTGCAGTTTTATTTCCAGCCATCAAATCTCTGTGGTAATAATTCTAAAACCCAATGTTTAAAGTTTTAATCCTTCAGATTTCAATCCTGATTGATTTATCAACACAAGTGTGGTTACCGGTGGCAACAGCAAGTGAGGTTTAACACTACAGCAAACAACAGAGAAGCAACTGGGGATCTGTTTACAGTGCAGCCAAACAATCTCCCGTTGTTCTAATAAAGAAGTCAGTTAAATGTGATTGATTTCATGCTGCACATAGTGCAAGTAGTTTCTCATACAACAGCAAGATATAACAAAGCTGATTAATTTGCACTGCACTGTTACATCTAGTTTCCTGTGTATCACTTGTGCTTAGGTAGGTACTGACTTACAATAAAAACCTATAAAGAAAGACAGTTACTGAATTTCAGTACATCAAATGGCTACTGCTGAAAAAATAAATAGTATCAAAAATGGGGTTTGATTTCATGAAAACCTAACTTAAATGTTGCAGTGAAGAATATAGACAATTATTGATCCCTGCTCTCCTAAACCTTTACAGCTGAAAGGGAAAAGGAACTGTCCCTTTCACCTGTATTAGAAACTTCATTAGTCTTGATGAAATTCTGAGGGGCATAACAACATATTTTGAATGACAACTCTATTTTGTTCTTACTTTAAAGGCATATATTATCACTTATTTGATTTATTGGCAAAAACATTTCCTACCCACCTGTGGACGCAGGCAGGGTGACAGGTGTGCTCCTCTTATGTCCTCTCTCTGCAGTCAAAATGAGATTGTAGCTCATTCCAGGAGTCAGGTTGGACACAACATAGCTGGTTGCTGTGGCTGGGATCTCCACCTCCACAAGCTGGCTATCTCCGGAGACGTATACCAGCATGTAGCCACTGACCTTGGCCTGAGGTTTCTGCCACTTCAAAGTGAGAGAGGTTTCTGTGGACTCGGTTACCTCAAAATCTCTGGGAGGATCGATGTCTGACAGAAGAGATATGAATGAGGTACAGCAAAGCAATAAATAAATAATAAAAAAAAGTTTGACAGTAAACTTTGCACAATTTAAAATCATCATCATTCACAAAATCATTCACTTATGTTGCATGCTCAACACAATTCATAAATCACTTTTCCACCATTAGTTTCATTTCGTCACCCAAGTTAGACATCTGTGTGTTTATGTAGGGGTGTTAAGGACAAGTGTTTGGACAGCTGCTCGGCAGCGTCTCTCACCAGTTGCTGCATTTGTAGTAGCAGGGAGGCTCTCTCTCTCATTCTTCACAGCAGTTACACCAATCCCATACTCCGTCCCTGGCTTTAGACCTGACATAGAGACAGACAGAAGGAAATTTACCACTTGGTATGACTGATTCAAACTTGGAGGTTGTGTGTGGTCATACTTAATATATTTTCACCCATGTGACCCTTACCAGTGATAGTAGCTTGTGTGGTATCTCCTGGTCCTTGTGGGAACACTTCCTCACCATGAGTCGCTCCAGAGATGGGGCTGTATTTCACCCGATAGCTGCCAACATCGGCCTGACTGTTAGTCCACTGCAGAGTGATGCTGTTGTCTGTCTGGGACACGGCCTGTAGGTTCTTGGGGACATCCAGGGCTAAGATACATTTATTCATAAACATATCAGTTGCTGTTCACAAACAATAGATTTATACATAGACACTGAATTTACTATTTTAGACATTGGGCCATAACAATTTACAATATGAAAACAAACATGCACATCTTAAATCATCACTAAATAAATATTAAATAAATATTAATGGTCTGCATGTTCTGCAATGCTGCTTATTCATTGTAATGAAAGAACATGTCACCCAGTTCAACAATGTGTCTCACTGACATGTTTTTAATAGTTTGGATAACAACAGAGCACAAAGGAATCCTAACCCTAACCCTCTGGATACACAACTAACAGTACTTATTAGTTGAGATACATTCAGCTGATTTTGGTCTTTAAGATTTGTTGAGAGCAAGAGAAATATAGAATATCACCAGCCTTATCCTTTAACTTAACTATTTAGTATTTATCACAACATTTTGACAATACGTGGTCTGTGTAATGCACACCATACACATACATGTAGCTTTATAATAAATTAAAATATAAAGGGCCATTTTGCAGTTACTGCCATCACAAGCCTACCTGTAGTAAAAGTGGTGGTGACAGGGTCACTGCTGAGGTCTCCGCTCCTGGAGATGAGCGACACTGTGTACTCAGTGTCTGGCCTCAGACCGCCAATGCTGTACTGCTTGTCTGGAGGGAAAATCTCTGCACTGGTTTCATCTGAGGAGTCGGAGGAGGGCCCGTAAAACATGGTGACTTTGTCCATCGGAGCCACTGGCTGAGACCAGCTGACCAGTGCTGAAGAGTCTGTTACATCCTTCACCGAAGAGATTGCTCATGGTTTTCACTTTCTTCTTTCTGTAACAGACACAGGTGCAGTGTAAACATTCTATTAGTGCGTCCACACAAGAAACCAGATAACATGTTTGCGATAGCTGACCACAGTAGTCTTCAAAGGAATCTAGTTTGCATTCAACTGGTCAATATTTAGATTTCTCCCATTCCAGAATTTTAAAATCTGTGCAAACGTGTTTTGTTTACTGACAGACATGGATGAATCTCTCATCAACTCTCATCAAGAATGAAACAAGTGCATATCCCAAAAGTGTCTAACTATTCCTTTAAGATATGACAGTACAGGCTCAGTGGAGTGAGTGAAGGAAGTTTGTTATCAATGCTTCTAAACCTCAAACTCATGCATACAGAGTTTGAGTTTAAGAAGCATTGTTCAGCTTTGGAGATGGACTGCTTTGTTTCAAACATTTCAGACCACAACAGGGAGTTTGTTAAGTTGTAGTTTGGATTTAGTTATCATCATTTGGTATTTTTCATGGAATTGGGAAAATGGGAAAAACATAATGACTGAAATTTTACATGATATATTTGGCAATTCTGATTCTCCTTTTGAACAAATCTATGTATGGAGGACTGATGAAAACATCACTACCAGGACTGAGAACTGCTATGTAGTTAACTACATGACACAGCCCATTATCAAAATTCACATGAAGGTCAGGAAAGGACAACATATTTAAAAATGGCTGAAAACTCTGCAGAGGCTACAAAATTTAAAAAGGCCTCTCAGACTTATCAGCTGGCACAGTAATTTCTTTTCAAAGAGTTACTGGCTTGGATTCAAAGCAAAAGATTAACCCGCAGTTCTATGACACCCAGACTTGCCCTCACTGAATTTTTCCATATGTCAAAGCAATTTTAATGGTTGGCATTCAAATAAATCCATGTTTTGCTGACACTTCCAATAAACTGGGATAGCTTATCACTTCTCACTTTTTCCTTGTTGCTTAATAAAACTCTGGGAAAGCCTTCAAAAAGAGATGGGCAGACTGACCGTGTTGCGAAAATAGATCTCCCAGCCATCAAAGGAGATGTCCAGCTGGTCCCACATTACCTCTACTGAGGTCTCTCTCACTGATTTGAATCTTAAACCCTCTGGCTGTGGGAGATCTGAAGGGATGGAAAAATAATTAAATCAGTTCTTATTCTTTTTCTGTGTATATGATCTGTAAACTAGGTGTGGAGATTGTTAGGTACCTGTGGCCACCCTTGCACTGACAGGGACACTCCTCTTGTTGCTCAGAACGGCATAGACATTGATCATATACTCGATGCCAGGTTCAAGCTCTTTGACAGTGGCAGAAGTTTTGTCTCCAGGCACAGTGAGCTCCTGGAGAAGACCCCCAGGACTGGTGGGCACGTACGTCACGAGGTATTCTGTCACCAACATCTCATTCTTCCAGGACAGGTCTACTGTTTCAGCGGTGACCTCGCCAACAGTAAGGTCCTTTGGAGGAGACACTGGAAAAATGAAAAAAAAAGAAGAAAACTTGGTTGAGGTTGGTGTCTTGGACAGCATCTCATACCCTCAATCGCTGAATATCCACCACATAGAGCTAATGCAAACTCCAGAGCCACATCTGGCTGTGGTGTGAAGAACTGCCAATAAAGTGCGAACAAAGTACAGACAACGACAACACACAAACTGAAAACCTCTTTTATACTCACTAAAATAGTTGTGAGTGGTGAGTGAATTTTGAGAATAGAAGGAAATTACATCACTCTGGATTTGCTTTTATAGTACATCAGGTTGACACATGGAAACTGTCAGAAACTGGGAACTGCCAGACCCTTTTCTTGTGTATTTCTGCACAGAAGTGAACAGAACTTATTACCTTCTGAGCAGTCGTCTCCGATGTATCCCTCATCACAGACGCACTGACCGTTCACGCAGCGGCCTTTGTCCTGGCAGTTGTTGAGGCAGCTCAGCTCTGCACAGCTGTCTCCTTCATATCCACTCTCACATGTGCACCTTCCATTGATACAGCGTCCCCTGTTGTTGCAGTTATCCGGGCAGGCGAGCACAGAGCAGTCGTCTCCCGAGTAGCCTTCCCGACAGATGCACTTGCCGTCTACACAGTAACCTCTGGCCAGGCAGTCGTTGGGACAAGCTTTCTGACTGCAGTCTTCCCCGGTGAAGCCTTCATCACAAACACACTGCCCATCGATGCAGCGGCCTCGGTTTCGGCAGTTGTTAGGGCAGCTCAGCTCACCGCAGTCCTCGCCAGTGAAGCCTGCATGACACACGCAACGTCCATCAATGCACTCCCCACGGCCGTAGCAGTTTGAGGGGCAGGTCCTGATGCTGCAGTCTTCCCCAGCGAAGCCCTCCTCGCACACACACTGGCCGTTGACACAGCGGCCCATGTGCAGGCAGTTGTTGGGACAGGAAAGCTCAGAGCAATCATCTCCCTGGAAACCGACATCACATGCACACTGTCCATTTATGCACTGGCCTCTGTTGTTACAGTTGTTCAGACATGCTAACTGGCTGCAGTCTTCACCTTGGTAGCCCGTGTCGCAGATACACATCCCATTAAAGCACGTGCCTCTGCCGTTACAGTCATTGAGGCAGGTGAGCTGAGAGCAGTCCTCTCCACTGTAGCCGGCTGTGCAGACACATTGGCCATCAACACAGAAGCCATTACCTTGGCAGTTGTTGGGACAGGTGCGTTCTCCACAGTCCTCCCCGGTGTATCCCTCATCACAGTAGCAGGTGCCGTTGTCACAGCGTCCACGATCGTAGCAGTCTTTGGGACAGATAAGCTCGGAGCAGTCGAATCCAGTCCAGGGTTCATCACACACGCAGTCTCCATCATCACAGCGGCCACGGCCTAGGCAGTTGTTGAGGCACTTGGACTGAGAGCAGTCTTCACCGAAGAAACCATCCGAGCAGACACAAACGCCGCCCACACACTGGCCATGAGCTCCACAGTCCACAGGGCAGACCTCGAGGGTGCAGTCCTCTCCAGAGAAGCCTTTGAAGCACTCACACTTTCCGTCCACGCAGCGGCCCCGGTCCTGGCAGTTACCGGGACACTGGGGCTCAGTACAGTTGGGTCCTTTCCAGCCAGGCTCACAAACGCAGCCACAGGTCTCAGCGCTGTAGTTTCCGTGACCGTTGCAGTAAGGTTTTGTTCCCACCGCACCTTTGATAAAGAGTAAAGAAATGTGTTGATATTCATTTTATTTTTCTATATTATTTGCGTATTCAATTCAAAGGTTTTGTCAGTTTTAGCTTAGCATAAAGGCTGAGGACGGGCTGAAACAGAAAATTCACTTACCAGCACCTTTAAAGCTCACAACTTAACACGTCTTGCTTGTTTAATCTGTACCAAAATTCAAGTTTGACCACTTTAAATTGTGCAGGATTATTTCATCGCTAAGTGCCTTTTCTCCAGCAAGAGAGCAAATAAATGTATTTCCTAAAATGTCAAACTACTCCTTTAAGAGTGCATCATTCAGAAATGGCCCAAAGCTTATTCTGGCAGCTACTAAAGAAGACTACTCTCATTGATATTACAGCAACTGCATGTCACATTCTTTAAGCCAAATAAGGCCCCATTCAAATTCATTGATGAGTTGTTGGTCTCTACTGTATGACAGAAAATTACACCCCCACAGTGGATTCCAAAGAGCTCCCCAACAGATGGATGGAACAAAGGAGCCTTTTACTGAAGGAGACTCATGGGGTTATGTTGTCTTCTTAATCAAGTGCTTTCCAAAGCAAATTCTGAGAAATACATTTTTACTGTGGTGGCTGTAATAGAAAAACAGAGTTTTCCAGAAGCGCTTAAGTTGGGTAAAGAAAGTAGCCAGCGGGGGGGGGGGGGGGGGGGGAATGTGACATTGTCACTTAGCGTTGGAACATGGGAGTTGTTGTTTTCATTGTTAAACAACTCATTGTAATTTATTTATAGGCAAGGATGTCAGGGGAGGTTGCGAGAGGGGCTGGTCACTTAGCTTGTTTCTCTGGTTACTTAAGATCCAGATATCCGATGACAAAGATCCTTCATCCAGTTAAAAAAGATTATAATTACAATGTTATAAGAGGTGATGGTGATGTGACTTGAAATACTATTAAACTAGTCGGCTGAAAATGTTTTAATGTCCAGCCATCCAGCTGACAGCCAGTGCTACTGGAAGACTCTGCAGATATGACTGACAGACAAATCACACCCACCTGTGACCTGTGCACTGCAGCAGGGCCCGTCACTGCTGCACTGATCTCTCAAAGCTGAAACTTCTCCCTCAAGCATCTCCAACCGGCTCATTAGGTCTTTCAGGCCGGGCAGGTCTTCAGTACAACCACACGCCTGCCGAGGTATGTTGATACGGTGGGTGAAGACGATTTGGTTCTCTCCATCCACGGTGTGCTCAGTGATGTGATGGCCTGTAGTGGCTGGTGCATCTTTGGGAAGGAGCTGCTGACTCTCTGGCGCATCCAGGTTCACTGAGCACAGGGAACTGGCAGGGACATTGATGTTATAGACGTGGTTAAAAACCACAGGATGGTCTCCACTGGGGAGGGTGACGTTATGTTCTTTAGGGGATGTCAGAGTCTGTCGCCGATGTCGCAGGACTTTCTTCACGAGCCCAGCATTTGATAAGCTGAGCAGAGCAGTCAGGAGGAGGCAGCCCAGAAGGCCTCTTGTACCCATGCTAGGTGTGGGATTTGGATTTAGTGAAATAACTTTCAGTTTGAACTAACTAAAGGCCAGTCCTGGTTGATGGTGAAGATTCTGGAAAACACACAAAAAACACAAAATTACACAAAGGCAATTTAAAAATTTTTAATGTGGAAATATTCAATAGTCAATAAAACACATTGTATATAAGACAACCATTCAGCACCCAGCAACAATGAGATTTTAAAAAACTGATCCATTCCTTGAAGAATTCCCCCTCCCCTCCACCTTTCCAACATTGGATTAGGGGGTGTGTATGTTTCCAAAACCAAACAGTTACACCCGCTTCATGCCCTGATTAGTCAGCTGTGTGGAGGTGAGAGAGGAGTCAGGGAACTCTCTCAGCTCTCTTTCATTCTTACACAACTATTTCACTTTTTGTGTGAACAACCAAGTGCAACACTATGAATGACGTCCAGGAGAGACTATCTGAAAATATGAGCTGTTATTCTCATATTCAAACAGTATCGCGTCTCCTTTGACTTTTCACCCCACCTTCGAGTGTGACTGTTTGGAACACTAAACACTTTTGCCTTCCAGCGTGGTCAGAGGGAGCCAATTTCCAGATTTTCCTTTTGAGCATAAACCTGGCCTTAGAGATAAGAATGTTTCCAATGAGTTACAGAGTCACTGCACTGACAACAGAATACTGCAAGCTGCTGCAGCGCTAAAAATCTTTATCTTTACACATCAGAACTGAAGACACTAAAGCATGAGGTTAAATCCAGCTACTTTTTAATCAGCAGTGGTAGAGCTATAATAAATAAATACACTACTGGTCTGCTTATTGTTGTAGTTATTCTATATATTTGGTCAAACGAGCAAAAAGCAAAAATGGTCTTCACACAGTCCAGATTCATCACTACATCAAATTTAATTTAGGGTTATTACTTGTAGAGTTAACCAAGAGGAGAGAGCACATGTACTGCTGTTTAAGAAAGGATTTAATGCCAAAGAATCCACAGTTGTGCTGGCACATCATCTCTTTCACAGTACTGTTACACAAATTTGAGAAGAACATGCTGTTTTGCATGTTACAGCATGTTAAATGGCCAAGGATCTCCAGTATCTATACCTATAATGGGGTAAAATGATGTGAAAACATGAAAAAAAGTCATAATTCATCCCACACACACCACTCCTTCTCGCCCACGAATTGCTCAGATGACTTCATCAGCTGGACTCTAAGAAGACTATAATTTGTGGGAGACAAACTAGAACTAATGACAAGCTTCTTCCTCAGCGTGGGAAAGCCTCCTTGGATTACTCAGCGTTGAGTTTCCAAAGGATCGAGTTAAGCACAGGATAGTGAAAATCAATACAAAGGCCCACAGTGACTGCACTGACTAACTGACACACAGTACTGGCTTCCTCCTCACCACTGGAAATCCCGCCTCAAAGAAATTTTTATGATATACCAAAAGCAATGATGCTGTCACCAATACAAAATTACCTAAAAACAGAGTTACATGGTAGACCTTTGGGCGATTTCAAGATCACTGTGTATTACTCACCTATCCCTCCCACCTCTGGTCTAATTGGCTGACTACAGTATCTTGTATTAAACATCTTATCCTCAAACAGACAGCAAATGTTGACCAGGCAGGATGTATGCCCTCCAGTTCACATGCCTGTCTGCTGCTATGTCTGGGAGGCAGCAAACTACACCTCTACAAAGTGGCTGGATCTCTGCCAGTGATGGAGGATTTGGTCCAGATGGTTTGATTGGTAGCTGCTGACAGGGCTTGCACGTGCAAACCAATGAAAAATGTCTTCCAGAAGGGAATCGGTCATGCAGTTTCAGATATGAGCGCTTGGATTTAGGTTCTCATGAAGCCTTCTGGAAACTATTTATTGAGACAATGCTGATACTCATCTGTCAGGTAACAAAAAGTAGATGTTCAACAAAAGTTCAGCCGAGTGTTTGTTGCATCTCATTGTAACCATGACTGCATTCTCTTTTTTCTTTTTTTCTTTCCCCCTCAACACTTGTTTATTTATGAGGAGGACATACTTCATCCTCCAGAGACACAAAATCAAAACAGATCATGGCCCTCACACATAAATAACTTTAATTCTAGTTCATACCTATCTCACGCCCTGTAACAATACAAAATAAATACAAAAAACACAAAACAACGAACATTTGAGACACAAAGAAATCAGCATACAACAAACCAGTACTTTCCAGAGTTCCTGAACAGTCCAGCAACACTGCAACAAAACAAACTAGGAGCATCAATCCTTTTTACATGTTTTGAACATGCCACTTTCACTACCACTATGATACCAATGTTGTCACCCTTACACCTGGATTACCAAATAATATGAAAGACTTAATAGCACATGTAACACCCTCGGCTAGACACCTGATTCTTGTCAGGAGGACGTCTCCTACTCCACCTACCCTCATATGCTGATAAATGATCTTTTCCTGCCATCCCAGACTGACAAACTCTCGGGCTGTATATTATACAGATTCTTCTGGAAGCTCCAATATATCTGACTTGACATTTAATAAAACAGACATGCCTGAAAACCACACAAATATAGACGCCTCATGTCAGCCAACCACCATCATTCAAATGTAGCTAAACCCTAATTTAATGCATCAAGTGTTATATTGCCAATCTGAGGCATTTCACAGTAACCTTAGAACTGTTTTCATGATGTGAATGCAACATAGGAATTTTTCCATCTACACCATCCACCCCATAGGATATTCTTCTGGAATATCAGAATCTCAGTAAAATCTTAAATGACAAATTATAGTCACTTGTCCATTGGACTGTGATGAATTGCCCACGATTTATACTTGGAGAAAACCACTGTTGCAGATTAGGAAGCAGGAATCAACAGTGTGATGTGACAAGTTGTGGGCTATCAGCCGCCAGTCTTTGAAAACAGCATGTGTCCTACAAGCTGACAGGAAATCTGGTAGTTTTATGTAGACCAGAGATCATGCTAACTGCATGTTGTCCTTCACTTTCTTTTTGTTTGTTTTTTATACTTTGATGACGAGCAGCATTATTTGGACCCCATATCAAATTGATAAGTATGAAAAATTGTTTGACTGTAACCACAGAGCCTTTAAACTGCTGGGCTTGAGAAATAGGTAAGAAGAAAAACCCCTCTCATCAATCCTCTCTTCTGTCTTTTATTATTCTGACTTTTGACCCCACCTCTGACCTGACCTTTCTTTCTTCATGTGCCCCTTTCCAGCATTTATGCATCCCTTCAAGTAATCCATTAAGGCACAGATATAAAACTGGTAGAGTTTCACAAGTTCTCGCACATCTGGTGAGTGGCAGGATAAAGGTAGGTTATGACTGGTGTTGTAAATCTGAAAACTAGGTCTCCACAATATGTTTCTGATCTCCCCCTAGAAAACTTTACAAGACACAAAGACTGATAATTTGCAGTCTTGGAGGTAGAGAATGAATCCTTTGAAATCCTCAGCATGTCGCTCACTGCATGTGTTTTGTGTAAAGATGCTCTTGGTGGCCTCAAAGGTGCCTCAATGAAGCTATTCTATATCTGTAAAACAGCCCTAATATGATTTTCTTTAAATCATATTAGGACTTATTAACATTAATGTGAGATTTTTGTCTTTACTTCCTATCTGTACATAACAATACTTTATATTGTCTATTAAGCAGCAAAAACTGGATGTGTGGATTAACCAATTGAAAATAATTAAATTAGTAAGTATTTGCTTTGTTTTTGCTAAATTTCCTCACTAGTCTGAGTCTGTAAGCTTCTTAGCTACTGTAGCTAACAGTAGCAAACGTATTTGCTAAACATCTGATTGTAGCAAGTGAAACTCCAGAAAAAATCTTCTCCTGCAGGACAGTTTATTGTTACACTTTGTTTACATTTGTGTAACATCTACAGACAGTTTAAGACTAAATTTAAAAAAAAAGAAGTTATTTCTAATGTTACTGAGTACAGCGCATGAGTTGTGTAATTTCAGGCTTTTAATACCTAAGGCCTTTTTTTAGGGAAACTGAATTCACTGCTTTAAGACTTCTCCAAACCAGATATCCTGTTTATACAAAGGTCATTTGGTGGCTGTAGCCATTAATGGCTCATCTATATTCACAGACACTGCTAAATTAAACTAGATGAGAACAGTAGTGCCTGAGGTAAAAAGCCAAAAATACGTCATTCAAAGCAAACCTAGAGGTTGACTGAGGACATTTGACTATGGGGACATGGGGAGACAATTTGGAGAGAAAATTGAAATAAATATAACCTGTTCACTAAGCTATAATCCAGAATTGCTGCAGCTCTTCCCCCATGCTGGCAACAAGAAGGGAACTTTCCCGCGTGGAAAGGAGAAACTGGGAATGTTGGCCCTGGACTGAGGACATCTGTTTTGCCTAGTCAAAGAAAAAAAAAGCCATGGAGGTACTTGTTCTGTGTCCAGACAATGGCTCAGTTACTTCTACCTTTAATAAAACTGAAAGTACTACTGCATACATTATCTGATGGTTGTTGTCTTGGATCATCTCTATCTGTGCAGTCACCCAGAGGAAGGACTGTTACAGGTGACAAAACACAGTCAGTGTTTTCCTCAGATCACGCTGTGATTTAAACCATCCACAGCCATGAGAACAATACAGGCACAGCATGTCTGGACTCACTTCTTGTGGAAAGCATTTGTGGCTGACAGCAGCGTGTCAGGACTCTGGTCAGTGGTGAACATTAATCCAGTGCATCTGCTTGTTTGTTCATCTGTGACATTTTAGCATTTTTATTTTCCACGAATGACAAAGTGCAAAGTCTGATGCTCATAGCATCTGGAACAGCTGGAAATCATCTCAAAAAAGTTAATTGGAGTAGTTACTTTAGCCGATAGGCCTACAACAATAAGAGAAACTGCAACACCTCATTAACAGATTACAAATTTCCCCCCTGCTGCACATCAGATATCCTCAAGCGGCCCTTTAAGAATAATAAACTTGTGATATGTTTTTCTTAGAGCTGAGTCAATTACATGATTTAAATAACTTTTTCTATTACAATATCAAATATTTGCTGGTTCCAGCCTCTATAACGGGAGGATTTTCTTGTTTTTCTTGTTAGTAAACTGAATATATATATATATATATATATATATATATATGGGTTTTTGACTTATGGTTAGATAAAACAAGCAAAGTGAATATGTCACTTTGGGCCCTGGGAAATTACAATATATATTTTTAAACATTTCCTCACATTTTATTGACACAACGGTCTGTTAATCTGCAGAGAAAATAATCAGCAGATTAATCGATAATGAAAATAACAGCCTTAGTTTTTGGTTCTCCATTAGCATGTGCAGTTTAATGTTGGATACCAGGAAATATTCCTCCACTGAGCTGATTTTATTTATCTAGAAATTCAACTACTTACAACCAGCCATCTGTGCTCAGCCCCCCTCATAACAAACACACCTGAATCTAGACAGATTTACAATGTTAAAGGTCTAACACACTGACACAGTCACAGAGCTGACAGAACCTGCAGTTAGATAATAACATACATATATTTATTGAAGTCGTTCGTGCTGTAAAATTATGACTTAACTCTCCTAGCTTAAGAGAAAGAGAGACATATGACAAATAATCCAGTGCAATGCCCTCACTAACCCTAACTGTCACCACTTCCATGCCACACAACTATACCTCTGTTTCTCTGCTGACTCAGAAAAAATCTAACACATTTTACATAAAATGCAGAGGCATGTGATGCTGAATTACGATCAACCCCTGGCTCTTTGTGTAAAGGTCACACAGAGGGAAACAGTGTAGGACGAGCCCTGGGGGATCTCCAGCTACTAAACCAGCTGTCCCTCTGACAGAGGTCTGTTCAGCGAGACACCTTTCTCATTCTGCACAGACACATCCCAGGACACCCTGCACATAGCAGAGAGGCTGTAAAACATCCTATCCTGAATAGCTGTGGATTGGACATGGCGTGCATTTAAGATATGACTTTAAGAATTGTGGGGAGTGGGATAGAGAGGAACTGAATGATTATAATCCTCTACAGCTGAAATATTCATTTCTTCTGGATGTGGACTGGAACCAGTGACTCAAGCCCACCACACAAAGGATAAAACAGAAGTTAAAACCACTGTAAGCCAGACTTTGATTTCAATTAAGCAGAGCTAATGGACTAAATGGATGAGGTATTTTTTCTCCTTGCCCACACTCACAAATCCTGTTCATCACCCACTTTTCCCTTGGTTTAATCTCCATGATGGAAAAATGACACACAATGAAAACTGAACTGCATTGCCCAAGGTAATGTGATGAATCATCAGGCTGCAAAACCTCACCAGACAGACAGATACTTATGCAAACACATTTTTTAGCCCCCATGCACAAACACACACACAGATGGAGATTTTTTATATTTATTTTTGGGAATATTGATCTACAACCTGACAAAATTTGCGAGAATCTTTTTGGCATGAAGCGTGCTGGCTGCCAGCCCTTCTACTAAAGGTGATCAAAGCTTTGGATAACTCTTTCACATGTTCACTCCCTCAGCAGTCAGTCATCACCTCTGATCTCTGCATTGGCTGCTATGTGTGTCTGACTGAGGAAGAAGTTGCAGTATACACCAAGAATGTACTTCCAGTGAACTATAATCGATGCCTTCTGGTGTTGTAGTAACCTGCACTAGACAGAAATCGACTGCTAGAGTAACAACAAATGATGTGTGTGACTACTACTACAAATGTCTATATTGCGAGGAGAATAATTTCATTTCATTTTAAAGGGAATTAAACTCAAAAGAGGACAAAGAATGACAAAAGTCAGAAAATTGACTTTTGTCATAACTGGAGGAAATTTTATATCAGAGAATACAGAAATATATCATTTTACCTACTAATGTTTTTCAAGCCGATGGTGGTGATGAGGTGTTCCTCTGTTCCTCACACATTCAGTGTGGTGAAGCCAAGAAGATACAGCAGCTCTGTTGTGTCACTGCTCTGTCTTGCAGCCTCTCCAGTAAGGTGGCAGCTCTGCTAGTCCTCCCTCAGCCACGCCTCCCCATTCTCCTCAGCTCAGCAGCTCAGGCTGGGGTTCAGCCCTTCACTGACAGAGAGAGGAGAGGAGTGAGTCAAGACAGAGAGAGAGTGAGAGAGGGAGTAAATGTCTTTTAAAGTGTGAGGAGTGTTTAGGTCTGACCCCCATTGCTTTAAACTCCAACCCTTAAATAGCCGTCATTCTCCCTCCCTCCACCGCCCTTCCCTCCTCTACTGTAACTACATGGATGCAGAGCTGGGCCAAGGCTAAATGAGATGCCAATGTGACTGGGAGTCATGACAGAGGCGAGCAGTGCTTGTGGTTGTGCAGGAAAATTAGAGGGGAAAGACGGGAATGAGAGGAAAGTGAAGTCAGACTGTAGACAGCAGACAGACGTTTCCCTTCAACTATATTAACTTCGGTAATAATGATTTACATTTTCTCCCTGCAAAATAAATATGAAGTTTTGTTCAATTTCATTTTAATTTCAGCGTCATATTCTGGTGCAGACCCTCCCTCAGTCACCTATTTCTCCTTATTTCCAGATTTCACACTGATTCCTCAGCCTACAAAGATCTGCAGTGTGAATCTTCCTGCAGCTCTGTCACAGTGATGGAACATGTCATATTTGAAGTCAAAGCACTCTTAACTGGATAACCCAGGTATATTCTCTGATTTAATAGTTAAAGTAATTAATCCAGCCCGTGAAAATTAATAAAATGGTAAGTAAAAGTGATATGTACAGAGCCCAACCTCTAATTCCAAAGGAAATGTTTCTACTCAGATACAGTTATTCTTGTACAGACACAGTTGCATTTCATATTTGGTTGGTGATGGAATGTGGAGAGGAAATAGACACATATTTAACTTTGCATACAGCCATCACGACAAAATAAAGCTGTGTGATGCCAGTTGAACCTGGATGTAAAAGCGTAAGACTACTTTCAGCTCAGCGAAACAGGCAACATGCTACCATACGGATACAGTCCCAAGGCAGTTAATCTTACCATGATTAAATGGAGGATAAAGGTGCATCAGCTTAAATCTTTTAAAGTGAGTCTATTCAGGACTGCTTAAGATAGAGGTACATGTTGTTTGTTCTGTTTGAAGTTCTCAATACAGTGCAGAAAGATTACATGAAGAGACAAGTCCCATTACAGAAACAGGACTGAGACAAAAGGAGCTTTCTTGTGGAATACAATAGGTTCTTCCGATAGGACAGAATATTTGACCAAATGTTTTATAATCCTTCCACAGTTATTGAGACATATCACTCAAACCTACAGTGCAACCTGCTGTTGAGGATCATCAGTATCATTGCTTGCATTCTGTAGCATTCCAACTACAACTGCAAATATTATACACTCTATACAGGGCCCCAGTTTCAGAACAAATGTAAAAATGTTTATCTAAGAAGTTGAGATCCAACTTTGTTTCCTGTATTCTTTAAGAAAAAAATAAATAACAAGAAATTCCATAGTCTTCAAAAAAGCAGGTACACAACTATTGTATGTACAAGAGAAAGAGGAGAGTCCTGACTTAATCTAATGTACACAGAGCAAGTAGATTTGTCACTTTCATTGCAGGAGGTAACAAAGCTTACAAATACATAAAGACAACAAGGTCTGTACTTAAGGTCTAGTAGTCGCAAATAGGAAATATGTACGCCCGAAATAGAGTTCAAATGCATGTAAGAGGGTGCAACTACAGGAAGGAGGATAAATTCTGCTGCTATTCATCAAATTGACCTTCCTGATTTCAGAAGACCCCAGGGTCTGGTCTGAGGGAGGGCCCTAAGGGATGAAAATGTGGACTGAGTAAATAGGTCACTGTGGCCCTTTTAATCTAAGATTCCATGCCTCTACACGCACTGCACACTGTAACATGTCGGCGTGGTTAAGGCTCAAACCACTGAATATCTGGTGTTTACCGCCACTGGGAAACTATATAAACAATGGTAGTTATGATTAGCAAACAAGACAATCTGAGCTCACACAGACAGAATAAAAAGACACTTTGTCTGCTACCTGACAAGACATATACATGTCCACGCCATGCAACCCAGCACGTGACCAGGTGGAGGCATCAGAAAGTGAGGTCAATTGGGGTTTTTGATTGCCACAACAATGTGGAAAGTTTGAAGAGAAACCTAGCCATGCTGCTTTTTCCATCCAAGGATCTCAACATCAAAAAATAATGTAAGCCCTTGAGTGTCTCCTGTTGTATTCTGTCTACGCCATAGTGCCAGTTCAGCAGGGAAGATATCTTTTCAGCTGTGGTATCACACCCACTGCCTCATGTACATACAGCATACTTGGCTTTTGGCTTAGTTTAATAAGACTCAAAGTATTTCTGAGCAAGTACGTCAACAATGACAGTGGTGTCATATGAGTTGTCTGTATATGTGCTGGTGGCTAATCAAGTATGATAGCTGTTGAGATATTTTAGTCTGTATCAAAGTGAGGACTAACTGACGGACAAACACCAGTGCGCTGCTAGCATGACTAAATGTGTAAATCTGGCATCTGGCTGAATTCTTAGTACCAACTGACTGAATTGAAAAGTCACATTCATAATAAATGGAAGTTTTTCAAAACAGTGGTTATACAACTGTCATAGTCAAACACATCCACGGTAACCATGTGGCCAGATGGCCTGTGAGGATCCAGACCAGGCCAAAATCCATTGACTGTTAAAACAAATATGAGGTGTTTTAGTGTTAAATTAAAGAGGCTAGATACTGATGGGCACCCGTTAAATGGCCCAATCTATTATGGGCTTTGATTTGACATGGATGTGTAATATACATGAGTGTAGTAATAATTTTAACTAAGAAATAAACTTGATTCTGGAATAATTCATTCAGTTACGATATTTGAAACTGTCCTCTTCAAGGGATTGAATTCTTTTAGTGTATTGTGACAGAAACTAATGTTAACTTCCTGTGCACTAATGGTTTGAGAACATGCCTGAGCTCCAAGCATTGGTACTTTTATATGGCATTCTTTCAGAAATTATAGCTGATCTATCCAATCCATACAGCTGTGCTTTGACATGCTGCTTGGTCCAGTTCTCTATAATCTCAACAGACAGAACCTACAGAGGGAGAAAAGTGTCTCTGTCTGACCTTGAATGTGGGTTGTAATCATGAAGCTTTATGGACATGTATTAAATTTAGGCTCAACTCTTCAGCTCACCTGTATAATGAAAAGTGAGTTCAGTAATTGTAGGGGAGTTTATTTTATTTTTTTTTCAAATATGAATGTATTAGGGAAAAAATGACTTCACTGGCTCTGAAGTGTAAATGTCAATTTTAGTAATTTTATAGCTTGAAACATAGCATACACACATTGCCAAAGAAGACTTACCTTGTTAACCTTCCATCTATACACTGACTATGTTGAAATAATTATGCAGCTACATACATAATGCTGAATTATGCAGGTAGTATACCTTGATATACAATCATCAAAAGGTAAGTGGCTTTAAAGTAGTATGTACTGTTTGATCTTTTCTAGTTAAAGAGTACAGACCTGAGGGAAAGAAACAACAGGGAGTAGTCTGACTAAAAATAAAGTTGCTGTGTAAATATTATGTGTTGTAAAAGTAGCTGAAAATATTGAGTACTCTTTAAATTGTGTATTACATTAGCTTTGTTTGGCTTTAAGTATACATAGTAACATGTATCTTTGCCTTACTTTTGACCCTATTTTGATGCATAATGGAGTTTTTGTTGTATAATAACATATCTAACAACCATTGGACATTCTTGGTGGCCTCCCACTAGTCTCCATGCACAGTTTAGATTTAGACTTCCAGCTGTGTCATCCCATAATAACAGATTTAACTGCATTCAAAGGGATGTTGAGTGACTTGGAAATTTTCTTGTAAACATCACCTGACTTGTGCTTTTCAGTCACCTTTTCTTGGAATTTCTGGGAGTGCTCCTTTGTCTTCATAGTGTGGGTTTTGCCATGGTACTGACTCACAAAAAGTTGTACCTTTGAGGTACAGGTGTATTTATTAGGAATGTCCTGATCAAGTATTTTTGGTTCCTTAATACTGGGTAATACAGAGTCCAGTCCAAAATATTTACTTAAATGTTGATTGAATATGTATCTGATGAACTACAGAAACAGTCGATTCTCAGTTGTGCAGTGGTATTACAAAGTGGAGCTTCTTCCCTCACAAACCATCTTTGGTTGAATACAGACACCGGACTACAGATACTACCCAAACCTAATAACAGATAAGTATAATTTTGGCTCAGAACTAATATTAATTAAGAGTGACCACTTATATTATCTACCACCACCAACGTTTGTCATTTTAACTGGAGAGAGCAACAGTCGCTGTCAGCTAAAAACAAGTAGAAACTACCTGAACATTTACATTGATCTTTGCTAATAGGAATTAGCATTGTAGCTTAGCAAATCTTTGCACTTTGCCAGCCTTGGGGGAGCTCAGAGTCACTCACTGGTGCGCACATATATATTCACATTCAAACATTTGCATAAGGCAAAATGCTGCACTGTAGAGCTATTGTAAAGGAGAGCAGCAGTGCAACACTAACAGGCTGAGGTGGACCAAACAGTGAAATAAAGCAAAGACTAGATTTTGATTGATACCAATACATTAAAAAACACAAACACAATTTTTTTTGCAGGCATTGTCATTCAAGTTGTTGCTGATTTCAAGACAAGGCTAATCCTTGGAAAAACCAAAAATAACACAATAATTAAATCATAGTCTAAGATCCCATTGTACCATATCTGTTTCTCCAGACTTTTAGATTGTGCAGTTTTTCCAGTGGGGTCACCAGATCTATTATCAACAAACTGCCAGTAACTCATAAACACAGCAACACAGAGAAGCTACTTCTTAGATGACCTCATTAGTTTTAATGACCCACTACAACTCTTACAAAAACACGAGACAAAATACATCTGCCAACAGTTTGTTTCATGATTACAGCTGGTCAAATGCTGGCAAATATCAAAAAAACTATAAAGTTGGTGGATTACGTGAGGCAAAAATAAAGACAGTAAGCTACTGTACAAGTATACAATTTAACTGCAGGATAAATCAAATACTCTCAAATGACAAAATATTGGCAGTGGGAAGTCAGCAATGGTAGAGTTGTGTTTCAAGAAACCTCAAAACACTGTTTAACATCTGATCTCATTGAAAATGTCAACACTGGCAAGCTGAGTGACAGTCTTACAGCTGTGGTAGAGACTGAAGAAAGACAGAGATAGAGAGCCCTGCACCCACATATGTGGCAATGCATCCTCATCAGTCTGACTGAGTCAACTACAGGCCATGTGCAGACACTGAGCAGACTAGAGATGTCACAGCTCACACAAACATGAACTAATATGGCTCTGAAGGCATCACAAATCCCTCTCAGGTCAGTCCTGAGGCTTGCCAGCACATCTGCTGAGAGCTACTGATTGCAGTAACTACTGAGAGCAGCTTCAACCACAACCACAGACTGCACGCTCTGCATGGAGATCCCTTCTCTTTGTCGTCTCAGTGTGGTAGCTCTAATGAGCTTGTGCTCTTTGCAGATTAGAGGATCTGCACGTCCAGGCATTAGTTAAAGGATTAGAGTGACACTGGTGAATGATCTGAATTGAATGTGACCCTTTGTTAACAGCTGTGTTTGGTTGTGTTGAGTTAGAGCTTAATCAACCACAGGGCCTGATATCCTTAATAAGATCAGTGATCAGTCAATCATCACTGTAGTCATTATTGTTGTGATGAGAGGAATTACAGTGCTGCTTACATCTCTTAAAAGCAGTCAGATACATTTCAGTTTATTTCTATTTTGGGCTGCAGATTAGCACAGTTTAGTGGGGCTTGACTCAAATGTACCTCACCCAAATGTCTTTTCTGCCAATCTATCTCATAAATATGGGGATTTTTCACTGGATAAGTGTCAAATTTTCATTGCTGGTGACATTAGATAAAAGGGCAGAGGTTCACCAAAGTCAGTAGGCTTCATCCTCTGGAGATTATGAATGTCTGTAAAACAGTTCATGGCAACCGATCCATTAGTTGTTGAGATATTTCAGTCTGGACCAAAGTGGTGGATTGATCAACACTGCCATCCCCATCTTAATTAATATTAGATAAAGTATGCAATGTAAAATTATTCAGATAACTTATTCATTATTTCAACACTTGGATACATTTAAAACACTGCTCCAGCATTAAAACTGGAAAGAATGTAAGTCTGGTGTTGCAGTCAACAGAATCCACTTTGGCCTACACTTTCCCAAAATAATCTTAGTACTTCATTTTCTCTTCTTGATCAGTTCATTTGCAGAGTTAATGGTTGTGTTGAAGTGGGAGACAAATTATCATTGTCAATTAAAACAGACAAAGAAATATAAAGCAGGAATTGACTGCATTATGAGTGTCTTTTGTCAGTGTTGCATGCTCCACTGAACTCAGTGTTGTAAAAATGTTCAAAGGTTATTAACCACACTATTTCCAGAAAGCAAGAGAGAAAATTCAGCTGTAGATATCATCTGCTTCAGTCAGAATTCTATAATAAAACCATTACCTTTGGCTGCATTTGCTACGATTTCTTCATTATAAATAACCTTGTAATTTGTACCATAAATGATGACAAAGTACAATTTTTTCTTCATGTCTTTGAAGTATTTTACTGACAATCACAACTCAATATTTTTCCAAATAGCACAGTTACACAGCCATTATCAATAGCACTGAGGCTTGCCAACTCAAAGACACATGGAAAATGCATTTTTCCTCAACAAATCACAAGGCATTCAGAACAAGCAATACTCATTGTCCCAAAATACATCAGAAAAGTTCCAAAAGACAAAAATCTCCCAGAATGAAGCTGTGAATGTGTCAACTCGGATATCATGGTGAACACTTATGCCAAGGCCTAAATTAGTGTTTACATCACTGCCTTATACTGTAATCCTCTCTCGGGCGTTGATGACATTCTTGCCAACTGCAATCCGGCTGAGTCTGTGTGTTTTGGAATATTTCTATGGACAATGGAGCTTTGAACTTTTAAATAACAGTCCGCTTGAGGGTCATTTAAATATCTCTGAATGTATTAAACCAGTTTTTCTAAATCTTTTTGACGTGAACTGTTGAAGCAAAGCACTGAACGACTGCTGCTGGGATTTGAATTAGCTGCTAGTGCTAGCAGTCTGGTAGTAGTTGTTGGTATTCTGTATACTCAGTTGGATAGTAACATTACCTTTTCAAATTGTGGAAAAGGACTGTTGTGTTCCCTGTCTTAATCAGCACAGGTCTCAGATATCGCCTATCTTCAGAAATCCAAGCCATTTCAAAATCACTCTCTCTGGCACATTTTGCTAATCTTGTGTGGACACTCCTCTCATAGTCATTCATTTTTACAGTTCCAACAATATATGTGTGCAGAGAAAATGCAGTTATCTTAAATCACTCATCAGTTTATCAACATTATTGTGAGAACTGCTTTTCATGATAATTAGGGAGATTGTTTCATTGCCTAGTCCTAGCATCCACCATCCAGCCCAAAAACGTGTCATATAAAAATATAGCATTTCCTTCATTTAAATACTGTTGCCAAAGAAGATCACTGAGGCAGCATTGAGACATCTTTCTAGTGGTCTACAGAAATATTTCTTAAATACTTTACTTTATTCATGCACCACTTACTCTAATGTGTTGGCAGGTTAATATTGTGGTTCAAAAATGTTATTTTGTGCCCAACTTATCCTTCAAACATCATGGCATACAGCTGAGAGCAGTCTCAGATAAGTTATTACACTGGTACTCTCTGCTGAGCTGCTTGCAGCAGGGCCTCCCTGGTTTCTAAGCCTGCCTCATTCCATCCAGCTGACATTTCCCCACTGTGGGAGATGGCTGGTCTTCACAGAGGCTACTCAGTCTGGCCTTAGTTAGCAGCTACTCAGCGCTTTTATGCACACAGATGCAGGAACTCTGCGGTCTCCATTTGGACAGCGAAATATGGAAAATGTGTGGGAGCACAAAGTGATCGTTCTCACTCCTGTGACGTCTTTCATTGTGAGGGCCCTAGTTTTTCATACATATAAGAAATGGTCGAAAACTTCTGTAGTAAGACTATAAAGAAAAGGCTGGTGAGATCACTTTCTTTATTTAAATAACACTACTGGAGAAATAAAGAGTAATGTTACTATGATGCAAAGCCTTGTTCAAGCATAAATGTACTAGTACAGACTAAATAATGTAATCTATTAAAATGCCTTAGTTAAACACTAAATATGGAGTGAAATATGGCCATACTAACATACTAATAACTGCACCACATTGAACTGGGAACAGACTGAGGTAAATTATTTTCTCTATAGGAGTATGTTGCTGACTGATGTGCAGATGAGCCAGCAGGTCATCAATACCTGTCAACACTGGCTCTGCAGTATGGAGGGCATAAAACATATAACCAGCCTAAAATAAATACATCATGTAGAGACAGTGTATTTCAGCCTAGCTGTCAGGTCACACTGAGGCAGAACAGCACACCATTTTCTCTGCAGATGACAGGAAGGACAGAGATGTCTTCAACTGATCATTATCTTTTCAAAACCCTTTTATGTTTGATAAACGGACATAAATGAGATATTCTGTCAGATGGGCAAAGTGGAATTTGGCTCATCTGTGCGACTAACAATGGAAACTAAACCAGTGTATAACATGGCAAACGTTAGATGGGGATGATATTGCTGTTCATCTGCAGGAAGAGGCAATAATGTGCCCATTATGGCTTGGTGCATCAGAATGAGGCGAAGAGGACACCACACTCAAGAACCTGCTTGGACAAGCAACACAAAGTTGATATGTATGCTTCAACAGAAGTCTTTTTAAACAGTATTTTGGGGAGAGAGAAAATATTTAAAGGAAGATGACTGACTGGTTTGGCAAGACAACATCTGGTTGCAGGGGTTCAGACTGAAAATAGCTCTGGCGGTGGGAAGCTGTGTTTAAGGTACCAGTGAGACAATGAAATATGATCAAGGAAGTCCAGTTTGAGTAACAAATTAATGGGTTGTAACTGTTTGTAATACTCACCAACAGGATTTGTATAACTAAACAATGGAAAATTCAAGTTGATCTGAACACAACCATACTTCACTATCTCTAATAAGGAGCAGCATACAGCCAGCTCCGCAAGTTTTTCTATGGGAAGTACTTGTCCTCCATGCAATTGGGGCCAGTAAAACTTTCCAGTATTGTTGCTTTTTAAATGAATCGGTAGAAATCAGTAGAAAACTTAGACAGCTAATGCAACGTGGATCAAGAGGTTTTGAACATTACATTACTGAGGATCCTGAGTGTTATCTTTCCATTATGAGGCACTTCAAGCTAGGAAGTCAAAATGCTCACAGTTGCATCTCATTCATGTAAGAGGCTCAAGACGACTTCACTTTAAGGCAACATCTGCTGACAAACTTTTTAGAAAGCAGACACAGCAATGTAGTAAATCCCAAAGCACCCTACGACATCTAATAAGAGGTAGAGCAAAACCATTGACTGCTTTCCTGATCAGGAACATCTTTACCTTTACAAGGTAGTGATAAAATTGATACTGCAAGAGAGCCCACTGAGGGGATCATACTGCATAAATTCACGTCAAAAACAACAGTGCTGCAGTCTGAACAAGTCAAAGGCACCACAGCAGGGAACTTCAGCACAGTTGATGCGTGAAAAGCCATGAACATTTTTTGCTCATGATTCTATTTGTATAAATTGTAGTATTAACACACACACACAAATGCACATAAGGTACAACCAAATATTTACCACATGAGGTCACGTCATTTACAAGAGTGTTGCAGACGAATTTAGAAAAGGGAGAAAAAGAAAACAAGGTGCCAATCAGCAGAGGGTATTACCCTGGAAAACCTCATAGAGCTGTCCAGAAAGATATACACCAGTCCCACGTCTTATTTTCAGCAAAGGTTCATCATTTCCACACTGCTCAGTCACCATCAGTCATCAGAAAAAGGTCAACAGAAAGCAGCAAAAATACATCATCCAAAAAAATATTCAGCTTAGGTATTCATAAACTATCTAATTAATTCTAAATCTCCAGAAAAGAGAAGAGACAACGCAGTGTTATTGTTTCAAACAACAGCTTTAAAATGTCAGTTTGTTGATGTGTTTCTGTTTGCAGGGGGGATCTTTCTCTTGAAGGATTGTTTTAAGTACTTAACACCAAATACCAGACTGAGACACCTCTATCGTTTCCAGCAGACTGTCATCATTAGTAACAAATATGAGTTAAGATGGCTCTAGTTTCTGTGGGATGATGACAGGTCAGCTCAAAGAAGTCTAACAGTTTATCAAGAGCAGCTGCTTTGTGCTTTAAACACAACAAATACTATCACAGCCGGGAAGACGAGAGGTGAAGTCATGCTTGTCATGCTACTGGAAAAGTTAGTTCAGGGCAAACTACTGGGTAAACATGTCTATGTTAAGTTAGACATCACTGTGCCAAGGGAATTAATAGGCTTAATTACGGTGAAAACAGCTAATTTCATTCTGCTGTAATTTAGAGAGATATGAAAGAACTTCACATTTTTTCAAGTCTGTCTTTAAACAATATGCACATACACTACTGCTCAAAAGTTTGGGATCACTTGCAATCACTTGTTTTCCAAAGAAAAACACATTTTCATGCAATTCACTAACAATTTTATTCAATTCACAAACAATTAAAATTAATCAGATGATTTTTCCTCTGCATCAATCTCCTGGTATGGCTGCTAATCCAAGTTAATCATTTTATAAAGCTAATTGATTATTAGAAAACCCTTTTGCAATTGTGTTGTACAGCTGAAAACCGTTGAGCATGGCATTCTTTAGGTTAGTTTATTATCTGAAGCATCAGCAGTTGTTTGTTTGTTTACAGGCTCAAAATGGCCATAAAGAAAGAACTTTCTTTAGAGACCCGTCAATCTATTGTTGTGCTTAGAAAGGAAGGCTATTCAATGCGAGAAATTGCGAGGAAACTTAAAATCTCTTACCATGCTGTAAACTTCTCCCTTCAGAGAGCAGCACAAACTGGCTCTAACAAGGACAGAAAAAGGAGTGGGAGGCCCCGATGCACAACTGTGCAAGAAGACAAATATTGGAGAGTGTGTAGTTTAAGACAAACATTTGGGCGGTAGTGTATTTAGATTGAAAAAATTATTGATCACTGTATCATTCCTCCGCTTCACAGTGACTATGAAGAGATCCGTCACTAATGTGTTTTCTATCTAATTTTATCATGGGTATCTTTCAAGGTTTTTTTTAGCCATGCAAGTAGTGTAGATCATTAGGTCAAAATTTAATACATTGGTTTATGGCCAAATACCAAAAAAATTATGACGTTCCAATCAGCCTCAGTTGCACTTTGGTTTAGAGTTTAATTAACAAATAAACTAAAATAAACGGTGAACATGATAAACCTGCATGTTAAAGTGTTTGTGGATTCTGTCCTCCATATTTTACTCTGGAATCATGTTCGGGAAAAGATCTCCAACAGTGAGGATGACTGCAGCCAACTCTTTTGATGCTCAGCTAAATAAAATAAGATATGCTTGAAGAAATGTGAATATCCTTTAAAAGTATCAAAAACTCTGATGTTCCAATTTATACAACTCTCAAAGCAAAATGAAGCCTTGGTACAAGGAAGAAAATGCAGTCAACCGTACACAGTGAACATGCCATAGACTGTGGCAAGCACTAAACCACCCAGTCTTTCTGCAGCACTTGAGTGATGTTCTTCCAAATATGAAGTCAGATATTTGGTGGTCTGAAGTCCTGTGGAAGAGATCTGTACCTCAGAAGTCTGTGCAGAAAAAAAGCAGCTGAGGGCCACCTTTAGATCAACTGCACTGAAACGTAACTTACAGCAGGAAATGCAAGATAATGTATTCCTCTTAAAAATGATCAGAATCATGAGATGCAGTGTTTACCATAACTCAACCACAACATTTGTAGTTTTCTGTCCGATATATCTGTCAGCATACTCCCCTCTGGTCTGCGTCACTCAGGTTTTACCCTAATCAACATACTGAGACTAACATTTTTGATTAACACACAAAAGAAGCCCACTATTCTGCAACATCCATTTAAAGTCTTATTTTTTTATTGTTCTACTGTTGTACTTGCCAGGCCTGGTCAAGAAAATGCAGACTCAATGTTAAATATCAGGTTTTAGCAGCATGTATTTGATACCTAGATGACACAAAAAACTATAGATATCTAGCAGTATCAAGCTGTGCAAATTACTTCTACGTGTTGAGCTTTTTTTAGTGGTGCTCAACAAAATTATTAGAGACACTCTTTAAAGAAAGATTGTCCCACCTCCAATGGATAAACTAAATGTCAAGAGTTTCCTGTGGAGCTGATTTCCAACACAGGAACAGTATGGAAATAAATGAAAAAATGTTTTTTGTAGTTTATGTGAACTGACGATTCCCCACAGCTGAAATGGGAGAGTGAACAGTGAATATCAATCACTATGCTGTTAAAGTAACTTATTTATGGTTGTGGTGCAGAAATGTTACACAATCTTAGGTTACAACTTTTTAAATGGCAGCATTTCCAATTTCTCATTTTTATAGATCATTGTAAACTCAGTGTTTGGGTTTTGGACTGTTGGTTGGACAAAACAAGACATTTAGTCTTACTTAGGCTCTGTGAAGTTGTGATTGGTATTTTCTCACAGGTTTTTGACATTTCATAGACCAAATGATAAATCAAAAAACTGGAAAAATAATTATTGATAATGACAGTAATCACATTAAAGAGGGAAAAATGTGCCAAATCCATTATTAATTAATTAATCCACTACTACTTAAACGATAATGAAAGGAGTCATTAGTTGCAGCCTACTTCATTCGACTTGCATATTGTTCATAGTTAAATAACTTCATTAGGTTTTATTAGAAGAGGATGATACAAATGGCGCACCAGCTGGTAATGTGAGTGAAGACTTTCCACATACATCAGTGAGGGAGTTCCATTTCTCACATCTCTAATGGCATAGTGGGGAAGAGCTACTCATAAAACTGCCCCCCTCATCAAAAGCCCTAACCAAACCAGCCAAAACAATCTGCTGTTACCATGACAACTGCACTGCTGCCTTCAGATGTGGGTGACTGTGGGAGGTGGAACCTTTCTGTAGATGTTACTCATACATTATCTTCACATAGTACACATTCTCACCACACAGTTATCCTGTAGTCAATTTAAAAAAATAATCTGTGGTAAACCAATTGCATTTAATAGACAAGTTTCTGAAGTTACAACTGCTGTATGGATGGATTAAGAGGAGATAAGTGACCTTTCTGCTGTTATTTTTGCACCTCTGATGGTGCTACATGAAAAGTCAAAAGATCATCAAAGTGATCACCATTCATCCTGTTGGAGACATGAATGTCTGTACCAAAGTTCATGGCAATCCATGCGATCCTTATTAAGACATTTCACTCAGAACCACATTTGTCAACCTCATAGTGGCACTAGAAAAACTGCGATCACCAAAGTCATCAGCATTCATCTAAACTTCACAGCAATCCATCTTATAGTTGTTGAGATATCTCAGTCTGGACCAAAGTAATGGACCAAGCCACTCTCAGAGCCATGCCGCTAGTGAGGCTTAATAACTAAAATCACCCTAACTGCACAATATCCTTCAACCATTACTAGAGCTGCAATGATTAGCTGATTAATAGATCAATCAAAAAACAGAAAAAAATGGCTTCAGACCACTGTCGACTACCATGGGACTTCATGCTTTTCTGTTTTTTAACATTGTACATTAATGTCTTTGGTTTTTTGAAGTGTTGACATTTTGTAGCCCAAGCACTTAATCAAGCAAATAATCAGCAGATTTATCAGCGATGAAATTAATCATTTGTTGCAGCTCTTGTCACAACTGTACTGTGTACAAGTGTATTACTGACAAGTATCAAAGACAAAGGTTTCCATTACTGCAATAAAACAAATCTACAAGGTCTACAAGGCAGAGTCTACAACTCTACAGGTTGTCATTCTGTAAGTGTCACCTTGACAAACTGCCATCTGCTTTCAAAACATTTCTGATGCTGGTCCAGAGAGGATGCTGAGATTTGACCCCTACAGTTTGCACTCTGACACACTTTCTGGGTTGTGTTTAGCATCCGTTTCAGTTTGCCTCAAACTGCCATCCATCTCCAGAGGAATGTGAGTTCTGTCTCTAAAACCATGGTGAGGAAAACACAAACATCTCAAACAGTGAGAGTGATATGGGGAAAGCTCAGTGAAGCAGGGAGCCTGAACGGTGGATGTCGTCGGTCTAAACCAGATGTGCTGACAAATCAGCCAGCTGCTGTTTTCAACGACTCCTAAACAATAGCCAAGTTACATTACAGCTGTAGGCTTCTCTCCCCCTGTTGTTTTCTATTAGTATTATAAGACATTAGGTGTTTTAAAATATTCCCTTTCCTTTCCGTAATCCTACTCCCTTTACATATGGGATATTTTCAAATCGTTATACTGGAGACTGGATAATGGATACCAGTGGTTTAACTACTCTATTTAATGGTCATTGCTCATGATATGGTTTGTACATAGATAGTAAAAGTGTATATTGTATATGAAAAAACAAATGTTGCAACAACAGAGTCAAAATATTTAACACCATTTTGAAAGGAGTGATCTAAAATACGATGATGTGTATTTTTGGCATCACTGGACATCAGTTGTCCTCCGAATCAATATCAGAGTATGTCCGAAAAAGTCCAACCACCCCGAGGCCAAGTGTAGTGGGCAAAAAATACTTCATAAAAATACCACAAATATAGCAGAAAAGTAAAAGACAGAGATACATTATAATACATTTACTATTATATATTTACTATTGTAAATATATTTCATATATATATATATATATATATTCATATATGTGTCTAAATGGGATATATATCCCACAGCAGACACAGCAGTCACCAAATTTATTCTTGATGATAAGTCTGCTGTGTTACACAAAGCATAATGGCAAATAAGAATTTTGTCTTTTCAAATAAATCAGCTAGTCATCTCTTAATACGTACAGTATAAGACTTTTTGTCCGCTTTAGCTCAGATCCAACTGAAGCAGATGAAATTACGTCCTCTAATAGAAGCTTCCATCAACAAGGTGACCGTGAAAAGACAAAAACATACGCAGATTTAGGTCCAAGAGCTTCAAACATGATCCAGGATCACAGGAGGAGATATTTTACCCATCGGTGGAGTATGCATTCGGTCAACTGATGTTTTAAAGTGAAAAAAAATATAGAGGTAAACAAATAATTTATCTTGAGCTGAACAAATTGTTAACGTTTGTTGGTGTTCAGTGACCAACAGTAGCTGATATGTGCACGGGTCATCTGCCTCCCTGCAGGAAGTCTGTAAAATAAAGGAGCCAAAATCAATACTGGTAATAAGCCATCAACTGAACAAAAGAGGTCAGTGCTTCCAGACAGAGAGAGATTAGAGTTGGCATGGTTGTCTGGGTACAGCGGTCTGAACACTCAACACTGCTATCCTACACTTGGATGGAAGTTTTACTACCAAACATATCCACTTTTATTGGGTGTTCTGTATAATCTATTATCTCTATGAGTTTAACTGGGAGATGTTTAAAGATGGTTTCTTTTAGTGACTTTTGCACATTGTCAAATACACAGGAGCGTAAGTCCCTCCCTACCTCAGAGCTAGTCTTCATTCTTTTTGGAAAGTGGAATATTTTATTGCCTTTTAAAGAGCATGTGAAAATGATTTCAGTAGATCTGCTATTGCCAATATAATATAACCTGTGCATACTTTAGATAAAAGGGCCAGTTATGTTTCTTTAATGTGGCAGGTTTTAATAACATTTGTTATTAAAACATATCACTTTATTTTGTTCTAAATTATAAATTGAATTATAAATCATGAAAATGTCCCATTATTCCAGAAAGTTAAGATTATTATCAATTTATAGACTAATCTGACACCAAACCCACAGGTGCACAGAACGATACAAAAGTAGCTCACAGCTTTAACACAGCCTGGAATTTATAACAAGAGTCTTAATTTAATGATGTAAGTCAGTGCGTTTTTATAATGCAAAACATTTCTTGAATACACAGATTATGTGAATAATTAGAACATTTTGTGATGTAGCAAGATGAAGTGATAATGTAGTATGAGAAAGTTGCATAATATTACACAACCGTTGTTATGTCAGAAAGGCAAAGAAAATCATGTCCTCAGAGAAATTTTTTTAACAACACTAGCTGACCTTTTGAGTTAATTTACAACTGGCATAACATTAAAACACATAGCTCTCGTGTTGAGCTATGTGAGAAGGCACCGAGATATGTGTATAAGGTCCTGTTTTAAATTAAGTTGCTAACAGGTCAGAGGTAAAACTGACATGGATATTTTACTGGCGTCTTTGATGTGTTTCCTTAGGAGGCTGCCCTGAAGGAATCCTTGGGAAACTAATTGTTTAGCCACTGATTTATGTTGTTCCTGACAAGCAGAGAGGATTTCCCAAAGCTTTTTGTTTGTTTTCCAGTGTTAACACTTATGTAATTTCCAGGACCAAAATAAGAATTTCCCTCTTTCACTCTAAGTGTTGGATGTTATTCTACCTCAGGGCTTATCTGGAGACAGGGAGGTGATGAGTAAATCAGGACTGTTTCACCAGTTTTCCTCTCTCTCGTGGAATCTGAGGATGTTGAATGTTACCTCAGAGTGTCATCAGTTGACTTCATGTTTCTAAAAGGAACACTTGGCCAATTTTCAACCTTATTTCCATGCATTAGTCATGAGAGTTACAGTATAACGCCCACCATGCTTCACAATGATCTCTCTATCACTGCAGCAAATACTGGAAAGGCCAAGAAAGGCAAAACAGCTCAGTCAGCTACAAGAGAGCAAGCATAATCTAAAATCACTTGAGTGGAAATATGTGGAGGTTAGTAGTGCTAAAATGACCAACATCCATTCATCCATTAGCTAATCAACAAGAAATTAGTCATCCTCATGCCAAACATTTGTTGGTTCCAGTTTCTCAGATGTGACAATTCTCTGCCTCTATTTCTCTATTTTAAAATATAGTAAATTTAATATTTTTGGATTTTGGACTGTAGATTGTACAAAACAGCAAAATAAAGATGTCACCTTGGGATCTGGGAAGCAGGCCTTTTTCACAATTTTCTGACATCTTATAGGCTCAAAAACGTGTTTGTAGGGTTGTAACGGTATTGTCAATTGCACATTATCATGATAAGAGTCTTGATACCGTTGTGGTCCTGGACGGTAACAAACGATAGGCCTTCCTAGCAAAACTGTAGTTTTGGTACAGCCACAGTGGAGTAGAGTGAGGGGAAATGACAACTACACAGAGCATGGTCCTATATATGCGTGACCATCATTCTTTGTACTCCACTCGCTCTCTCTCCAAATCTACAGGGAAGCTGGTGGACGCTGGTGTGGGAGGCCAGGAAGAACAGAGCAGGGGAGAGAGAGATAAAGCCTTTGAAACTGTGGATGCTCCAGCGTCTTTTAGATCTGAGGTTTGGAAGCATTTCTGATTTCCCCATGTCACAAAAGAGAGAGAGGAAAAGGTGTCAGATAAACAAAAAACAATATGATATCATGACTGCAGATACTCTACAATATCAAGGTTAAGGACTTGACTTTTCGCACTTTTATCCAACTGCTTTTTGTAATTTCTAAATTAATGTTTGCAGGTCCGCTTGTCTAATAAACACATTTTTCCAAAGTCTTCATTCTGCCTTTTTGTGCCACGCGGATAAATACGTCGTGGATCAAGTATCGGCTAGTATTATCGTATCATGAGATTTTGATATCGTTATATCCCTACTTATTAGATACTTCTCTCTGAAATATCGAGGGATAAAACATTAACCTGCATCGGTATAACAGTGGTCTCTAATAAAAAATAAATAAATAAATAACAAGGAGAGATAAAAGGTTTGTTTGAGCTGGAGCTGAATGAACCTGGGTATTTTATAGACCAGGAACCATGGGTGCCCATCCTTGGTTACAATAAGCTATATTATGCATGAACGCTTGTTTTTAAAGACAGAAAACAGAACATAGTCCACGTGGTTCCATTAGAATTATGTAAGTTTGAGTTCAACAAGGAAACAGGCCTGCACACAGTGCTCTTGCCAAATGCTTCAGGATTCTCTCCCTCTGAGAATAAAATCATGGAAAAGCCTAAACAGGTTGTGTTGGGCCTTTTGTTGTTTGAGTGATGTTGTCATCAGCTTAGCCCAGATCCTGGGAACAACTGAAGACTGTGAATGAACTATTTATACTCAAGTTTTATAACTTTATGTTGCTAACATTTCAATGACCTTGTTGTTCAGTCTCACAGACAAAACCTCTGACAAAACCTCTGGACAGTAATCTCATGTCAATGCCCCATGGTGGACTTAATTCATAAGAAATCCCCACAGACTGATGTTTTCATTTTCTGGACTGCTTCAAATATTTGGTTTCCAGGGAAACCTCTGACCAAGCATTTTAAAACTGTCTGACGAGTCCTCTTGCTCTGCATTTTTGGTTGATCAGTAAACTTTAAGTCTGACAATAATAGTGTAACAGAGATTGACAATACTATACCAGGTGATGCCGACCTCTCTGTTCCGTTCAAATAAGTCATCCAAGCCTGGGTGCCTGCAATAGCAGAGTATGTTGTCAAAGGTTTCTCATCCCACATGCAGGATTCATTTGTGTTGCACTGCAGATGTGTATTTTGGCACTGAAATGAACGACAGTAATTTATAACTTTATATGCAACACCAGACTTACTTTCAAAGACAGTAAACTGGGTCAGACAAACTCATGAGCCATTAATTGTATCAACTTCTGGGTTGACAGGTTGTGAAAAAAATAAAAGTGCCTGATTTTAAAGTGCCATCAAACCAACAACACCACAGATGGAGGTAAATACATAAAATATAATTTCTACTAGCAAACATTTCTAAGCATCTTTAGTAGGTAATTCTGTTACAAATCACAAATGTGAAAAATCTGTTTTTGTAACATATCTTAGTAACATTACGTTAAGAGAACGAAAATAAAGCAGAATTCTGTCATGAGGACACAGTGCAGCACCTGGACAGTGTTCAGTGCACACATATTTGAGTAATCTTGTAGGTTATGTTCAAATGTTTGGGGCCATTTTGAATTAATGACTTAATAATTATCTTGGCAAGGTAAAGTATTTAGGCAAACAAACAAAGAAAACAAAGTCTATTAATTGTTCAGGCAACAAACAAATTTCATCAAAGGGGTTGGTAAATGAAAGAAAGCATTAAGCAATTCTTGCAGGAGATAGTACCCACTCAACATAAACTAAATAGCACAGGAACAGGTGCTCAAGACACTGAGTGAGAATGAAATAAGCACCATTTTCCCTTTTACAAGTCAGTGTACCATCAAAATGATTTTGAAGCTGTTTAAGGTAAAATAATGTAATCATGTTGCCTTAATACTTTTGACTCAGTCACGTGCAGACTGACATGAGCAGAGCAAAGCACTTAACTCCAACACTAACCAATGAGACCACGTGACGTGAAGCACATACTATAGTACTTTACAGAACTTCAACTGACTATGGTCAGAGGAAGAAAATAACTCAAATGCTAGCATTGCAGCAGAGAGGCTGTTCTCTACTGCTGGAGTGCTGGAGACGCACACCCACTCCTGATTTTACATGAAACATTTAACCAGTGATGTTGGTCAGTAAATTACACTTTCATTTCACTGTCTTCATAGAGGAAACAGACCAAAAGATGTTTTCAAATTACTGCAGCTAACTTCACTTCATAAATAACTTCTTCTCTGTTTTTTCTGTTAGTCAGACAATGACCTGCATCATGAACTGTCAGTCATGTTTCATTTGCAGCTCAGCAGGCAAAGGAGAGGAGTCAGTGGTTTGGCTCACTGTGAACTGGAGTAAGAGCCAAAATATAGTGTCCCCTTTCTTTTTATTGACCCAAGAATTATTTTGAATGAAGAGTTGATTCTGCATCGAATCATGACATCAAGACTCAAATCAAATTGTGAGATTGCCCACTCCTAATCTTTAGAAATGCACTGCAGTCAAAACAGGGCGCAGGTTACTGGATATGATCCAGTAGGTGAATGCTTCAAACTAATGTTTGTATAGGTTTGTAATCTCCATTGTCTGAAACTATGGAGAAACACTGGAAGAGGTGATAACTGATTCCTTTATGGAAGAAATTCAATTATACAGATGTATCAATTTGTATTGTTTGTCTACTGCAAACTAGACAGAAGGTTTTCTAGGCCCTGTAAACATTTATCAGGCTACCAATATCTCTCTCTGTCTAGATGTCTTGAGGCAGGCAATCTCATTAATTGTGTAATGGATATAAAAGCTCAAACTATAAACATTCTCCTCTTTTCTCCAGGAGTCTTTCCAAAAAGTACAAGGCCCCAGGTGGCCCTGGAAGATCTCAGGAAGTTGTTGAACAAAGTTACTTGATCCAAGAACACCAATAAAACACACTCCGGTCCTGGAACCTGATCCTTTATTTATTTTAGTGGAAGACTGCTATTTTGGAAATAATAATAAAGCTGATTGATGAATATGTGAATTCCACTGAAGGCACTAGTAAGCTTCACAACTATTGGAAATGTAAAGATTCCTTTGGATATTGTATATTTTATATATATATATATAGTTTATTTATATAGTATAGTTTATTTATATAGAATCTCTTACTGTCAATATAATTTCTGTTGTTATACAGGTATTATTACTTAATATAATGTTATTATTACACTGTGCTGAATTATAACACTTTCTTACTGTGATACAAAGGTTATATATATATATATACATATGGACAGTATATGACACCATATTGACATTCATATTCTGTCATCCTTAAGTTATTACTGTATACCTCTTATTGTGGTTATATTATGTTATAGTTGCCCAGTTTGTCATCCTTCTGAGCATTAAGAGGAAGTGCACTATGCCAGGGGTCAATCTTGTATATATGCTTCATTATTACACATGTATAATACTATATAAAGTTTTTTAATTGAAATTTGTTGTACAGTTTGCTCTCTGCTTATCATTTATGTTATTGTATCTGTATAGAGATTTAATTTCATTTCATCCCTATGCTTACTCTGTTCTTCTTGTACCTACTGTACGTGGCCTGTTTCTTCTTAAGCTGCTGTAGCACCTAATATCCCCCTGGGGATCAATAAACTGTTATCTATCTTACTATCTTACTGCAGCATTGGTGATTTATTTACAAATTAGTGTAGTAAAATCTGTTCATTACTTAAAGCCAATCAAACTTAAGCTCTTCTGTTATTTGATGCAATCACGTAATGCTATTGATCAGAGGCACATTTGATTCAGCAGAGCAGTTACCACATTATTTGACAGATGACTGCTTCTAGCGTGGAAAAGGATGAGGACGTGCATGCACACACACATACATGCAGTGACACGACACACATTCCTGCCAATGGAGGAAGAAGAAGAAGAAGAAGAAGAAGAAGAAGAAGAAGAAGAAGAAGAAGCAGAAGAAGAAGCAGAAGCAGAAGAAGAAGCAGAAGCAGAAGAAGAAGCAGAAGAAGAAGCAGAAGAAGAAGAAGAAGAAGAAGAAGAAGCTAGTAAACCTGAATGTAGGTTTCAGGATTGAAAATCCTTTTTTTTTTTATTAAATCAGCACTGCATATGTTTCATGTGGAAGGAAGTGCATTAAATATGTTTGCTAGGCCTCAAGTTTTGGTGAGAGACACTTTATTTATGTGAAACCTCAAGTTTTGGTGAGCCACTTTATTTATGTGAAACAATAAATATCAGTATCATGCAGTATTGGCTGGGCTACAGTTAACACAATGTCAGGCTGAATTAATGAACTGAAATGAAATGGCAATTCAGTCTAACACACTGCAGCACCAGAAGCAAATATGACACAAACTGTCCAGTGGAAATACAGAAAAACAGATTCTATTTGCTCTCTCCACCCATCTTTAGGTTCACAGCTATGTCCTTATTAATGAATGAAACACATTTTGCTTTTTCAATGACCTTATTGTTTAAAGATGCTATATAAATATACTTGCCTTGCCTTCCTAAGATGTACGCTTGTTTTGTTAATTGTGTCATTTAATATGCATTTACTATACTTCATTAAAATTCCACATTTATAGAAAAATATCCAATCCAAAAAGTAAGACTTGTCTATAAATATGATCAAATGATACTTAAGAGCTTTGGATACAGTTCATCATGTGATAAAATGAGAAACAAATCCTAATATATTGTATTAAATATCCTGTGGTCAGCACACCACAGAGGCCAAACATTTTTTTATGAGTTATACTTTACAGAGAGACAGAGTATTTAGTGTATGAGCTCACTGATGTCCAGGTGGAGGATGAATCAGTTGCAGAGGAGTTACCCACTAGTCATGCAAACACTGGTTTCAACAGTGCAGCCACTGACATCAGCAGACCCCTCATCATTCAGCTGCTATACTTCAGATTTCATGAGTAATAGTTATTTGATTAACTGAATGTCCTGGATATTGTGGAGAAAGATGTGTGTAGTTATACATCTTACCAAGGTTCATGATTACACCTCTTACACAAGCTTCCCAAAGATAAATGAAACGTTTTCAACATATGACAGTAACTAACCTATATCATGGCACATCCACCACTGATGGTTCATTCTGTGCGAGCAGAGTGTGCAAGAGAAGTTTGTCTGTATCCTGTCTTTTTAATTATGTATTGACAAAAGCCTGGGGAGTGACCTAATTTTATAGCTGACAAGCATTTAGTCGGCCAATGTGGGACATGGTAACGGACAAAAACACAATACAATACCACATAAAAAATACATAAACCATTCTTAGACTGGAGAGACTTTGCAAAGTCAAGTGTTCTTGATGGTCTTTGTTTGTGTTATTAGCAGCACGACACGGGGGGGCTCAGCTTCAAAGCTGACTGACTCACAGAGCACAGAGTGATAACCCCTGTCAGTTAGAGAGGACAGTGGCAGGAGGAAGAGAGGCTGAGGGGCCACTCAATGATGGACAGTAGTCAGTTTGATTCAGTCAACTCTTCAGCAATGGTAGTTACTAGAGATAGACCGATATGTTTTATTCAGGGCCGATACCGATTATTAGTAGTCAAGGAGGCCGATAACCGATATTTGGAGCTGATATTCATTTGCAGTAATGCATCAAAATGCACCCAGGCACCCAGCCAATAATCAGTGTATCCCTTGTAGTTATTCCTGCTGTGCAACACTGGCAAACTGAAAAACACTGAGAATTGGAGTGTTAAACACTCCTGAAAATAAAAATGATCTAACGTGCAACAGCTTGTGTGAGTATCCTGAAATGTGCAGGATCATGAAAACATCTCTTGAGTAAAATAAATAGTGAGGCAATAAATAGTAGTAGGTTTATGAACTGTTCTAAAGTGGGTGATGGTGAGAAAAACTGTGGGTGCACAGCAATTGAGCTCTGAAAAATTGAATTGCTGGTTGAGTGCTTGTGTGCGTTTTCTTTCCTTCCTAGTCATAGAAAAGAACTGTACTGTAATGATTTTTGTGTGGATGCTTTAACTTCTTGACCTGTTAAATTACACACATGACTTCTGGCATCTTTATGAAGGACATGTGTGTTGGTTTTAAAATACTTTGACTATGTTATTGCAACCAATAAATGTCTTGTATCTATGGGGCTGCAACTAACAACTATTTCATGATCAGTTGTCAACAAGTAGTCTACTTTTTATTATTATTATTATTATGCTAATGATCTCAGGCTAGATTAAGCCTAAGCCTGTTTACTCTATAATGGCTCAGAGAACCAGTATTGTATTACACGTTGTGCTTCCCGTATCAATAAATACTGCTTGATTTTTAGACAGACACAAATAGCAGCCGGGACATTTTCATGGTCTTAATCATGCACCTAAACTGCAGCCACAGCTCATTTGGCTGAAGCTCAAGCAGTAAAACAGCATCCAGGACACGGAAATGGAAACTGTGGCTCCTGTAAAATCCACGGGATCACCATGTTGCTACACTTGGAACTGCTTACAGCCTGAGCTCCTAACATATCACCATCTGAATTCTTTGTGAATTTGTGTGTGAAATAATGTATGTCCTACAATTTTGCAATAGATGGATTTGTCTAGACACATTAATATCCAGTGGGCTTTATAATAATCTCATTGAGTAAATTTCAGACTGTTTTCAGTGGACTGCAGTGCTTTCTGGCAACTACAAATTGTCCCGTGCTTTAAAGTTGGAGTCTTGCAGTACGACTTTCAAAAGTATGAAGACTGAACAAACAGAGGAACTGCAGGTGTTCTTTCTAATCCCTGTTAACTCACTGCCAACAAACACTGGAGACCAAGTATGCCATGACGACTGCCATTATGAAAATATGTCTTCATTTCAGTGAGACAAGGGCAGCATACGTCACCCATGACAGCACAAGTAAATGTTTAGATTACAAAGGATACATAAAACTGTGAACAGGAATGGACTCTTTTTCAAAAGTTCATTAATGTTTGCCACTAGTAGACAAAAGAAGAGTCTACAGCACTGCCATGCCAGTGGCTCTGTGAAGCTGTACTTCGGCATAGTGGTGCTTTGAGTTAAGTAAGAGGGCTAACAAGACCACAATGACAATGCTAACATGGTGATGTTACACAGGTATGCTATTAACCACGGATATGTCCCAGTACCCATACTTGCAGTATTTGCTACTAGTCAAGTACCTACTTGTGTGAAGTATCTGCCATGACTGCCACATTGTCCATGTGCCTATTAAGACTGAAAGCATGTGGAAGTTAATCAGAGCTGACTGGGACACACTTGATTCATAAGGAAATCCTGCCACTCATGCAAATGAAAATACATTGCAAAAATTAAGATCAGATGATGTGACATATGCAATTTTATCCTTTTCAGGATATCCTCACAGTTAATATTACATGAAATTACCATCTGAGGAGGTTGTGCCATACGTCTGTAGTGTTGCAATGAAACAAATAATAATGTTCACAATGAGCCCAACATGTCAAACTTAAACTTCCTGTGTATGTTTAATTCTACAGCACAAAATCCATCAGTAAATATCCAACTGGTGATTCCTTAAGCTTTAATGTGTCTTTAAAAAAGCAGTTGTTAACATGTGGCTAAATGAGACTACAAAGGTGGTCAGGGACATTAAATGCATCATGCCAAACATACAAGTTGGAAGCTTAGTGGTGGTCATGTTGAAGTCATGTGACCGTGGAGTAGTTCATTCATGGCCTAACATTAGCTTTTTACTGGAGATTGTATTAAAGCTTTAAAAATCATAAAAGTGGTGTTCATTTGTGACAATTATCTTGCTCAACAAAATGTTTAAGGAGAACGTGTATCATAAACGTCTGTTTGCTACAGAGCTTAATTTTCTGCAGTAATCCAACAGCAAATTTATAAATCCTATTGGCTTTTTGTCAGGGGAACCATGGTGACCCTATCTCCCAGGTTGGCCTACAAAAATAGGTCATCCCTGAAACACTCTATTAGCACTCAACACTAAGTACAGCTGAGACTGATGGGAATGTCAGTAGTTTTGCAGGTATTTGGTCACAAAATAAATTATTGGACAAAATAAAATTTTGACCTGATGATGACCTTAAATGGAAAGTCAAAGGATCACCAAGGTCATTACAATTCATCATCTGGGAACTATGACTGTCTGTACAAAATTTCATGACAATCCATTCAATAGGTTTTGAGATATTTCAGTCCGGAGCAAAGTGGTGAGTTGATGGACTATCTGACATTGCCTCTCCTAGATCTGCCTGCCAGCATGGCAAAAAACAATCTCTGCTAAGTCACTTTTGACACCCAACATATCACCCACATTCTTCACCTAAGACCAACAACTGCTACTTCCTGCAGACCACTTCATCTTAAATGAATGCACCTAATTAACTGTAACAGCACTCTCCAACCGCAATCTTTTAAACAGTCACATAACTGGGAAATGAGCAATGAGTGTTCCAGCTTCAGTTCTGGTTAAAGTCGCATTATGCAGAGCCTTTAAAATGGTGGGATCAGACATCAGTTGTTGTTACTGTGACTGTGAGCAGAGTAACTCCCGCTTCATATACTGCTGACCTTAATCTCTGGGAAGACAAAGAGCTTGAAAAACAAGCACAGGAAAAGAAGAAGGAGATCCAAATCAAGGGTCAGTGTCAGAATGCTCCCCCATGAAATCAACTGACCACAAAAAAAAAGACACAGAAAGACAAATGTGCCTGGAACCATGTGGTATTAAAAATGCCACTTCACCAGCTCTTCATGTCACACTTGGCTAAACTGATTTGTCCAAGAAAATAATTTATTGGCATACAGACCTGTTTTTGTGCCACCAAATAAACTTAACTTGAATAGCGGTTTCATTATTCCAGTTAAAAGTAACTAAAGTAATTATGTGCAAGATATGTAGGTGTTTTTCGATTTAAAGTGTCAAAAACACCTTTTGTGCCACAAACTTTATTTTTGAGCCTGATATTCATGTGCTTCAAGCAGTCATGGAAAAATATAAGCACTCTTTCTGAAGGTACTGGTTTTAATACTTTAATTAACCACACTACTAATTTCTAAGTCCAAGGTGACAAAGCTTTGCTTAGGTCAAAAAACTTATGACACAAAGTCAATTGTAATAATGGCATATTTGGATTCCCTATGGCCACTAATCAGTAAAATTATTTAGTTTTAAGTCTTTGAATAACTTCATGTTTATGTGCCGAGCGGTCTTTAATGAGAGCAAGCAACTGATTGATTAAATAATCCGCAACTACTTGATAATGAAAATAATGGTGAGTTGAAGTTCTAGAAATGATTACACAAAGAAAAATTAACACTTCTTAAACAGAAACCTTGAGTCAGACATTTCAAATCACTAACATCTACAATCCCTACTCATGTGTAATAGTTGACCTTTGCCCTCCACCAAAATAAAAGATACACATTTTAAGTCTAAAGTAAATGTCTACACACAGAACAAATACCTCTGTGCAGACTCTGACCCCATGTGGGGTTACAGGACGTTTGAGCATGATTCAAAGCTGCAGCATGTTCCATGAAACCAAATAATACATTCATTACTGTGGTTGTTTAGTCTGAGGGATGCTGCTGGCATCAGTGCTTAATGTCTGATTTAAAGAGAGCAATTCAAAAGTGGTGAGGTGTTCCGCCTTTTGAATATACTGTTGTCGTTCTCAGTGTCTGGCTTATGTATATATTACTGCTTCCTCATTCTTTTTTGTTTTGGTTGTTGTGACGTCCATCTCATCTGTTCTGTGTCAATTTACCTCTACAGTCTCATGCAAAATATGACAAAATGATGTAGTGCCCTGTGCATACTTTTGTAGAACTGTTGCAAGCTCAAAAGATTAAAATGTAATTTTTTTCTGTGGCTAGGTGGAAATGGTGAAAATTGGCTAGAACCTTTGACCTATATTTGAACTTTTGTTTTAAGGCAGGACTTGGAAAAATTGCTGTTGCTTCATAATATGAGTATATTAGTATATACCCTGAGTCAAAGGCCTCATAGAGCAGTCTAAGCACTGCTGTGTAGTATATATGGGGGCACAGGGAGAACATGCAAACTCTACATTGAACATGTGAGGCAACAGTGCTAACCACTGCGCCATCAGGCTGCCCCAACTGATTCGCCCCCAATAACTATATCTAGTGTCCATCAGATTTCCCCAGGTTGGACATTTGTAAACCTCTGTGTGGAAATGATAGTGATCATGTGGGAAATGCAAAGCTGTAACACATCAATTCTTCCTCACCTTAATGTTACAGTTACATAATGAAAACAGTTATGTTAAATGCAATGTTTCAAAACAACCTCTCACTTAAAGTGTAAAAAATGTCTAAATCTATTTTTACAGAAAATCACTGTAAATGTTTTTGTTAACTCTACCACACAGTTTTACTGTAAAGTCATTCAAAATGGTGTTGATGCAAAAGCAAATGAACGAGGCAGAACAAACTGTATGGCATAAATGCAGAACAGTCAAGGCTGGTTGATATCTGACCCATTTTATAAAATATCCAATAAAAAGGTTAGTTACTGAGACCAATACCAGTCCAGTGGAGCACATCATGCACAACATGCTCTGTTGTCTGTCCTGTTCTTCTTTCTGCTTTCTTAGAATATGTGAAAATATCTGAGTTGCATTAAAATAAGTAAAAGTATTTTGTGAATGGCTGAAAACCCCTTTACAACCATTAGACCTCTAAACCCTGACTGCTGTTTAACCTAGGTGCCCTCTTTTTTCCCCACTCTCCTTTAAACTAAAATGGTAAAATTCCTTTATACCAGATGGTAAATGTTACCCCCAATAAAATGCATTGCTAAAATGTTTAGGTGACTTTCTGGTCATTTTAGATAACTTCCTTCCTTTTGACCAGCAAACAGGAGAGGAGGAGCTCAAGAAAACCAGTAGTGCATTGACCTCTGTTTGTATTTAAAGACATTTACAGATTAAAAGAGAAAACTGTTCCTAACAAACTTAACACATTTGAGAGGGAATAAGCCAGTGTTTCAGCCAGATGTAGAGGTCATACTGTAGCAACAGTGTTTTACAGCCTTGTATTTTGCTACCTGCAACCACCTGCTCTGTTTTAGAGAGGAAAAAACATCAAACAGCTGCTTTCTTTACCTGCCAATAACAGGTCACTGGTGCACAACTCCAATTACAAGCCAAGCATTGTTATTATAGCAGCTTTCACTGACTTGCCTAGTAAACCATCACACAAACCCAGATGCACAATTACCACTGTGAACAGTGACCAGGCTGTGAACCCAAATCTTTTACATTGTATTCACACAGACCATAGTGGGGCTGCCCCTGAACAGTTGATCAGTCAAGTCAAGTCTGTCAAGAAGACCCCAAGTCAACTAAAAAAATGTCAGCCGACTTTTAGTTTTTTTTAGCTGCCTCGCACTGAGCAAAGGACGACGTACTGTAGGAAGGTTTCTTGTTTGTTTGTTTATCTCTCCACATCCAATTTCTATGCAAACTGAAAATGTAACCTTACCAAAAAGCAAACCTGCTAGTGTTTGAGCTCATGTATTACCCCTGGTGGCCTGGTCTGTTCTGTTATCATTGTATTTATTCTACTGCTATAGCAATAAAAAATAAAGTTTAAAAACAAAACACTGTTTTTAATGTCCTTAAACAAATCTTTGACATGACTTACATGCAATCCAATATCCAATACAGACATATCTGCAATAAGCTAAAGTCAGCCCAGCTGATGTATCAGTTTAGCTCTAATCCTTACTGTTAAAATACATCAGTAATGACTCATAAACTTCATGGACTGAGGCAGGTTTCAGACACCTGATGTCGTCTAAGGTCACTATTTCTAAAGAGGTTCTTATGACATCAACTTGAGTCTTGTCTTCATGAAGTCCAAATATGTTTTTGTGTATTACTGGAGGACATACAGTACTATCACCCCTGCTTGTGTCAGAAATGCATTAATTTTCCATCTGCTTTCCTGTCAGAAGTCACCCCCACTGACAAACACACAAGGGCAAATTATATCAAAAGTTCACATGGGTACAGAGGAATTTCCACTCTGTGTTCTCAGTAATGCTCCCAGCTCCACAGGGGGTGGTGCTAGGACCCCATCTTTAATCGATCTTTCCATCATCAATTCAAGTGTCAACTATGCCATACTACTAAGGAGAGAAAGAGTAGTACATATGGTACAGGTGCTCCAAAAAGCATAGTCAGTCAAAGTGATTTATTTAAAGTGAGCTCTTAAGTGGTCTGAAAATAACTCACAAGAACTGTGCAGTAAATGACAGTCAAAAGTCAATGATCACTTCATCAGAGACAACAACAGCATAACATCTCTGTGGAGATTCATTCAGTGCAGAGCAGCACAGGAGCTGAAACAGAGACGTGTGCAGGAGTGTGTCATCTATTCCACTCAGCAGTAGTCCATTTCAGTGTTAGAAAGAGAATGCAAATGTTTATCCCATGCCTGCTCCACTTCATCACTTATCCACATCATCCAGAATAACACATAGAGGTGTTTTCTTATCAGATGTGGCTTCTAAAACCATTTTAAAAATCACTGAATAAAACAGTTTTCTGATGGTACATCGCATGGTTATGGTTTAAGCACAAAAACTACTTTAAAGACACTTCAAAGGTTTATAAAGTTAGGGGACACATTTGTCATCAATCAGGAAACTACACAGTTGGTTATAGAAACTAACACTGACTGTCAGTAGGATATGGGAATTTTGTTGATGATAGAACTGCAAGTCAGTTAATGAAACAACATTTCACTGTTTGGTGACTGTTAGTTAAATTATCAATTAATGTCTCAACTGTTTTTTCATCTGTAAAATGTTGAAAAAGAGCCAAGGAGATGTTTTCAAATGTCTGGTTTACAGTGTGACCAAAAGTCCAAAACCCAGATTACAATATGACAGAAAAAATACAAAAAGCATTTGAAAGCTGTGCTAAAGAGGGGTTACTCAGTACTGACTTTGTAGAGTACCCAAACTGTTGCACATGCCACAATTACTGTTTTTTTTTTTTTCTTTTCTGATTTTTTTAAGTTCATGAAATAAAAATCAACAATGCATTAACATTTGAATAGTAAAGATTTTGAGGCTAATTTTCAATGTCAGTTTCCTGTAAGGGGTGTATTTACTTTATTTCACTTCAAAAATCACCCAAAGACTTCGGCATAAAGCTGTAATTGTATAAATAAGTTGATAAACTCGTTTCCCCCAGTTAGTTTTAGCTCAGTAGGTGTTGGCCTACCTAAACTCACACCTGAGAGTGTCACCCACTGGTTGTTGTAAACTTTCACTCCATAAAACACTTTAACGGCACCAAACAACCAAAACAAAATGAGAGGACAGCAAACAACCAGCAGCGTCTAGCCACCTCACAACATGTCTGTATCTGTTCGCATAAACGGCCCCGGAATATACTCACAATACCCATGTTAGCACAAGCAGCAAATACTTAGCTTTGGTGATGTGAAGCAGTGGTCCCATCTCAGTGGAGTCGATTGAAGCCGTTGCAGCAGCGGCAGGAAAACTGTGGCATTAGCATTAACCTGCGACTGCAGCTAACTATGCTAATGGCCGAGCCAAAAAATAACAGAGTTATTCATCTTCAAAGGCGTCCTTCGGTAAAGTTGAACTGCCGGCAGCTGGGTTGGCTTTTACATGAAATAGCAGATTAAAAGTAGCAGCAGTTATGCACCCTTCAGTTGAGTGTGAGCACCAGGTGAGACACAAACCTTAATTAGCATGAACTGTTTAAAGACTGCGCCATTGAGAAAGATGCGTTCGATTTATGCTCCAGCGTGTGGAGGCTGACATTTGAGAGTGAGTGTAACACCGCACCAACTTTGTTTATCTAAAAAGTACAGTATTTCTTAAATGTAAAGGCAGATAGCTATAAAGCAGCATAAAATGAAAATACTTAAGACGAGTACAAGTACCTTAAAATTATACTTAAGTACAGTAAATGAGTAAATGTACACTAGATACTTTCTCACATTGATTGGTTCTTTGAAAGGCTTTTCTATCATCTACTATGTTGTGATTCTCTTGTAATCTTTGCTCACTGCATTGTGTTCAAATGTTATAAATAATAAAGATAAACATGATTTTTAAAAGGTTTTTCTTCCTTTCAGTTTCTGCAGAAAAAAATCTTATCTATTTACCTAACCACATCCTGTAAAGGTAACCACTACTGCGTCAATTTGCTTCCTTTACACTCTGTCTCACTAAGCCAACCAACCAGCCTTTTAATAGCACCCTGAGGGTAACATGACATCTGTAATACTGGAAAAGTTTCATCAAATCTAATAATATAAAAGAGAAGTAGAACTGTTCTCTCTATCCCAAAACGTTCTGCTCATGTATTATACAACATGCCCTATCCAAAGCACAGCAGCTCTGTCTGTGTACTTTGAAGAAGTTGAAGGAAACAAATTAATATTACTCTCTAAATTACCATCCGGGCAGCACTCAGATATGTACAATGCACAGTGTTGTTTGATGGATCAAACTGTCCTGTGTATCCACTTTCTTCTTTTTATGAGAACGTCCCAGCAGTTCACTGCAAGTACTGAAAGGTCTGTATGTGACTTGTCTGAAAATGAAGATAGTTTCTAAATTACACTGCCCATAAAAGTATAATGATCCCTGTTTTCCTTGGTTTTTATTTTTAGTACTGAATGACTACATCCAGAGCATGACAACAGGGGTTTTGGTAATTTGTTAATGGATCTATAGTGCCCTCTAGTGAGCAGTGTGCTAGACTTTTCAATTTTGCACCATGTTTATATCTCTACAGTTTTATAGCTCTAAACATATTATTGTCAGTTCCTTTTCAGATAAAGAGATTTTGAAAGGTTTTACATTAATAAAGATTATAAGGTACAATATTGTACATTAAACCAGAGGTTGCCAATCTGTTTGGCTTATGGCCTCTTATAAGAAATCAGTGTGTTGTTGGGGCACCTTGTCACATTTCTGATGTCTATGAGTTGTTTGCTCTTCCATCACAAAGATATTTTCCCTTTTAAATCTCTCAAATAATTTAAGTAATTTTAGTGACCCAAACAGGAGAATCATCCAATATTTAATAGAACAGCAAATATTTGAGAAAAGTCAAAAAATAAATAAATATACATTTCTGCAGCAAAGATTTATTCTTCTCTCCTCTCCCATTAATCAGCTCACAACTTACTGTGTGACCCTTAGGAGGGAGCCTGAGCCCTAGCTTGTGTACCCCTAGACTGCACAACCAAAACCCTAACAAAATCACTGTTTTTTTGACACAGTGTCAGTTTTATTTTTTGTATTCCTGATGCATTATTTACCCAAAATAAAATATGGCGTGGTCAATTTGTAACTCAGTGATTTTTTATTTAAATCCAGCTCAGCCTCAACCAGTAGGACTTTGACTCAGGATCTGAACTCTCTTGAATCAAATCAAATAATCACCAATCTGAAACCAACAAACTTTTTATTACATACTGCATGTCCTTTTTAGCATAATACATCAATTATCAACATCAGAATATATATGGCTCTGGTTTCAAGGTACATAAATCACTCAACAAAATACCCTGTTTGGACAAACAACCAATACAAAGTGCACAAATAAAGTTGGTTCAAGTCGACTGCATCACATTACAGAACAGCGTTTTGTTTTTAGAAAAAAAACTGAATTAAAGCTTACATTCAGAAACCTCAGGAGGGTCTGTAATTTGAGGACAGTTTCATGGGACAGTAATAATTATCTCCTCTGGTGCTCACCGAAGTAGTGACCCATGCATCATGTTAAAATGGCACACATGTGCACGCACACACACTCCTCCCACACACACACACACACACACACACACACACACACACACACACACACATACATACAAACTTACTTTATAAATACTGTATATTTGGCACCATATTTTAGCATAGAACATAAAATACAACTTGCAATACAACATTGTTAGTATATGGAGGTAATATTTGATTTTGGCACATTACAAGAACACTCAAGGTTTTAAAAAGTTCATGTAATCCTACTTATTACATGCTCAGTCTTCATTGAAAGGTTTTTAAGTTAAGAATATAAACCCACTCACTCTATATAGCAAGAATTCCTCAACGTTAAAATGGTCTTTCTTAAAAATCATCAGCTCATATGGCCAGTTAGCTTCATGGGGAGCTACTGACTAGAGATTCCCATGTTAGTGATATCAAGTAGCGTATGCTAAATGACAAGGAAAGCACCATATTTCCTTGGAAAGTTCAAAATTGGTTGCAGTTCTTCAGCGCCATAATGAGTAATGTAAACAAATGGCAACAAATAAATTGAGTATGACCTCTGGAAATCCTTAAAGCCAAGATGTCATCAAAATCTAACAGACATAATCATATATTGCACTCTATCTAGAAGGAATCCTAAGTCCTTACTGCACAAAGGGGTTGTCCTGGCCTGTTCAAACCATCTTGACAAACAAAAAGTTGGTATATAGATATAGAATTAATAAGGTATTCAGTAATACTATGTTTATTATAACATCTTGTGTATATTAACATTGATATATAGATTATTTCAACATTATGATATGAAAGATACATATTTATAAATTGCTATGAATATAGGCAGATGCTTCTGTTGAACAGACGCAGTGCCAGATATAACATAATAACTATTCTATGATTAAGTATTTTCATCCAAACAAATACAAATAAATGCGTTCACACAAGGCTCACAGAGTAAACCAGCGTGAAACTCCATAGTGAATATGAATTGAAGCCTCCCATGCACAGAGAGGTTTCAATACAGGTCGAGACTGGTTTCCAAACAGGCCAGCGTTGAACCTTAAAACCTCAGCATGCATGCTAAGTAAGTAGAACAGCAATCTCTGGTGGACACATAGAAAAATTACAGAAACATCTGGATATACTGTAGAGGTTGTGTTAAATTTGTGGTGCCTTATTGAAAATAAGTGAGAGCACACTAAAACACTTAAGTTAAGAGATTAATCTGGAGCTGCATTGAACATCAATCTGCAATAAATAAAGTCAACAATGGCCCGTCACCTACAACAATGTATTACAATTTCTTGTTTTCAGCCTCCCACCCTCCACACACATTTACCTCATGTATATTTGCACCAACATATATATTAGATTCACATCGGTATTCTATCTTAGAGCAGCAGAAACACATATGCACTGTATACTGTATGGACAGAAAACAAGGAACGAACAATTCCTTCATTTCGTGGAATCTGTGTTAAACCTCTGTGGTGGGGCACAGTACTATGTGTTGAGATGTGAGCTAGTGAGCATATCCTGGGGAAAACTCCAGCTATGTTATGTTTGTCAGAGACAAAAAACATGTGTAAGTTTTATGCCTCAGGCTTGACTGGCAAGCTGCCCTGACTCCTTGGTAACTTCACTGTATCTTCCACAGATGTACCAAACCACCAATCAGAACCACCAAACCCCTAATAGGAACAAATACGCAACACTAACTTTACATGTAAATAGCCTGGTTCCAAAGACATGCAGGCAATGTCCACCATCACGGATGGCTAATTCACTAACAAGTTGAACAACAAACGAGGAACCTTCATAAAGCTCAATCGAATTAAGGAGCAATTTTATACTTAAAACGCCAGCAGCATGCACTTTGCGTGAGAAAGGCAAAAATAAACGCCTGTAATCTTATTCATAACATAACTCCACGTTTGTCTATGCAAATTCACTCGACACTGGAATTGAGAAGCTCACAATATCCACAATCTGCAAGAAAAAGCAAAAAACTGCATCAAGCCACGCTCTAACTCTAATGTAAGTCTACTGCCAGCTTTCTACAGTGACATCAGAATGATCACGCAAACTATCTGTAATCTACAATCCTGTTCTAACACAGTCTATGTTCTGTAACATCCCAAGTCTTCAAAAGTAGGAGATAACAAAGATGCTATTCACTCTTTTCACTCCATTATCACTTCTCACTTTGACTTCTACTCAACACTGCACTGACCACGCTGCACTGGTGCTTACTTCTGTGTCCTTCAACTGAAAACTTTTGTGCAGAACTGAAGTGACATTTTATCACCATGGGAGTGGTGCTGTGATTTCAAAATAAAAAAAAGTTTTGCACCTGAAATGTACAGCAATGATGGTGGTTCCCATGTAGAGATCCACCAGGTATGACAATGCCAGCGCCGTCTGGACTGAGCAAACTGCAGCCACATGCGGCATACAGTTGCGAGCATGTTTGTCTCCCTAAAGATGCAGGGGACAGCAGGATGCCTGAACAGAGCCCTGAAGGGACCACGATTGAGCCAAAATGAAGCTGTAATGGTCAAAGAGCTGCCTGGTTGCCAAACTGTACCACCCGCGTGAAGCCGCCTAGAGACCGGTGAGGTCCACGATCGCCTTGATGAAGATGGTGTCGTCGCGGATGTAAGAGTTCTTGGCGTCAAGCTTGGAGAGTGGGCAGAAGAGCGGACAGCCACTGGCGATGTTCATCTCGCTCACAGGTCTCTGGAAGGAGGAGGAAGTGACATCAGGTCGAAAGGCGTCGATGATGTGCTCCCTGTTGCTCTGGTCCAGCAGCATCAGAGTCACCTGGAAATAAGGAAAAGGAGAGAGATTATGTTTACATGCTTCAAACAGTGTTACACACTGCTGGAAACACTGGGGCATATTTACTAAGGCTGAGTTTAGACTAACTTTGGCTTTGTGTGAAAGAAGGGGGTTGTCAGCGTGTTTACCTTATATCATCACTGTGGCAAAAATATATAATATTTGCCACTTTCCAGAGTTGTAAAATCCTGTTGAGTTTTACAAACCATTGTGTAGTGGCATCTGAGAAGAAACAATTAACCTAACCTAACTGGAGCTCAGCCCCACACTAAATCTGTTTCTTGTTTATTTACCAGCCTTAAAATACATATTGTAAGAGACCAAACACACAATGTTCAGAGCTTCTCTTCCATGTTACCGGCGCAAAAACTCAGTGCAGACCTTTAGTAATTAAGCACAAACACAACCTGACTGTTTAAGACCTAAAAAAGAGCTGCAAATCCATAGTAATTCACTTCCTTATCTTTATTTTTCTTACCTTCTGGTTGAAGGGCCATTTGAGGAGGGCGTCACTCAGTCCCCTCATCACCACAAAGAACAGGGACAAGTGGCTGCCACGCCCCGTCCCATCTCCGTTCAGATAGATCCGCAGACACATCTTATAGCCATACTTACTGGTGTAAAAGGCTGAAAGGGAAGCAAAATTCAGCTTTAGTCAAGAGGCTTCTGCAATACATATCTAGACATGTTGACCAAACAGGCCATGACCTGCAACCCAAGTCAGGGAATATTCAATCAGTTCATTTCAAAAGGTCTATTTGGACCCATGAAGACGTCTTATCTGTAATAATGGACCCTGTTACCTGGTGAGAACATGGCAGGGGCTCGACCTGCGATGGCATCCTGTCTCTTTTTGGCAAAATCAGAGATCCTCCAGACAAAGATGCCATCAAATGTAGTGGCAGACATTTCCCTAAGCCGGCCCTCCATCTCAGCAACTGTCAGGTCCTTCAGCCCCACTGTCCTCTCCAGCTGTCGCACCTGGAGAAGAAACACACTCTGCTTCAGCACGATCACATTTTTCATTCAATCCATTTAATATTTGTCACATAAAATCTGAGCTACAGTTAATGTGATACTGCGCCAAAAATGTTTCTTTTAAGATTTAAATGCTCAGCACTTGTGGATTTGAAACACGGCTGTTTAGAGTTTGTAGTTTCATCCCTCTTGGAGGCTGCAGTCCCTTTGGATTCATCATGGTTACAGAGGATTCAAATAATGACATGTTCAGATTCATGTCGAATTCACATCAACATGAATCTGAGCTGACCAAAGCCTCAGTTTGCTTTGAAGAAGAAAACTATAAACATTTCACTACCTCCTTTCAAGACTACTCAAAAGACAGATTGTGGGTGGAGTATCACTTTACATTATCATATATTTCCAGTTACAACAGCTGGATTTGCTTCAATCCTTTTAAACCCAGGTTATGGCTCTCCCTTTATTTATGGGCTCATAGCAGAGTGACTACACGTTCTTGGACATACCATATGTTATTTTCAGAACAGGACTACTCAGAAACATCACTTTACATGTGCTTTCCTACACATGTTTTAGGACACTTACATTGAAAAAAGGTGTGTCAGTGTTCCAGGAATATATATACCACATTAATAAGTCAGATCTGAGCCAAATATCAACAAAATATTAATAGTGCAACATGATAAAGGTTAATATTTTTACATTTTGTCACTCCTGTTATTATACTTTGCCTTATTTATATTTTGGGGATAATTATAATATACAGTTTTGAGACTACAGTTACTATTTCTATCCTCCTACAATGGAGATATGGAATTAGTGAGCTGTGTGATACGGCTCCATCTCTGAGTTTTTGGCCTAAATTTGTGTATATTTAAGTTAAAATTGACTGTTTGCAATGTGCCAATGAATGTGCAGACAACTATCACTGGACTACTCTGATAGTGAAGAAAACAAATTGAATGGAAACGCCCTTTTGACAAGGAAGTGAAGACAATTATTTAGATATATATATCCGAAGTGTAACTACACTAAAAGGATGCAACAGTCCAGATCATTATTAACTCATAGAGTGATTAAATCACCACAACTGGCTTCTCCAGTCCCACCCATACTCAGAGCCTGATCTTATCCTAACCAGTTACACCATGAAACCCACCTCTGTTCAGGATACACCAGACAAACGTATTTGCTTTAACTTCAGTTCCGCACCATGGCCCAGCTCACCTGGTCTTCGCTGTGAGCTGGTCACCCCACCGAAATAAAGGCGCAAGGAGGTAGACACAGACAGAGAGTGGGGAGCCAGAGGGAGGCGGAGGGAGGAGCTGGAAGGCAGGTGACCAGGGGACCGAGCTGGAGGATGAAGAGGCAAGCCTCGCACGGGAGGCCCAGAGGAGGTGGTGCTGAGCTGCCATAACCACCCCCGGAGGTTAAATACCTGGGACTCCCCAACCAGTTTTCAGAACTGAAGAAGCCTTTCAGGTGAGAGGTGAAATGTCTTCAAGAACCTAAAAGAAGTCCAGTTGCCTTCAATCTGAGCACTTGATGACTGAGAACCTTCACAGACATACTCTCCTTGGACAGAAGACCACTGTACAATTCACAATTATGCCTGCTCTTGATTATAGTGATATTTTGTGTATGCATGCCTCTCCCTCCACCTCAAAGACTCCCTCATCACCTCCCTCTGGTCTCATATACAGTAAATACAGTATTTTAAATGTCAGATCACAGGACATTTTAACATCAGCTGTATCACACATTCAAACTGAGCTTGGAATAACTAGATTCAGATACTGTGATCCTTAAAAATGGAATGAGCTGCACTCAAGTATTTGCAGTTCCACTTGTAACTGCTTTTCTTAATGTGAAACTAACACCAAAGGTGTGAGGAATTTCTGTGTATATTTAACTGTATTTACTTTTCAAGTAGAAATACCAAGAATCTGTTAGTTTCAACTTCATAAATATGCTTTTATATGTTGTACATCTTGACTATAAATTGACTATGTTTGAGTTTTGGATGTTTGATTGTGACCTGGAACTGAAGTAGTCATTTAAAATTTTACAAACATTGTATAGACAAGATGAAAATTTGATCAGTGTCTTCCACACATCTTCAAAAGAGGAAATAATATGACACATTTATTAGATTTAAAAAAAACCCAAACCCCAAACAAATTCCAAGGGAAGACTGAATCAAGGAGGAGAAAGAAATAAAGAAAAGAAAAAATACATAACCCGCCCTCTTTTCTGACAGCTAATAACTTTCATACAATCCCTAATCTGATGATGTGTGTGAATATATATATAAGATAATGATTGAGAAGACGATTGTGTTACTTACAGACATGTCACATCCCACCACATGAAATCGACACGGAGTTCTGAATTTGCTGCAGAACTTAATATGGTCCACATACTGGAAAAAAAAACAGAAAATAAAAACAACAAATACATTACATATATATTTTTTTAGAAAATGTAATCAATTAGCGAACGTAGCATAAGAGCTGCTACAGTAGCCTCAGTCTGTGCCTCTCATGTATTGGATATTTCCAGAATCCTAAAAGACTCCTCTGATCATCTGAATGGAACAAGTATTCTGTCGGCTGCTTGATAAAACAGAATTTAAACCACATTTAACAAGTTTTCAAATCCAAACAAAGAGGCAAGACAGAACAGAAAAGACACATGTCCTTGATTATATGGGATGAATCACATTGTAAAAGTTTATTATCTGTTCTATTTGTCTGCAACAATGCTACTATTATTTTACATTTTCATGCAAACCTCTTCAGATTTACTTCTCAAATCTCAGAAAGACAGAACATCTCCAGCCTCCTTTTTACCAAACCTAACAGAGCCAGTATTCCCTTAGATATCATGGCTGATTATCTTTACATGTTATAAATAAACTGTCATCACATTTAATTCATGTCTATTAGTTCCTGATTATATCAAATTCTTTCTCTGTGTCTTTGTTTTGTTTTTACATTATTCTTCTCTGCTGATTTAGTGACCTCTTCATTTTGTGTCTCTCTTTGTATTTTGTTAAATAATGTTGTTTCCTTTGTTCTTTTTTTACTTCATGAGTTAAGTGGTGGTGTGTTACATAAGCCTATGACTTCCTAATCTCTCCTGACACATCTGTTTTATTTCTATTATTATCTTGTTTTATACTGTAATCTATGCAAATCAAATTAAATAAAATGAACGAGCAGGGACGTGTCATTTCTGGCTGCTTTGATGGGAAACAGAATCACAACTTGGTTCAAATCTTTTTTTTATGTGCCATGGACAATATTTTTTTTTACACAAGTCTTTGAGAATTCTGGAGCTATCTTCAGAACAGCAGAGAGAGTTGTTAAACAGCCTTCTTGGTCTTTAAAAGATTTCCCTGCATATATTTTTCAGGAAAAAACACTTAGCTCTGTGACTGGAATGTAATCATAACACACGAGGCTCACACTGGGGATGAGTGCTGTAGCTACGTGGGTCTGTGACCTTTTCTGCAACAAAATGTTTCCATCTTGTCTTCATGTTTTTTTTGTTTTTTTTACAGATTCACCTTTTCCCTGGGTATTTTCTTCTTGGCGCAGCCTTCACAGATCATCGGGTACTTGGGACAGATCTCATCGTGTGCCTGAGAACAAAAGTGACAGTGTTTCTTTTAATGACGCAAAGAGCTGCTGTGACGCACAGCACAGGCCCAGACATGCCCAGCATCTTAAGTCTAAATAAATAATTTCTAACCTTGATATTTTTGAAGTGAAATGGCTCCTTGCAGTACTTGCAGTTGAGAGTTCTCTCCGGGCACTCTCGCTCATTATGGCGCTCCTGTTCATTGAAGCGAATTCGTTCTTTACAGGAGGGGCAGGGGATGATCATGAACTCACACTTCCCCTCATGGTTCAGCTGTAGAAAGTAGAGTTTAGGTTGTAGGAGTTTTTACAGCATGGTGACTTCTGCCTTAACTGTCTATATACAGTACATACACAGCAAGGTGAAGCTGAGATATCAGAATGTACAAACATCTGCTCATAGACAAACAGCACATTTCTGTTTATTTAAAAACAGTAAACACAAAACATTACTATCAAATAAAAAAAGTCATGAAAGTCGGTCAGAGGTCACCTCACCTCATACTCTTTAATACTGCCTTTCCAAGTGCAACTTTCATTGATGCAAACAGCTGATAGGTTCTCAACTTCCCTTCGAACTGCGTTGTCAGGAAAAGCCTGAAAAAACAAGACAAAACAAAGAGGATCTGCTGTCACAAGGTGTCTGTACAATGTCTGCCTCCCCGTCACTTTACACTGATTTACACTATTTATGTTGAGGAAAGTTGTGTATTCAACATGTATTTGTGTATTTTTCTTTTCCCTGTCAGGATGTATGATCAGCTGAATTTACTTCAGCAGTGTAGAAGTTTAACTGTGGGTTTAGGAGTGAACTGAAGAAGATCAAGAATCATGAACATAAACATTTGTCCCTCATATCTGCTCACACACAGTCTGAACAAGTCTTCAGCATCAAACCTGCGGCTGCAGGACTGTGAGATATGAGTGCAGGTTTGGAATGGGACATGTTCGTTCTCATCCATGAATTCAAGCAATGAAATAAGACTTTGTCCACTTTGCACATGTTTATAAAATCTAGTTGATGGAAGGCAGAGGTAGAGAGGCAAAAAACTGTATTTAATCCAACATGGCTCCTCTGAGCATGAACAGCAACAGGGACTTGTACGTATATTTAAGTGTTAGATTTGCTCTAATTGTTTTTATTATTTTGTCTTGTGTTATCCCTCTGAGCTGAAATGATTAGTTGATTCAAATCAACTAATCATTTAAGTAATTTTTCAAGCTAAAATGACAGTCGAGAAAATAAAGAAATAATAAATAAGTATTTTAATGAAAATACCTAATCACCTATATCAAGATATTAACTCTAATTTTTATTTTATTTTTTTCTGTTGGATAAAAATACTTTCATACTCACACATCCTTGTTTCAAAATTGATGTAGGATCCTCAAAAATATCCTCTTTGATGCAAGCATTGCATTTCTGAGGTCCATTACTGCAATAAAACAACAATACATGACAACATCCTGCTAATCAAAAATATGCAAACATCAGATACCCCATGGTGGAAAGTAACTAAAGACATTTACTCAAGTACTGTTCTTAAATACAATTCTAATGTTTTTTTTTTTTGTGTGTGTATTTTTTGTTTTTTAATTTCTGCAACTTAATTGCTCTACTTCACCACATTTCAGAGGGAAATGCTGCCCTTTTTACTCCACTATATTTTTTTCAGCAGCTTTTGTTACTTTTTAGATTTCAATTATTCAAACAAAATACAGTCAACAAATACATTCTGATGTAAAATGATAGATTAAGCTGGCCACGAGTATATAAAGTAGCTGAAATGATCTCCACCTTTAACAGCTGCATCATTAAAGTAAATAAAACAAACTCATAAAACAATAAGCTCATAAAATGTGATAGGTTTAACTACCTAACAGCATATTAAAGAAGTTTAAATGTCCTCTAATTTGAGTAAGTACAATATTAAAATACAGAGTATTTCTATACTGTGTACTGTTACTTTTACCCAAGTAGAAGATGTGAGTCCTTCCTCCACCCCTGCAGAGACCCCCCCAAATACACTTGGTAAAGATTTGAGAGAGCACAAAACAAATTCTGAGCACTATTCAATATGCAACGCAACATCTGAAAGCACATTAGAGCAGAATTATACTTGAGTCTGCTCTCTCACTTTCCTCCAGCTGTTTTGGTTTCTGAGCACTTGAGATCACAAGAGGTCACTTGCAAACTATTTTTGACTCGCAAGCTTCAACAGGACACGCCCACATCCAGACCTCAGGGTCATGTTTTTTTGTTTTTTTTTTCAAAGTTAAAGTCCTACCAAGGAAAAACGAATGATTTGTGGCCATATGACTATTTAAGACATATGATTTAAATACATTGTGCCTGTTTAACTTATCAAGCAACAGCAACAGATCTCCTTACCATCACCTAGTTCATTCACACTAGAATGTCAGATATGTGTGACGACTGTTCTGAAAATGCTGTGTTTCTGAATGTCTCCACAGCCCACAATAACTTTATTATCATTGTTTTGTGTTTGAAGCATTAGCTTTTTGAAATTCCACACAAAGTCAGATCAGATCACAGAAAACCCCAACACCTTACATCACATTCTGCTCAGAAGTCACATTGAGCCTCATTCATAAATGTTTTTCTTATAATGATTCTAATCATTTTTCTTTCAATGTTAAATGTAGTGTCACTTTTAAACATAATGCAGACAACAAAGACCGCTCTTTGTCTCCATCTTGTGGTTAAAAAATGCCACTGTTCCAGCTTTTATTTTGAAAGTAGAAGGAAGGGTCTAACAGGATGACCCCTTAGTCCCAGGTCAAACTGAACAGGTGATGTTCTTCTCTCAGTTTGAGTTTGCGTTCAGGGAATTCAGAGTGCCAAAAGTGACCGTGAACAGCTTTGAACATTACAAGTGTGAGAGTCCCTGTGGCTCGCTCAAATGTACTGACACAGTTCCCCATGCACACACAAATCATCTGTTACGCTCAATATTCTGCCCTCCATGATGCACAAATCTAATCCTGCTCTTATGAACCTGTGCCTGTGCAGTCTAACATGTTGACCTGCAGTCTGGTTTGTTTTGCGCTCTCTCGAATCTCTTGGTGTCGATATACTTCTGTAGCTCCTCACCTCACAGTCCTGTTGAAGCAGTAGGAACAGAAGCGATGTCCACACTGGGCTTGAAATGGTCGTCTGAGTATATTGTGGCAGCAGTTGCACAGGTGCTTGTCCTCCAGCTTATTGCCCAGGATCTTCTTGGGAAAGCCGGGTTTATTGCTCTCCATGGACGAAGGAGGGGACGGTTCCTGTGTGGCCATGGTGTCTGTTCACACGTCACACCTGGGACAGAAGAAGAGAAGAATCCATTTTGATGCAACAGTTAGAGAAGCACTGGGTGACAAATTAGCTGTGGTGAATATTTGGTAACACTTTATTGTATGGGTCCCATATTTTCCAGGTAATTTCCTGGAAACTTTCCTCATGATTTCCTAAAATTAGGACATTGTCGCTGTAACAAAATTCAGAATTTTCTTTCAAGGAAACAGGATGAATACTGATGTGAACAATTTTTCACTTACCTGCAAAATAATTTCCAACTTTTTTCTTCAAAACTCAAATATAAGGAGCAGGTGCTTCAAAAGTGTAACAACTTTCTCCATTTCCCTTAATATTTCTTGGAAATATTCTTGCAATTTACACCAAAATACCAAGTACATTTTATGAAATTATGAGGAAAGTTTCCAGGAAATGCAGAACCCATGAAATAAAGTGTCAGTCTGTCTCAGATCGTGGCTGGATTAATTTCCCAGGAGGCCCCAGGGCAAAAAAGTTGCTCTTATTCACCCCAACTGTACGAGGCATTTTAATTATTTCCTTAGACACCAAGAATCCCACCAGAGCTGAAGTGAGTAGTTGATTAATCGACTAACATAAAATAAACTGGCAACAACTGTGATAACTAAAATGTCAAAAAGATCACAGGTTCCAGTTTCTCATATGCAAATATTTGCTATTTTCCAGTTTTCCCTGACATTAACTCAGCATCTTTGGGTTTTTGAGAGCTGGTCAGACAAAAAACAAAACACCTGGGCTTCAGGGAATAATGATGGGCATTCTTCCTGATATTTTAGGCAGCTGTATGCAAAAGTTTGGGCACCCAGCTCCACCAAATAACACATTTAATGATTTTTTAAAGTGAAAAATAACATAAACATTTTAACGTATGTTTGCTGCAGTTGTATTTACCTATTTTCACTTCAGAAGTCAACAAAATATAGAATGTACCCAACATCTACATTCAACTGACGACTAAAGACAAAAGATGAAAAAATGGAAGCAATTTGATAAAACAAACTTTACAAAAACCACAGATTTGTTGTTAATGTTCCTACTTTTGCACCTGTCTTTTTATTTATGTTTTTCATGTTCTGTTAGGCACATTGTATGGCATCTAGTTGTATGAAATGCGCTAATTTCTATCAATATTTATATATTTGTATGTGTATATTTATATAGAAAGGCCACAATTTCTAATAGGGTTCTTTTATAAAGTGTTAACAGTGGTGGTAGAAATATTTAGAACTCTTCCTTATGTAAAAGTGGCAGGACCACAGTGTAGAAATATTCAGCTACAAGTAAAAGTTCTGCATTCAAAATATGACTTGAGTAAAAGAATAGAAGAATTAGCACCAACATTTACTTTAAGTACCAAAAGTAAAAGTGCTCATTATACAGAGTGACCCATTTCAGAGTCATTATATTCTTATTATAGTTACTGGTGCATTCATTTGTTGGTAAAGGTGTGGTTATTCTTTACTACTTTCTATATTTTGTAGCATTTCTGTAATAATACATCATAGCTGATCTGTTCACTATATTTTGTATTAAGAATAGGAATCTGCAGAGTAACCAGAAACTAAAGCTGTCAAGCAGGAGTCTCAGTGTAGAACAACAAACAACTACAACATAAACTAAAACAGTTAAGGTCTTCAGCTACATTTTGAGACACGGTCCCTCCTTAAGACAAGGCTGCAAGATGGAGAATGGAGGACCTGACATAGCAGATATTCCATTTCAATGGCACAAATTCCTAACAGATTTGTCATTGATCAAAGTATGTAGGCAGAAACCGAGCAGAGCAGTTCATTTATGCTGAGGAGAGCTGCATATTGAACAGTGTCTTATGTACATGTGGATTTGTTTCTGTTCTGTATAATCCACTGAATTTATGTCTGAACCACAGTTTAATTTACATGTGTTTTTAAGAGTGCATTGAAAAAAATAGCAAAAATCATGAACACCAACATTTGTCCTGCATGTACTGAAGGATGTGGCAGCTTTTACTCTTCTATGGGGCTGCAACCAACCATTATTATCATCATCAGTTCTTTTCTTGGTTAAACAGTAACTCATTTGGTCAATACAACGACATAAAAATGTGAAAAAATGCCTGTTACATTTTTCTTAACCAAAAGTAACGGCATCAGATTGCTTGTTTTTACCAGATCAACAGCTAAAGGTCTTCAGCTTACTATCAGAGAACACATAAACCATGTAATATAGAAGCTGGAACTAGTGAAGGCTGAAGTGAATATAATATTTAGGGTCTCTGGACAGCTGCTGGCAATCTAGCCCTGCCTCTGACAAAACTGACCAGCCTTTAAAAACACTGTCATCCATCAAACAAGACTGTATCATGAGTGTAAAACCTTCTCCTCTGATCAACACCAGTCATGGTTCCTGACTGTGGCAGAGCATCACAGGCCAGCTGAGAGGCCCACACCCTTTGTTTACATTTCCACTCTGCATTCATGGCTCCTTGTAGTTGACTTGGCACAAACTGATGAGGATGAGAATGGTGATGATGGTCACCGGCTGCCTCTCTTTCTAGTCAAACAATACACGCTCAGCTAAGCCTACCCAGTAACGATGCTGACAAATCGCACATCCATTGTCTCTCCTCTGCTTCCTTTTCCTTCCTTGTTGCTAAGCTATCAGCATCCTTTAGTCAGAAGTGGTACCCACGCCGCCACGCCCCTTTGAAATCCGAAGCTGCCTGCAAGAGACCATTTACTGGAAAAGCCTTTTGCAAATGCTGTTGCAATCACCAGAGTTTGCACTTACCAGCGTTTTAGTCTAAACTGTCATCGCGTGCGGAGGCTGTGAAATCACTTTTCCCGGTCGCAGGTTGACGCTCGTGCAGTGTGCCGATATTATATGTGGTTCTGCAGCCGACTGGAGGTGTTTTCTTTAACGTTAGCGACATAATATAGATGTGGTTCCCAAAAGCGATGGCTGTTATTGTCCAATATCGCCATTGCACTTTCAGACTGGGTGTTACGTCATGCAGTGGGCTGAACGCGGGTTGATAGGCAGACGAGATGTGGAGGCGTGAAAGTCATTGGTTCAAAATTCAAGAGTGGGCGGATGCTTTGTTGTCAGAGCACAATAAACCTCCACACAACATATTTAATAAAATGCACATTTCATACATTTGCTTTTTAACATTCCTGTTTTTTTTTTCCATCTGTCTTTTCATCTTTTGTTAAGCACACTGTGTTGCATCGTGTTGTATAAAATCTGCTAATACATTCATGTATAAAGGGTAGTACCATTTTCTAATAAGACACCCATAATAAAGTGTTTACAGGATGGTTTCAGATCTTTTAGTCTGCCCTGTCCTTTTTCGTACACGAGCATGAAAATATTCCATTCAAACTAAAAAGGTTATTTTTCTTCAACCCTTTTCATTACAGTCATAACCCTGGTCTCCTTTGAAAGGCAACCCTCTAAATTTTACAGCTTAATAGTCAGAATCAGGAGACTTAGAGCTTTCAAACAATGTAGAGTTTGTCAAGGTTGTGTAAAGTCCAGTACAGACTAAACACACCTAAAGTAGCACCACCAAGGCCAAAGTGTCCCATTAGTAAGTATTGTATTATTACTGTGTATATTACTCACTCCATCTAATCTTACCTACTAAAATCCCATTGGTTGGTATCCATCCTCTCTATGTAATCCATTTATAGATGGGTAATAAGTCATCAAGTCTGCAGTTCTAAATGTTAAGAAGTTGCTTACAGATGGATTTTGGTCCAGATTCTCTGCAGCCTGTTTCCAAACAAAGGTTCAGTCAAACAGAGCTTGTGCTGATGAACTATGGCGTTATCCAAGAGATAATGAAAGTGACAGGCTGGAGGAGGATAAACACAAGACAAAGATTTTTCACAGCCTGCAAGATCCAAAAGTTGTTTTTCTATTAATAAGTGATAAGATGACCATTGTAAATGGTCTATAGAAAACTTTAAAGGTGCCTTATCAGAAAATTGTAATCCATGTAATATAATGCATGAACATGAACAAGAAAACATAAAATAACGAGGCATGTAATTTATTTTTTTCTAAAAGAAAAAAAAAACAGCACTCATTGTGTGTGTAGTTTAGTGTAGTATAGTTGCAAAAATGCTAATACTTCTACAAAGCTTGACATGTCTTTGTGCTGACAGATCCATTACACCGCATGTATTTGGTGCTGATGTAAACATCACAAATTTGGGCTTTTGCATTGGGTTAGGTTGCATTTTATTTCAACAGATGTTCATGTTTTTCCATAGGTGATTATATCACATTTGTTTGCATTCAGTGTTTAAAATGAAAATACTCTCAGAGCAGAGTATGAGAGCCATTTATTTCAGGACTCTGATGCAGTTATAATGCGACATGGAAAGGCACAGTCTGTGATCTAAATGTAAACAGAAGGGTCACCACACTACTATAGCAGAAAACAAGCTCCTATTGCTCCTGAAATGACTGATGGCACTTGACAGTAGCAAAATCAAAGTTACAGTGGAAATGTTCTACGATGCTGATTAATATAAAAACAGGAGAAAAACAGGACAATTTTTTAAATCATGCTCATTTGAGAAGCTTTTCAATTATGCAAGTGAATAAACCTGTAATTCATATGAGTACAGATTGGGCCTTTAAGAAGCAAAGTTAATAATTTTTGTTAAAAATTCATATTTACAATAAAAGCATCTATTAAACTCAGCTGATCTGCTTTCATTTGCACTTAACAAACTTCTACTCATCTAAGCCCAAGCAGCCGGACTATATTCACAAATGTACAGTGAATTTTAGCCTTTAGATAACCACACTATACAAACATCCCTTGCTGAGTGACTTATATACATGACATAAATATAATTTATTGGCAACTTAATTCTAACAAAAGAACATAATTACAGCACAAGTTGACCTTTTCTGAAATGTTTGGAAAACATTGAAATAGGACCTTTGGACCTGATACCTCGATAAAAACCCCACTATTGTGAAAAGCAAAATCAATGCTCTCAGATAAATACTACACATGTGCTTTAAACTTCTGCTTAACTAACACTAACACTGGCACACTACCACACAGCTTCAGTTTACCCTCTAGCACAACTTTTGTTTTAAAAAAGTGATAAAATAGTCCTGAGTGGAAAGGGGAAAGAAGCTCTTATTGCACTATTTAAGTTAAAGTTCACACCGGTTTAAAAAAAAGTTTTCTGTATGAGCTGTCCATGCTTTGGCATCAGATCTATTACCAAACCTGAAAACTGCTGATCTGCACAGTTCAGCCAACATGTCTAATAAAAGATAAAGCTTCTGTCTGGGCAGGCAAACAGACAACAGTCTTCTTTTAAGTCTCTTCAAGTAGCTTGCGGAGGTTTCTTTGAATCTAGGATGACGAAAATATAGAACAACTGAGAACATGCACAATAAAACCATAATAAAACCATATTAAAGTACTGTTAACTAAGGTGAAGACATTCATAAATGTTTAAAAAATGAGAGGATTTATTCTAATAAAAAGAATGTTTTGACAGTTTATAAAATATGTTTATTCACTTTCTTGCTGAGAATCAGACGAGAAGATGGATACCATATTCACCTGCATCTGAATGCATAATACGAAGCTACCACTAGCATTAGCTTAGCGTAGCATTATGACTGGAAACGGGGAAAGAGCTTGCCTG
>BRZM01000011.1:5854685-6069806 GCA_033238685.1 Lates japonicus
ACCCAGAACCTTCTTGCTGTGAGGTGGCATGGTGGTACAGTGGTTAGCACTGTCGCCTCATAGCAAAAAGGTTCCGGGTGGTGGTGCAGTGCCAACAAACAAGATATAATTTGATTTGTTTATTAGTGAGCTTTAGAGGTGCTGATAGGCTGATTTTATTACCTTTAGACATGACCAGGCTAGCTGTTTCCTCCTGTGTAGTCTTAAAGCTAAGCTAAGCTAACCAGTTACTGGCCCTTGATTCATATGTACCAAACAGACATGAGTGTGGTGTCAGTCTTTTCATGCAAATTTGTCAAAGTATTCCTTTAAACATACAACTGAGTAAATGCTTGATACATTGACTGTTCTTGGCTTCAAGCTGATCTTTCCACTGATACTGAATTCCTTCTGGTAGACACTGAAACACAAGACCACAGAAGTAATGACAAAGCTTCTCTTTACTCAGAGAGATCCAGTTGATAAACTACCGTTCTTGAGGGAAGCTCCGTGCTTTTGGCTTGGAGTCTGGAGGTGAATGTCTGCGTGGACTGAAACCTCCCCACTCTTCGCTGCACTTAGAAATGTGTCTGGGAGTCCGGTGAAGTCTGCTCAAGTAAACAGAGAGAACCTGTGACTCCAGCTGCCTTCAACGAGCCTGAGTAAATATTAACAGATTCACAAACATCCTCACAGATCAACGTGTTCTCCGTGTTAACTTGTGAGTGGAAAAAGCTGACCCGATATTATGAATAACAAAAACAATAGGCTGAGGATTTATTTCATTATTCAATAGGGTCATCACTGTTTTCGTGCCAACTGTCTTCACAATAACCAAAAGCAAAGCTTCAATGGCTCGAATTTCACTTGGCTTCACTCCAGCTATTTGCAAACTAAAGACTGTCTGAGCCACAGTGATACCGGATACCCTGAGCACACTTGGGGAGAGGGAAAATAAAATGTGTACAGTAGATTAACTAAAGCATGTAGCAGCTTTGTAAAGGGTAGAAGTACACACAGGGGGATGAGGATGGAGCACACACCGGTTATTTTGTCATAATCTGGAGTCTGAGACCCCGAGCTGCTGCTCTCCATCATCTCCTGCCGTCTCTGCTGCACAACTCCATCCAGATCAGAGAAGTCTCCAGAAAAGTCCTGCAGCGCACATATAAAATGGATATACCACATACAGAGTGGGTATTGTATGACATGAGAGCAAGGTATTTCTATTGGCTTTTGTCACAATGAACATATTTTTTTTAATCTCCTCATGTACAATAAATACATCCAGTAAAAACATCCCATAAAATGGACGGACAGACCCCTGACTGACCAGAGGAAGTGAAGATGGGCAGTTGACTCTAAAGCTGCTTTCACAGGAGGACGCAACAGGGCTGTTACAAGTCTTATCCACCTGGAATGACAGTGTACATATTTTAGTATGCAGAATATATAGAATAGAAAATATGTTTTCTTTTTGAAGCAATATTAATTGATTTTTTCTTCTTTTTCTGGCCACTTGGGCAGAAGAATGTTTCCCGGCTAGTTGCTAACTCCTGTCTGCTGTTTGATGCTGGGCGGGTAGCTCGCAGAGCTGTTTTAAACAAAAGATTAAAAAAACACAGGAGTCTTGCTGCAGAGGTTTTACTTTACAGAACAGCATTGTGCATGTTTGTGCTTTATTATATTCCCCTAATTAACTGTGTTCCTGTGTTTTTCAACCCTTTGTAATATACAGTGACGGTGGTCTGTGAACGCTCTTATATAACTGTAATGACATCCAGGCAAGTCAGTCTTTCTGAATAGGAGGCTGCCCCCATTCAGTTGCCGTGTTTATGTTCATTCATTCACACAGCACAGTGGTCATGGTGATCACAAGGAGAGGACTGGTCTTTCCTTAATGTTCTTAAGTTTGTCTTCGCTATAAACAATCTCTGCTGGCATCAGAAACACAAGCAGCTCATCACATCTCTTAACAAAACAATCAGCTGAAAAATGCTACAACGCTGTGTAGAGCTGAGGGAAACTGCAGAGGGGAGTTATCATTTTCTCTAGATTTATCACCATGAGCAACTTTCATATCACACATTTTGTTATTTGACCCATCTTTACTATAAAAATAGTCATTAGAGCAGCTTTTAATAAAACATGACCTTACTGGTACTGTTACCATCTAAGTTTTATGGTTGAAATATCAATCACAAATATGACTTCGACCTGATAGTTTTCAAACTTTTGACAAATGAACATGACTTAAAACAGACATGAGCAGGTCATGAAAATAAAGTGTTATGTAATAAATGCTTAAGTTCACACTTTTACAGTTACTCTAATGATTATTTTAACTATTGATTAATCTGTCAATCACTCTTTTGATTAATCAATTAAATGCTTACATTGTGAAATGTCAGAAAGTAGTGGAAAATAGCCATCACAATTTCCTCAAGATATTGGATTAAAAGTGATATAGAACAGAGAATAGTGGCAAATCCTCCCAACTGCAAAGTGTTTAATATTTGTGCTCAAACAGTCGATCAAGAAAATACATTTTTTCACATTTGTTTAATTTTCTGTTGACTTATTGATGTCTAACTGTTTCAGACCTGCTCTCATTTCACCTTCTGTTCACACTACAGTGAAATTGTTAAGGAGAGATACAATTAGAAAATATTCAGTCCTATCATGACAAATTACAGAAGATGTTACTTACCTCCAAATGAATGCAGATGGATTTTAGAAGTTTGTAGGTGGTGTTTCGAGAGAGGAAGGACACAAACACGTGCTGGAAAACAGTCATTCATAGTCACTTGACATGTTACGTCAAATGGGGAAAAATGATCTGTCTCAGCAGTCTTCTTACCTGGTCACTGCTAGTTTCAATCACAAGGGCGTTTGGCACCAATAATGCAGTTTTAGTTTTTTTGATAAATGTCACAGACATCACTGGGATTGAAATCTGCAGATGAGAAAAATGTGTTTTTTAATCTTAAGTTATCTTGGGAGAATCCAGCCATAAAACATCAGCTAGCAATGACGTCAACAGTTCCAGTGTTGTACCTTGGTATCTCTGCCAAAGACTCTGGAGTGAAAACAGATCCAGTTATCAGAGACGAACATTTTGCCCTGATATAACATGTCTTTCTGCAGGGCGCAAGTGTAACCTGTCGGCACATACAGTACCTCACATTAGTTTTAACAATCTAACATCTCTGTGCTTCTCACATTCAGTTAAAAGATAGTTTCACACTTACTTTGTTTGAGTAACTCATCTTTGCTGACTTCCTTGAATAATTTATGATACTGGGCATTTGTTTTTGATAACTGAAAAAAAACAGAACAGACATTTTTTGTGAAAAAACTGCAAAATTTATCGAAGGTTTGGTGAAAATAGTTTGATCAGAATGTGTCCCTACCTGGCTGGGCTGCAATTTCTTCCTTTCAAATTTTGTTTCAAAGTCACCTGGACCCAGCATTGGTGAGAGTTGCTCCACAGGTTTCAGTCTAACAAATGAAAGGTCAATGTTTATGGTTAAGTAGCATGGTAACACCTGAGGATAGGCGAGATACAGCAGATACAGCAACACCTTCATAAGAGTTAAATCTCATGATAAAACCTGATCTGCACACTGACTCCTACTGACCCATAATGAATATATTATTGGACAACAGTAAATGTCCTTCATGTGGCTCTGCATGATGTCGACTGTGGTTATGCAAGAGCTGCTTACACAGCAACAGCAAAATCTGTAAACAGTACTTTATTCATGCAGGTATACAGTACTTATGAGGAATTACAGTGGTATGCTGTGGTGGGAAGGTGAAGAGCTACAGCTGATGTAATCCTGAGAGGATCCTGAGGCCTACTTCAGTAAAAATGAATCCAGTTTAATTTTCAGGAAAGTGTAACACAACACAAGATCAGTGAATATTAACAATGTTCTATTCCTCATTTATGAAAAGTATTTTACCTTTATAATTTATCTGCGATTTGTCAAAAGGACAAGACCTGGTTACATGGTGTCGTTTACCTCAGTTCTAAAACTATTAGCAAACACAAAGCTCCAAACTACAGCTTAATTCTGAACAAGTCCTCCGCAGCATAAACATACAAGATTCTCAACAATCACGCCCGCGACATTTTCTATGTCTAACTGATGCTGTCAGGAATTCATTTTAGATAAACTGTTTATAAAATAAATAGAAATCTGGTTTAATTCCAGAAGCCATTAGACATGTGAACATGTATAGAACAAGAAATAGTCAGTTTACCCTGTGCTGATGCACTAGCAATGTGTGCATTTGAACCTGCAATCAAGAACATACACTACATCCAGTTTGTCTTAGTACTGATGGATATTTAGTTTTAGTTTTTCTGTCAATAGATAGTCTTGAATCCCATTATTCTTGCATTTACAAGCAGGTTATAAAATATTAATCGATTGTTTAGAGTGAAGACTGGTGTGTTAACAGATAATGAATGATAATGTTGTAAAACACAGCTGTAGTAACATAATATGTCTTCATAGGGGACATTATACTGCTAATAAACATTCTACATCACTAAACACTTGCAAATATCCTTCTTCTTAATAATAAACAGTGGGTCACTGAATGAGCAGCCATGCAGAGGATAATATAACCTTCATCACCTCATGCTAGCCGGTTTCTTCCTGCTCTCTGAGGGGTCTGACTCTGTGTCCAGACACAGGTGGAGGTGTGCAGGTGACCGCCCGCGCCTCCCCTGTCCCCTCTCACCTCCATTCTCCGCCTCAGACCTGGACACATTACACAAGACACTGCGCATAAATCACCTGGAAAACACTGTCAAGCTTGTCATAACACACTGACTTTGCAGGAGCGAGCGATACAGGACTCCATCAAAACAACACATACATCTCTCCAAGTACTGCACAAAACAGCTAAAGCAGGCCGTCATCATCACTCATATCAAGAACTTTATATGGAAAGTTTTGTTATGTGGGATTTCTAAATGTTAATGAGCCCCATGTGGTTCTATTCTGTGCCACGTACGCGTCACATCCATCCATTTAAAACCAGAAGAGCCCTTTAATTCAAATACATTATTTGAAGTGGGATATGCATGCAAATAACCACAATGCACTAGGCCTGAATCGCCTCCTCTTAACTTGGAGAGCAAACCCGGGCCCTTCCTCTCCATCTGAGCCGGACTTACGTCGAGCGATTCCCTCGGGACTCCTTGTTGAAAAGTTGCTCCGGTGTGGATAACGGGGTCAGAGGTCTGTCCGCCTGCTCGGTCATCAGTACCATCGTTTATATTTCATTTCTTGCACATGTCCCCACATCGTCCCCACATCGAGTGGCGAAGCTTCAGGAAGCTTTGAAACGGAAAGTTTAGGGAAGATCGCTCGATGGACCGAGGAGCCCGACAGAGGAGGAGCCGGGAAAGGGGAGGGAGCGTGAGGGAACAACACCAGGAACAAAAGGGAAGAAGCCGACTCCTGCTGGGACTGGCAAAGTTCCGACTCTATCATAAACCGCGCAGAGCTACAGTATTCCACTGTAATAAAATAGGGAAATATAATTTTCCAAACACACACCACTGTAAAAAGAGAGCAGTCACAAGGCTTAGGTTTGCAAAACATATTTGCATAATAAACTCTTTGAAACAGTATTGCTGCTGGTTTACTTAAAGTGTAAGACTGAATTGTAGGACTCATAAAATTCCAGATATCTATGTTAGAACAGAGTGTATTTGAGAGAGATTTCCAGCAGGGGGCACCAGAGTCTAAGTCATGTCAAGTCTGTATTTCTCTGAGGTAAAACTAACAACAGTGACAGAGGAAGTGTCCACGTCCTTTGGTATCATGTAAAATTACAAAGCAGGAGTATTATTAACAAAATACAGTGGTGTAAAGTAACTAAGTACATAAACTCAAGTACAGTGTTTAAGCACTACGTCGAGGTATTTGTGCTCTCTGTGAGTGTTTCAGATACATCTCAGATAGGAGTTGTTAGTAATTCCTCAAATTAAATAAATAAATAAATAAAACCTTTACCCCCTTAGCCTCTCTGATGCTCGAGGCTGAAGGGGGAAGTTTTATCTTGTGATTGTTTGGAGGGGCCTGACACCTTGGTTGGGAACCATTGGGCTAAATGTAGCAGACACAACAGATTCATACATTATGATAACAAGGGGCGATTTTCCTGCAGAAAAATAACTTATTTTCAATGCTTTAGATACATTTTTCTGATAGTACTTTTTAAAGGCAGATTAGACTGGCCTGTAAAAACCCACAGAGACAGAACATGCTGAACCAGGGTTCAAACTCAGAACCTTCTTACTGTGAGGCATCAGTGCTAACAACCACGCCTCCGTGCCGACATGTTATATTAATGCATATTTTGTAATTGGATTGATATTACTACCACTGTGTAAAGCACATTTTAAATATTTCTTTTATATGGTGTTAGGCAATTCAATCTTAATAAAGTAACTACTAAATATAGCTGTAAAATAACTGTGGGGGAGTAAAAAGTCATTTTTTCCCCCTGACTTCTTGTGAAGCAGGAGTATAAAGTAGCTGAAAAAGTAGAATACAGTGCAGTAGAATGTAAACTGAAATACTCAAGTACAGGTACCTAAAATTGTCCAGTTCACATCTGAATTTAGCACAGGGATTTCTCAGGTTACGTGGATGCTATATAGCTATTTTGGTATTTAAATTATTCCAGAACATTAAGACTTCAACATTTTTAACTATCTTCCTGCTTTGTTCATTTTCAGGTTGTTAAAATCATGTTTTTATGGCAGCACAACTTCACCCTCTGGAAATATTCAAGATGTCTTGTTCACTATCTTACACACATTACCGAAAATTCATTTACCATGGAGACTTTCAGATCACTGGAGTTCACTGGATTTGAATAAAGGTTTACTTATTGAGCTTATTCAGTAGGACACATATTGTTTTAACAGCTATGGCAGAATTTGAGCATGGTGCTGGATTTACAGCCAAAGAAAAAGAAAAGTTTGACTAGATATAAAACAAGTGTCATATTCCTCAAACTCCTACAACTATATTAATGGCACAATACAATAACACAAAATTGTTGTTGTCCCACTTTCTGTTCTTCAACCTCCAGGAGTCACTGTTGCAGCATTTAACGAAAACATCAGCTCAGGGGCTCTTTGCAAAAGACTTGTCAGAGTTCATTAAGTATCCAGGAGACAATGGCACAGGCAACTCGGCAAGCTAGCAACTAGTTAGCCTGTCATTAATCATGGCTGACAAGGAACAAGGGGTTAAAGGTGGGAAAGCTGCCAGAGACTCTGTGAGTGATTTTCTACTGCAGGATTATTCACAGAGGAGAGCTGGGAGACATGGAGATCATGTCTGTTTATTGGTTCACGTCTCCAAATAAATGTGATCAGGGTTGATTTTCAGTCATATATATAAAACATATTTTCATGATTACTGCAACTCAGCAACTATAATGAAAGCCAAATTACTATCCAAACTAAATGCAAATGTCGAACTGAGCTCTTTATTTGACAATGATGCATCTCGAAAAGCAAGTTTAGATGGCCAATAAACAAATGTCACCATAATACACAGGGCTATAGGACTGATTGTTTAAGTGTCTATATCCAACTATGCAAAATGGGTTCCCACACTTCAAATTACTGTACAGCATCTTGCCAACAGTTTGATGAGAAGATAGATGACTAAATTCCTCATTACTTCCAAAACATTTCCTGGAAAAAACAACATACCTTGGTAATAATTATACAGAAAATAGAAATGCAGTATCCAATTGGTACACTGAGAATTAATTTATTCAAATTAATCATACATTTAGAAAGTCTTTTTGTCAGTGCACAGCAGGTCAGCTCAACATGTTTGTCTATAAATAAGCACACAAATGCAACATATATGGAGCAAGAAAAAAAAATGCTTGAGTTGAAATGCAGTTTAAAGGAAATTACTGTTTCCCTCACAATTAGTACTAAATTCTAAGAGGCTTTTAAGAAAATTATTAGGAAATTACAGACCTATAAAATAAAGTGGGTAATACTGATCCTCTACTCCTTAATAATTTTTTGAAAGTTTCCTGATAAGAACCGTTTCATTTGGTAGTAATTACAGGGAAAATGAAAACAAAGCTATGAAAGACATTACTCCATTTAAACTGTGCATTTATTATCCACTCATTTATTACTGGAAACTTTAGTCTTCATTTATGCTGAATTTTTGGCAGACACATTTCCATTTTAAATGTGTAGCTCACCTACTTCCCTCTGATTAAAAGCCTGAATATCGTCCTAGCTTAGCATTTAGAAAGAACTAGAAGTAACTAACTAACTACTACTACATTTAATTCCAACCAAATTAGATATTTCGGTCCAGGAGACGTCTTAAGAAATTATTTGAAAATAAATTTGATTCTGAGGACCCATGGAATAAAGTACTACAATAACATTTTAATTTTTAAAGTAACTGGAGGCGTAAAATAAATGTAGTGGAATAAAAAATATGATATACTCCTCTAAAATGCAGTGAAAAGCATTCATTTTAAATACTACAAGAGCTTTAGAGGTGCTTTAGGCGTATCTTTTTGTTTTGAACAGAGCCAGGCTAGCAGTTTCCCTGTTTCCAGTATTTATGCTAAGCTAAGCTAATCGTCTTTGGCTGTAGCGTCATATTTAGCACACAGACATGAGAGTAGAATCAATCTTCTCACCTAACTCAGCAAGAAACTGAATTAGCATTTTTCTACAACTAGCCCTTTAAAGCCTAGTAGAAAAATGTGTTTATGAGATTATATCAAGCACTAGCTGATGCCCACTGCTAGTGAACGTGTGTGAAAGAGTGGCACTGCTTCTGCTGCCTTTGCCTTCTGAGAAACATCTCCTTCTGTAGGCAGAAGTCTTTTCAGTGCCTGTCAGATATTCCACCACAGAAAGACAGAGAACAAGGAAGGCATAGAGAAAGGCGGTGCTGTGTGTGTGTTTGTGTGTGAGGGAGAGAGAGAGAGAGAGGGAGAGAGAGAGAGAGAGAGAGAGGGGAGAGGGAGAGAGAGAGAGAGAGAGAGTGCAAAAATGGTACTTGTGATGGGGGAAGATTGAAGTCCTGTTAAGTGCTCTGCTTGAAAGCATGTCTGGCCTCATTAGCTGTCAGTTGTAACAATACTGAACTGGCAGTGAAGACAGGTTGGAGTCTAGTGGTCATAAATCACTCCTCGACAGCTGCCTGACAAGCTGGGAACCAGTACACAGGCACGGGCACCCTCTCAGCCTCGACACTGCACAGGCACACAGCCGTGCACACTGTAATCTAAGAAATCATTGCTCTCACCCTGAAATTACCTGCAAAAGCAGAATGTGGTATTTTAGCAAGAGGGAAATTGCTTTCATTTCATGTCTAGCTGCACATACATGTATGTAAGCCCTCGTCCTCTGTGCACGTCTGTTTGTCCGTGGCTCTGTGCATTTGCTAAATGAGCAGTGGCTGCAGTGACTTCTCTGGGGTAGAGGGGGGATAAGGAGCAAGGCCTGTGGGTCATTAATCATGGCCCCTGACATGCAGAGCAGGAGGCCAAGGCTCCCCTATGCATACAGCTGCCGGGCCACACTCAATGCACAGGCGATGTGTTGACCCTACGCCCCCCTCCCCTCCCACTCCCAACGCCTGTGGCTCTCATCTGTCCAACTCCCTCACTGTTTGTGTCAGTCACTTACGGTGTCAGACACCACCTCCCCCTGACCAACCACAACACTCTTCATGCCTGTTGCTAAATTGGTGCGTTCACAGGTTCATACATTTCATTTGACCCAGATTAGACAACTAGTTGAATATTTTTAATATTTTTTGCCTCATTAGCTGCATAGCTGTAGGAGTGACAGCTGGTCCATCACTTTGGTTCAGACTGAAATATTTAAACAACTACAGCACTGAATGGAGTAACCTATACATTTTGTACAGACATTCATGGTTCCCAGATGATCTATCCTACAGACTTTTCCTCTAGTTCCACCATAAGGTTGAAATTTGTGGTTTTGAGTGTAATACCTCAACAACTATTGGATGGACTCCCATGAAATCTGCCACAGACCATTCATGTTCCCCTTAGGATGAAATGTAATAAGTTTGGTGATCTCCTGACTTTTCACCCGGAGCCATCATCAGCAGGAAAAAATGTTCCTTTAGCCCAAACTGTGGTTTTCAACCAAATACCTGCAACACTCATGGCATTCACATCAGCCTCAGTTGTACTTTGTGTTTAGTGCAAAGTAAATGTTAGCATGCTTAAAACATTATACCTGGTGGTGTAAGCATTTAGCTCAAAGCGCCACTGTGACTAAACAGGCTACAGCCTAACGGGGCTGCTAGCATTGCTCTATACTCTCAGCCTTGTAACTCTCATTTCATCCAACACAAACAGTCTTATTTTCATAACATTAGTAGTGGTTGTGAGTAAAACAGGAAGTTTTTGATGGAGGTTCGATGTTCAGTTACTTATAAAGAACTGAAAAAATAATACATATATTTCCTTTTGGTGCTGATCAGTCAGTTGAGTTGACAAGTCAATCAGAAAGTTAATCAACAAAAAATTTCATCATTAATTATTCCACTTAAGACTTTTTAGTCTTTTATTTTATAGACATTTGCTGGTTGCAGTTTCTCAAAAGTAATGATTTGGTGCTTTTCTCTTTGAAATTTTAATATGTTTGAGTTTGTGACTGTTTTGTTGGACCAAACAACCAATCTGAGGATGTTACTTTGTGGTCAGGGAACTTCACTAGCATTTTTCTAACTATTATTTTCTAACTGTTTATATATCCAACAGAATAAGTTAATTGAAATTTTTTGGGATAATGAAACTAGTTTGATAATCTTAACCCATGGTCCATTCATAAGCTTTTTACCAAAGCTTTCAAACGGATCCCACGGTCTGGAAAAAGCTAGTGAGTGGACCTTGAGTTCAAATTATTTTGCCAAACTTTCACCGTCAAAATAATAGTTAGTTGCAAACTGTACTTCATCTGTGCTTCAGTTCAACATTCCTCTGACTGTAAGTCATACTTTAATAAGCAGAGACACTGTCCTTCACGTCCAAATACACCAAATACCCAAAGACACAAAAATGTGAAAAACTAATGTGCCATCTCATTCTCATTCCCATCCACTGACATAACGTCACCCCGACCCGCAGCTGCTTGCATAATGATGAAAGCCAGTCAGGCTGTGAGACAGTGAAACACTGTTTCATCATTCACAGCTACTAAATCACAAGTCCAGGCACAAGACATCTGTTGAAAGCTGATTCCTTATCAGCCTTCCAACATGATTTGGGGAACATCTGGAGTTTCTGAGGACTTTGGCACAGTATAGACTGGAAAAACTCACAAAGAAGGCTAATTTTCTAGAATGTGTTGACATTTACAGTGCAGACCAGGTGATCTACTGCAGCATAAAATGTATTTTCACTGAATTGCTCTACATGAAGGAAACCAGAAAAAGATGTCTTAGATTGCATTTCATAAGAAACGGACACATTTTGAATTACAGGAAACATTTTTCATCATTAACCTTAATTAGGCACATAATTTAAATTAGTGTTCGCCTCACACGTCTTAGTTACTACACCTGTCAAGCTTTTCATTCTTGCACAATGGTGCCAGATTTATTAAAAATACCATCCACTACTTTTTGAGACAATGGATCCCTGATTTCAGACAGAAGTAGACTAAATCAGGCTAGGACAACAATCAATTTTTCTGGCTAAAATGACAACTGTCGCTATCAGATTTTATCAGCTGTAGCTGGCTGGCTATGAGCCATAAAACACAGTGTCCAGCTTACTTTTTAATGTTTCTTATTTTCTAACAAGAGTCCAAATATTCACTCCATAGATGTCCCTGGCAAAGAGTCAGTATCTGCACCAGTTATTGATCCATGTAGAGAGATGGAAATGAAGATAAAGCATTGTGCTTGTACTCCTAGGATGATCTTACATCATCACTTATTAATAAAATACAGCTTTTAGGATGAGGACTAACTGATATGGTTTTATTTATTTTCTAACACACACACAACAATGTTTCTTGGTCTTGGAAGTAACGCTAATTTGGGTTACTACTGCAGGTACTGCACTAGTTAGCCTGACATGCTAACATTTGCAGCCAACGTTAGCAAAGATAAGCATTCTGTTTAATGCATTCCTGACACCTTTGCTCTGGTGATTCTGGTTTTGGAAAGATTAAATAAAAAGACAAGACTCTCCAAACTCTTTAAATGCTGAATAGAATTCTTACTACAGACACAGACACACAAATGGGACAATTCTTAGTCTTCAGTTACAAACGCAACATCTTTGGGTGTAGGACTGTCTGACAGAACAAGACATCTGAAGACATTATCATGGGTTTGGGAAATTAGGATAGACATTTTTCACGTTCACATTCTGATGTTTTGTCAAACAAATGATAAACTGATAAACTGCGAAAAGGACTGACGGAGGAATTGATAATAAAAAATAGTCATTGGCTGCAGCCATAGTTTTATAGCACTCTATTTCTCCAGCTTTCATCTGTAACCTTTTTAAAGCTTTCCACATTTTTTTACTGATTCAACACACACATTGCTGAACACACACACACACACACATCCTGTCTGATCTAAGTTAGTGGCAGAGATCAGGTCTGGTGGTTAGACTAAACAACAGCATTTGAGTGGATTTGCTCTCCCTCATTAATCATCCTGACAGCTTGAAAAACAACATTTCCTCCTTAATGACTGTATTTGAGTAATCATGTCTGCTTATTTCCATGCAAGCATCTCATTCTGCTTCATACTCCCTCTCTCTCTTTCTCTCCGTTGCCATCCATGTGTGTGTATTTTGGAGCCTTGTTCTGACCTCCCAAGTCTGTGGCGTGGCGTCTGCTCTGGGTCACGCTGGCCAATTACAGCCGCTTACGTTCGTGAAGAGGGTGAAAAACCATAACCAATGAGAAAATGTGACCGTGAGGATCCAGATGCGGAAGGCAGAGGATGGTGTCACCCCCCGCATGTGGCTAACCCACCAGCACCCGCTGGCCTCCAAGCCTCCGCTAGGTCGCTGCCAAAGCACGTTTTTCCGTTAAGCATCGGGTCTGTGATGCATGAGAGCTGACAACTGAGCTAGGAGCCCTCAGAGCACAGCCAGATCAAAACCAGCTGGGGCCATGCACATTAGCAGAGAAACCATAATTGCGTTTGCCCTCTTCTACACCACTAAACTCCCTCTGTCGACATTTTTTTTTTTTACAACAGAGAAGGCTTGAGACACGAGGAAAGAGATGTGGGATAGATCTTAGAAGTGCCCTTTTTAGAAATAAAAATACCTGCTCGAGTGCAGGCTAATTTATCGTTTGGTGTGGGTAATTTACCATATGAACGCTGTAGTGGATCAGCTTGGTTTGACAGTGGTTTTGTGGAGTGTTTTTCTGTAAGCGAGAAAAGTGTATTTTCAACATTTCTCCCAGCCTGTGGGTGGATGTAAGTGATGGGTTTATGGCGGTTTAGAAACATCAGTATAGCATGGCTGACATCTGTGTCCTCTTTATTTTTGGACCACTTGAAAAGCCCTCATAGTAGGATGATGGATGAAGTGATAAAGTTGGAGAGAAGACAAAACGAAAGCAGAGGAGTCCATTTCTGGGAAGCAGTCCACAATCTGTAACTCACAGATAATTCAAAGAGAGCATCAAGGCAGATGTTTGAAATTTGCAACTGCGCTTAATGATTTTAATGCAAGAAACTATTTGACTATCTCCGAGGACAAAGGAAGAGAGTCCAAAAACACTAACTTTTTTTTACAGGCACAGAAAAGACCTTGGATATCTTTTCACTTTAACCTCATTTGATTCCCCCGTCTTCTTTATTTGGCTTCTTTGAACTGGTTTAGGTTGATAGAGAGGTTAAAGCCTTGTCATGTAATGAAGGAGCAACCCCACAGTCTGTCATCATTAATCATTGGGGCTGTCAAGCTGCACCCAGGACTTACTCAGACCAACCAGGCAGACAGTCCTCACCTCCAAGAACAATACCCAGAGACTTTTTATATGTTGCAGCAAAATATGTCCTCTACACTCTGGGTTTAATTTAGAGTGCTAAATAAAAAGGGGCTGTGGTAACCAAAAGATTAGGGGAGCAGAGTTGTTATGTGAAGGATGGATCCTCTGGGCGACTGGGGAAACGTGGGTGGGATAAGTGAATGCGTAACCTCCTCCTTCAACAACTGCTGAGTGGCCTTTGAGCAGGACATTTGCCCCCCAACTTCTTAACTGCAGTAATATAAAGGAAAGTGTTGCTGGAAAACAACATGAATGATGAGTCAGCTTTGCTCCTGCAGGTTGGAGGAAAAGACTGGAAACAAATGGAGAAAATCCTTATACCCTGATCCTTGTGTTTACTTTTTAACTTACCACCTTCTTAGCTGAGTGTGTGTTAATTCTAGCATTTGCTTAATAGCACTAAACATAAAGTGCATTCAAGTCGGATGGGAATTTGTAAAACTTCAAAGAAAAAAAGTCAGTGGGATTCCTACCCTGACCTCTGAGGACCATAAATATCTGTACAAATGTCATGATGATCTATCCAATAGTAAAAGACCAATATAGCCAACCAGTGAGCTACATGGCTAGTGTGGCAAAAATACTACAAGGCTCTCTCAACAGTATCTTAAAATAAAATAAGACACTGTTTTCCACAATGTAGCAAAAGCTACATTTAAAACTTTAAATGTATTTAAAATGGCACAGTCCAATTTAAACATTATTTAAATGGTATAAACACATCCACACGCTATAGCTACTAGATTGTACATTAAAGGTAGAATTAGAGATTGCAAAAACTATAACAGACATAACAAAATAGTATATCCTGTTTATGAAACCTTCTGGCCTCTCTCTATTTTTGAACCACAAGATACTAGATTAAGTTGTGTTGCCCCAAACAAATGTAAATTGCATCAGATGACATTTTGTTGCCTAATATATTTAGGTTGTCTTCTTCTCTTATAACATTTTGAGATCACTCCCTACTCCCAAATATTTTTGTATAGTCCCTGTAGTATCACTTATATTTACTTATAAGGGACAAAACACATTAATTAACATCCATATGATGTAAATGTGCCAGATTTAACTACAGGCTAATTTCCATTAGCAGTCCCTTGGCAGGTTGATGTCATTAAAGTAACAAACAAGTCATAGAGTACAATAAGCAGACAATGTTCCCTCTTAATTAAACTTGAATAACAAACAGGTTCCATTGTCACCAATAGATGGCATCCCAATCCAACACTACACTTCCCACCTTTGTTACAGTAAACACAGCTGACTGGAAATACTTGAAAAGCATAAGTGCACTGAAATCTTACAAATGGTGAAACCATCTCTCCCACACAGTAAGATCAACACCAAGACTGGGAATGACTGGAAAGCAGCCAACTCATTTCTTAGACTTAATAAACTAAGTGTGTCTGTTTTCTGGGACATATCTGGGCAACATGAAACCTCCACAGTGGGCCTACAGGATCTCATGCCCTCCTGCCGAACACAGACACTTCATAACAGCCTCTCAGACCACTGAAACAGGAGCGCTTTCTCTTGTTACAGCAGGGACAGGCTGTTTTGACCCCTGTGGGTCCCTTGTCAGAGTTGTGAGTGACCAGTGTGGGTCATCTATACTTCGCCAAGGGGTGTCACAGTGTCATGTTGCTAGGAAATGGCATATTACCGCTGCCAATCATGCGGCAGCCGCAGTAACTCGAGCGACTGTCAGGAGGACTTCATCTTGAACACGTATGAGAAGCGGCACTTTGGCTCTGATACTTATCACGATCCTACAGTATGTATACATTACATCCTGATAGGTTTGACTTTTCCATACTGCCTCCACGTCCACTGATGTCTTTTTAATTTTTTTAAAAATAAAACACAGTCAGTCTAAATCCATGAGCATTAAATAAGGCTGCTGTTGCTTTAAGGTGACACTGCCTTCACTGCAGAACAGAGGAATGTGAGCTGTATCCCTCTGGTCTGCTTACAATCTCACTGTCATCACAGTGAAAAATTAGCGGAAGTAAAGCACACCCAAAGTCATCAATCATGTGATTCTTTCATAGTAAAAATAGCCTCCTGTACAAATCCACTCCCCACTAAAGCCTTGCTGACTAGTCTACTGACGACTTGACAACTGACTACTAACGATTACATCTTCTTCTTCATCTTCAACTGGTAGAGCTGGTGAGGAAATTATTAAATAGATTTGAAGACATTTTGCTTGTTTTTCAGAGAGGTACTGTTATACAAAGACGCAAAACTGAAGTAGCTAAACTTTCATAAATCAAAAAATAACCAAGATGACCATCAAAATTGTTGTGAATGAAAACAATTCAACTTCAAAGTCATGATGAAATGGAAAAAATTACCTTCAAACTGTAACTACGGGCAAAAAGATTTGAAAAAAAAAATGGTGTTCAGTCCACTGAAACAAACCATACACTAAATCCTCTTTTATATTTTTTTTCGTAATTTTTCTTCTACGTTCTTCCCTCTTTTTGTTTTTGCTTGTTTTTTGTCTTATCTGTCAACTGTTTTTGTTGAGTAAACCGAAAGAAAGAAAAATCATGATTTTTGATTTTAACTCAGAAACATGTATAGAAACTGATAAAGACACAAGGAATAGTCACTTGATGACTGTATCTCATGTTTTTTTTAATAGAGACTGACCTTTCAAGAGAATTCATTCAGTGTGTTCAGTGTGCCACTACAACCAGTAGTGGGTTTCTTCATCCACCTGAACAGCTAATGCCAGTAGATATTTAGATTCAGGTTGTCTGTCTGATGAAAAACTGACAAAATCAGAAATGAAGACAACAGAAAATACATCTTCAGTGTGATTTATTTAACAAAATATGACCTCCCCTTTCACTGGATACCACCACAGGGTGCCCCAATTTTACAAAAAATACCACATCTCGTTTTTATTTATTTGCTGTGAAAATAAAGAAATCAAAAAAGCTGAGGAGTTCAGAGAGAGATGTGATTTCAACATTCATTCTCAAGAAGTGTTAAGACATGACATATTCAACATCTGTCATCTGGCTTCCCACATGTTTGCTCAGAGGACTGTAAAATGAGAATAGATTTATATGGTAAAAATGAAAGCTAGATTCCCGGTATAAAATAAATACAACTTCTCAGTAGGAATAAACAGAACATAAGGAATCAAAACAAATCATCACAAACCATGGGGCTGAATAAACACTTAAGTGTGTATGCTGTGTTGAGCTTACATGCATCTCTTTCAGGGAGAAAGCGACCGTGGCCAGACTTACATCAGCCCATCAGCTAATTGCCATCCCTGCCACACTACATTTTTCTGCACTAAATCATCATCATTTGCAGCGAGAACCCTGAACATCCAAGAGCTATAATACAGCGTCCAACCATCAATTTGCCATGCCCACAGGGCAGCAAAAAGTCACCTAAGGGCAGTTGCGTCTGTTGCCAAAGTATCCGAGCAATGTGCAGACATGCAAGAGCCACATGTGTCCTCTAATCTTTAGGAGTGAAGCCTGATTAGAAACACCAAATCTCAGATATAATGTATAAAGAAAAGTGTGAAGATGCTCTCAAGTCAAAATCCAGGACTTGCGCTCCATCCTAGTTCCACTTAAATCCAGTCTAGTCACAAGACGCAGCAACTTGCCGCATTTAAGTACTAACTTAAAGTAATACTTAGACATTTTGGGAAATACACTTATTTGCCCTCTGGGAAAGAATTACAAGAGAAGATTGATACCATTGTCATGTCTGTCCTGTAAATATGAAGCCTCAGCCAGCAGTTAGCGAGCTTAGCACAAAGACTGGCCGGCCTGGCTCAAAGGTAAACACTCACTACAGTTGGGTACTGATCAACACCAGAGCTGCTACAATTACAAAGTGAATTCATTAGTTAATCGGTTTTTCCAACAAAAACATTTGCTAATTCATGCTTATCATATGTGAGGATTTACTGCTTTTTCTGGCCACATATGATAGTAAATGAAACATCTAAGTTTTGGATTGTTGACTGGACAAAACAAGATACTTGCATCAGACTCTGGGAAACTGTGACGAACATTTCTCACAATTTTTTGACATTTTTTAGACTAAATGATTAGTTGATTAGTCAAGAAAGTAGTCTACAGACTAACTGATATTGAAGATAATTGTTAGTTGCAGCCCCAATCAACCTGTTATATCTTAATTGTTGTTTTACAAGGGGTTAGGTCTTGGCTAACAGCCCCATCTGCTTACCTGGAAACTGTTCCCATGTAAAACTTTGTTTTACGTATTCAACAAACAAAATATAATGTGGGCTAATTAGTGAGCTTTAGATGTTGTAGAGGTGCCCATAGGTTCATTTTGTAACCAGGATAGTTGTTTCACTCTGTTTCCGGTGTTTGTGCTAAGCCAAGCTAACTGGCAACTGATAACAGATATGAGAGTAGAAGCAATCTTCTCAGTGAACTTTCCACCAGAAAGCAAATAAACAAATTTCACAATTTGTCAAACTATTCCTTTAAATGTTCAAGCAGATGGTGTTATCACTGGTATCCCAGTGCAGATGTGGATCCAAGTCTTTGACTGTAGAGAGCATAATGAGGGTAGTACGGACCTGTGGTGGGCAGAGAGTGCAGGGAGATGGAGGAGGGACCAGGGGGCAGATGGACCTTACTGTAGGGGTGATAGCGAGCTAAACCCAGACTGGGGGGAGCCCTGAGAGAGAGGGAGCTGGGCATGGAGCCTGGACTGCTCTGGTGGGGGAGGTGAAGGTGGCAGGAGGCAGGTCCAGAGGAGGAAACTGAGAGCAGCTTACTGTCCATTCCCACAGGCAGGGCTGTGTGTGTGCGGAGGTGAGCCAGGAGCTCATCTGAAGTGGAGAAACGTTTGTCACACGGCCCCCCAGCTGAGACCCAGTTACAGGCGTGAGGCAGGGGGTCGTTAGGGAGCATGAAGCCGTACGTGTAGAGAGGATGGGAAAGAGAAGAGGACGCGCTGGATGACAGAGAGCTTTGGTGGAGGGAGTGGAGTGGGTGGGAGGGATACACCAACGGGAAGCTCGATTTGAGGGTGGAGGAAGGGTCGTGGATGCAGGAGTTGCAGTTGCTACCGCTGAGATGGGATACACTTGGGTAGCTTAGACAATAGGGGTCCCTGCATAAACCCTGCATGAAGGAAGGAGGGGAGGTGCCCGTGAGAGGGCTGGAGCTGGGGTGCTTTCCTGGGACTGCCATACTTCCCATGCTGAGGCTCGACTTTGTTGGGTCCAGCCCAGGAACAAACTGAGATGGGTAGCCTGCATAGGCCCCCACTACAGATCCATGGTAGCCCATATTAGAGGAGGGCAGGGGGAAGAGTGGTTGGCTTGTCTTGTAAGGAGAAATGGGTGTAATATGTCCAGGGCCGAGGTTAGGCTGGGCAGACTCTGCTTTACCTCCGTCATGGTTGGAACCACCATCAGAGCTGCCATTACTGCAGTTTGTGCTGGCGCGAACGTGGCTGGAGTTTGCATGGTGAGGACTGTCCGAGTTGGCCTTGTTCACATCAGCATCTTTTTTGGGATGATTATTATTGCTGCTGCTCGTGCTGGTAGGACTGCCCCGCTCATGTGCAGTTTCTCCGTTGGGAGTCTGGGAGTGTGACGTGGGCTGTCCACCAGGGGACTGGCTCTGTTTGTGAGGCTGCTGCTGCTGCTGCTGAGTGTGTCCTGGTGGGGAGCCGTTGCTGGCTCTAGAGCTGGGTGAAGCAGCGTGGGGTGGGTAGGACTGCTGGCCACTGGTTGAATTTCCGTTGGGAGTTACATTATTGCTGGGTACTCTGAACCCAACTTTGTCGCTACTACTGGTGACTCCGTCTCTGCGACAGTCCCCACTGCCTTTGTTATAGGGCTTGAAGCTAGATTTGTCCTCCAGAGAAGGGCGGTGCTCCCCGAGCTTCAAGCTGGAGACAGACGACCGACTGCTGGGCTCCTTGTCCCCCTGGCTGCAGGAGGAACCCAGCTTGGAGGAAGATGGAGGGTCTGGTTTACCAATCTGAGAACAGGTCTGCGCCAGCAGGGCCAAAGGACTCTTCTTGGCATCCAGCTACAACAAAGTATAGATAATGATTAGCTCTTAGATTTTTTCTATTGCATTCTGCCCAGAGACATTTTGCCTTTCAGTCACAATAACCCAAACCAAACAACAGTGGTCCTCTGTGATCAGCTGAAGGCCTGTAAACTCACTTTTCCTTATCGATTACTCTGACAATTATTTTCTAAATCAATAGCTTTACTAATAAAATGTTCTAAAATAGAGAAAAATTATACATATAATTTCCTTGAAGCCAAGGATATGTCTCCAAATTGGTGTTTTCAGAGAGCTTAAACAGTCACTTCATCTGTTAGTTGATTGATACATAATAACCAACTATTTTAATAAGCAATTAAATGTTTGGCCCTTTTTCAAGCAAAGACAGATAAAGAAAGAGATATATGCCAAATATTCTCTGCTTCTCAAATTAGAGGCTGCTGTTCTCTCTTGTCATTTATCATTTTAATATGAGAATTGTTGGATTTTGGACTTCAGGCTGAACAAAGGTGGTGTCTATAAGACAGTCTTGCTCTTATAGACACCACCTTAAACTCTGGCAGAGGTGATTGGTATTTTATATTCACACACTAAATAATTAATGGAAAAAACAATAATGTATCATGAAAATACATATAGTTGTAGCTGCAGAACTACTTATTATGCGTTTCCTTCGACCAACAATCTAAAGCCAAAAACAAAAAACAAAACATACAAACAAAAAAAAAACAGTTAACTACCATATATGTCAAAAAACAACAGCAAATTCTCAATTTATGATCAAAAAAGTTGCTAATTAATTTTCTTTTACCGGCTAATCAATTCATCAGGTAATAATTTCAGGGCCATTTAAACATATGATTAAGTTCTCACTCGTTGACTGGGGTTATTTTGATGCCTATTACGTAACTTGCATGATAATAACACAAGATAAGGTCAGCATTTGTTTGTTTCAGAAAGCACATTTCATTATTCGGGTGAAAGTTAAATGAAGGGTCAAAGACATAAGATGGTTATTCTTTCATTTTAAGGCTATTTTTATTCAGAATTCTCAACTACAGTGGAATTTAAACTAGGGCTGGGTCACAGCGGATACATTAACAGCTATCTTTACATTTCCTCCACGCTGCTGTGAAATCAGGAGCAAGAATAGAAATTAGAAAAGTGTAATGTGGCGTTAAAAGACATTAATACCTCGATGCTCACTGGCGCGGACGTCAAAGGCTGTAAATATTCCGGGTGTAGCAAGTGTCCGGTGTGCGCAGTCAACATCTTGATAACTCGGATAGGAAGCCGCTTTGCCTGCCGAAGTGGGTCCAGAGGGGTCAACAAAGACACCACGGCACCGGGGCGAGAGTTTTTACTGTCGGTGGTCTCACTGAGCACGATCCGCTTACTTACACGATCCGCAGCTGATCCTAAAGGGAGATATTTCATTGGAGAGAGGGCGCTGCGCTTTTAAGGCGTGCGTTACTCGTTAGTCCAAAATAGTGCTTAAATGTTGTTGTAATCCATGCAGCCACCGGTCATGTCCCGAAAACACAGCTGGACGTCCTTAAATGTCCCGAGGGACGGAGAAGATTCTCAGTCCCGATGCATCTTCATCTTCTCCTACTCCAATTTTCAATTTCAATTTCCAAACCAAAAATAGTAACGATAATTTAAAAAATCCACCGTGTGTATTTGAGCGGGTAAGACACTGAGTTCTGTCTGTAGAGGCATAAGAGACCACCACTTCATAGACTCCAAGTGCTGAGAGCAGATGCGTGTCTCCGGTCCGGACTTCGGCAGCTCACTGATCACCGCAGGCAGACTTCAAAGTGAGGCAGCCGCTGACTGTCCGCTGGGTGGCCGCGTCAGTGATGCGATGGGCGGGGGAGGACGTGCGTGAAGGCGGAGCGACGTCGTCCTTCAACTGACAATCCCAACTCCTTTCACATATTTGCTAAGCCTAATGTAATAACTCATAACTCACTCACTACTTTCTGCTGCTGAAGCTTAAGTAACGGTCGCGGATTTTCCAATGTGTTACTGTGAAATATATTATGGAAAATCTTAACTAATGTGAGAACACTAGAAACAGCAGAAATTATAATATTAACAATCTGTGCCTATTGTTGTCATTAACCTGATATATAGACCGAATAAAAACCAAAAAAATGTTAAGTAAAAGACAATTTCATGTGACCATTTACTGAATATCACAAACGTTTACTGAGGTCTTGACACATGCCTAATAGGCCTACCTTTTGGACATGTTTTGAAGCATTTCTTTCCAGGCAGATTATCAAATGTTTCTCTGAGATTGTTAATTTGATAAATTTAGATAAATCATGGTTATCAGGGAACATTTCACAAACACCCTTTGCAGTTCTAAATTCTATTCTCATTAGTGATTTATTTATTTCTCATTTAAAGCAATTGAAATTAGCATAAATTCATGAAAAAAAGTAGTTTACAGCTGAGTAAGTGTTGCCTAACAACGGTTGCTAGGCACCAGCGTGTGCTTTAATCTATGACTTCAGGTTCAAAGAATGAGTGACGCAATTGATGACGTAGTAACGCAGTCTTTAACTAGCCCACATATTCCCTGTATTACAGACATTTCTGAAAGGACAACTGACAGACATACGTGAAAATTCAACCAAGGATTTTGTAAACCAAGGATTTTGTAAACCGTAATACACACAACAATCACCATGACTCAAAAAGAATCATCCGAGATGGTGGAAATACCAGAGGTTAAAATCGACACTGTTCGTCCACTCATCGAATTCTTTTTTAAAAGGATGAGAGCAGAACAGCTGAGATTGTTAAATATGGGCGAATCTGACAATGCAACAAAAGTTATGATAGCAGACTTGCTTTTGGACATCATAACGAAAGTTTCACAAGTCTTGCTGAGGGCTCTAATTAGCCAAAATGTATCACTGTCTAAGGAAAATGTTAAAGACAGTCTCGGCAACACACTCTTTCTGAGTTTTGCCGAGGTTCTGGAAGTTCCAGACCTAGTCCCCTGCATCAGCTCAGAGAAGCTGTCAAACTTGGTGGCAAAAGAGGTTGCAGAGAGCGTCAACTCTGCCGTCCCCGTAAGTGAGTACCCTGAAGAGGTTGTGATAAAACACGTCACTCCTCCTCGCAGGCTTAACACAATGATTACCCATGCCTGCAAAATGATAAAGTCATTCGCACACAAGATGAAAATTTTGTGCAAACCACGGCCATATAGGAGGAGAGGAAGCCCGACCACCTCCATAAAGACACGGGATGATGAGAACCAAATCGACCAGGAGGATATGACATCTTCAGACGATGACGATGAGCAATCAGTCAAATCTGTGGAACCAAAAACCTCAGGGGAGATCTCATCAGAGGACAGCATTGTCATTGAGACAAGTAAAGCTGTCCAAGAAATAATTAGTAAGGAGGTGAGTCAAATCATACAGCCTCTGTTGGATGATGTATCGGACTCTGAGTATGACCTGCTGCAGTCTCAGTCTTCTCTGGAGATAAAAATTGTGGCAGATGAAATTGCTCAGTCGATCACTGAAGAGATTGAAAGTCTGAAAATGACAGAATCTCCAGATCCAAGCTCAAAAGTTCCACAGAAGAAAAAAATGTCCTTGAAAGGAGTTGAGCAGAAAATCAAGAACTTTTTCGCAAAGGGCTTTGCCAAAGCATCCATATATTGTATGCTGGCACAACTAAAGACAAAATTCCACCATACCTCCAGAGTTAAAAGCAGGGAGTCAATCCAGTCATTCATGGCTAGTGTTGACACTCTGCTTCAGACAGAGGACAGTGAAAAGGAAAAACATGGAAAAGAGGTTTGTGTGTTCCAGAGATTCAGAGACGTTTCACCTGCTAAAGTTCTGGTATTCACACAAGAACTTAGTGATCTCCTCTACAATCACATCACAGAGGGGACGATCCAGGTTCCAGAGATAATTCCAGAACAAACTCAAAAGAAGAGAAGTCGCAGGATATTGCCCGTCCCTAAGTTACGATCTAGTCTGTATAATGACATAAGGAGCAAAGCACAGTGTTTCCTGGCAATGATGTGCTGGTGGCTGAACACTCAGGTGGACCGCCACAGTGAAAGGGTCACACTTGCTTTAATGGACACCGGGTCAGAGGTAACATCACAGCTCAAAGAGGTCATCGCTGAGGAGGAGGAGACAGCACCTTTGGCATTGTCTAGAGCATCTCCCTCAGTTTCCCAGAGAGCATCTCCCTCAGTTTCCCAGAGAGCACCTGCCTCAGTTTCCCAGAGAGTATCTCCCTCAGTTTCCCAGAGGACATCTGCTGAGCCTGTGCAGGAATCAATGCAGGAAGCAAAAAAGAAAATGTCTGTCAGAGTGCTTGTGACAAAGCTCGTGTCACGCACATTCAGGAAAGCCAAAGTGACCTGGACCATCGGGGACTCAGACGCCGTCATTCAGCGTCTGTTTGACAGGACATGGGCCGCCGTTGAAGACGTCAATTTTAATGTTACACCAAAAATCTTTAAAAACCTTGACAAGGTCATTTTCCAGGACCTGTGCAAGTGGTGGGACTGTCCAGAGAACTTGCTGATTTCCATGAATTTGGGGGAGCCAGAACTTGAAAAATACATCGCCTCCTCTTTCAGACTTCACCTGGTACCACAAAGAAACGCCATCGTAAGGTTTTTCTCCTCTGTGGGCAGAGCCTTCTCCAACACCTTCAGGTACAGAAACAGGTGTAATGTCATTTAGATGACACATAATAGAGCTCCAGTCCTGCATCACTTCGAAGTTACCTCTTGCTCACTTGGCTTCTGTCCTTGAAGGGACAGAGGACTGTGGTGCGGGAGGTTACCTAGATTTGGGTTAGGGCTGGAGTTCTCAGGGCCACCTCAGTGTGCAACCTCACAGCTACAAGGCGAAGGTTCGGTCCCCGAGCCAGAACCTTGTGTTTGAGCATTGTCTCTTTTGGTGGCAAGGGTTTTCTCCGGGACCTCCGGTTTCCCCACATTTCCAACAAAAAAACAAACAAACAAACAAACAAAAAAAAAAAAAAACCAAACAAAAAACAAAAACAAAAAACCAAAAAAACCAAAAAAAAAAAAAACAACAAAAAATAAAAAAATAAAATAAAAAAAAAATCAACTCAAACTAAAATTCTACTGTTTCTGTTGCATTCATGAAATCCGATGTGTGAAAAGTACAATGAAATCTGTTTCTTTTGCTACAGTGTTTTTTTCATGTAGTGTTTTTTTGAGGGTCACGCTGAGAAATATACAAATTCAATCTCACCTAACTACAGGGTATCCTTGATATGCTGATATGCATGCTGAATGATTTTAACAACTTAATTTAAACATTTAAAATGCTATATCATACAATAACTTTTACTCATGATCTAATTGGGAAAATAACTGTATTTGTTATATTATGTTTATGGACATTTTGGTTTTTATTTCCACCATAAAATATTGTGATTTTACTTTCTGTGTCCTCAATAATCTTAACAGGACAAGCCATGCTTGGCTATTGAAATTATATATAATATTATATTATATATTATATCACTTTAATTTCATTTTCCACAAGGGCCAAAAACTCCCCCCCAAAATAATACATTCATTTTGATGGAAAAAAATTAAACAGCACCAGTGTTTTGTGTTTTCATAAACTGGGAATTTAAATTGTAATCTAATATTCTTAGACAGAAGGTAAAACTGTACCATCTATGGACTGCAGGAGAGTCCAACAGGAGATGCACAAACAAAAGCAAAAAAAAAAACAACAACAAAAAAACAAAAAAAAAAACAATCAAACAAAAAAAAACAAAAACAACCATGACTATAAGAGAAGATCTGATGTCACAGGGGTTTGGGGCTTTAGTAACAAAGATTTCAGCTACAAAGCAAACAATCTGTGGACCACAAATCATGAGGTTCAGTATCAGAGTGCAGTTTGAAGATATTGAACATCAGATATTTGACATATGACCATGTAGTAGTTAAATCCAAAGGGCAGTCTAAATGAAACCACATAATCATGAATATGTGGCAAACTAAAAATTTCTCAAAATGTCAGATGGGATCATGTAATTTCCATCTCATGAAACAGATTTAAGGCATGAGCAGGAACTCTCACTGACCAGGAGTGCACTGACAACTTCACAGAGAAGGATACTATGAGTGTACTGGGATGTGGTGCGTAAACCCCTTATTAAAACTAAAAATGCTCTTTTGTGAACGTAATGATCCAGAGAACAAAGTCAGTGAGCAGTGGAAACAAGTCATATGGCCGCATGAGTCATATGTGACTGTGTTGTCAACAAGCAGATGAGTACATGTAGGGCACACACTAAAATGGGTTTACCAGTCCAGATGCTTGTAGCTTCAATATGGCTTACAGTGTAGTACTAGCACAGAGATGTTCAAACTGTGAAGCATGCATCAGAATTTGTAGTTATCTCTGTCAAATATAAACACACAGACATGACACACAAATTGGAATTGGAGTGACACTGTGTATTTAAATAAAAACACTAAATAACATCCATGCCAAATAAGAATAAGCAATATTTTGGTAGCAATCAGATGAACAAACCATATTTGTGTAATGTACAGCTAAGTCAGTGAGCAGAGCGTTAGAAATTGGAACAGATATTGCACTTACATGTTATATGTCAAACGGTGTGACCTACTTTTTTCACATAAGGCTATTACCACATTACATACATATACTGTACAGGATGTTCTTTCACATTTCATAAGTGACAATACAAACTGAAAAAGACATCAAAGTAGTTGACAGATGACCAAACAGGATAAGTCACATATTTCCTAAATGCTTGATTCTAAACCCTCAAAAGTTCACAAACTTGTTTGCAAGGTGTCCTACAGTGTGTTGTGCGTCAAATAGCTATGTATCAGGGAACTATACACATGCGGCTATGTAGCTGTCATTTAGATGTAGAGCTGAATGCTACTTTGAAAATATTGTTTCATTATTATATTGGGGTTGAAAAGACACTTAGTCTCTCTTTATTAACAATTTTAATCTCTTACTTAAAAAGTTCAGGTATGCTTTTAATTTGACATGTACAGTGACAGATCATTTGTCTTCTGGCTTTTGCTCTGAGCATATCTGAGCACAAAAAAATCAATAAAGTACACAGAACATGTCACACTAGAGTCTATTTTCTTTTATTAATTTATGCCATTTTTACCAGCAAAGAGAAATGTGATAAAGACAGATCGGCTCTATATTAATGGTTCTATAAATCTGGAATGTTAATAACTTTATTGCATTACCGGCTGCTGACTGACTTTGCAATGAGCTAATTTTGCTAACCTAATTATACAATGAATTGGTTAAAGTACTTAAAAATTACGGCTGACAAGAACTATTAGCAGCAGCCCAAAATAGTCTGAGTCTGAGGGGCTTTGATTCTCTGAATCCTTTGCTGCCTCAATTGAGTGCGAAATTATTCCTAATCCCTTATTACCTGTGGGCAAAAGGCTGCATAATGTGAATTAGCTGATGGATATTTGTACATATCTTCCAGGGTCCTACTTAATCTTCAAAAGCAATGGTTCACACGTAAATAGAAAGAAAGGGTAATAAATGGACACTTAATTAATAGCACAGTTTCTGTAAAACACAATCCTTACAGACCTTGTTAACTCTCTGGAATCAGCATTAAGTCAATGTTTTTTAAAGGACAACATTGGGTTAAAGTAACTGTTGCCTTGACCTGATGCCCTGAACAGCAGAACAGCTACTCATGGCCATCCATCAATGTCCCATCTGTGATAAGAAGCTGCGAGTGGGAGCACCATCTCATCAGGAAACAAGGTCACAGCCTGCACCACTGTAGAGGAGACAGTACTTGTGTGGCTTTGGGGGAGAACATAAACAGCAGGAGCAGTGGTTTGACTTATCAAGTGCTGGTACAGTACAGTTGTTGTTAGAGAGGGCATTAACAATTTTTAAACAAGGCATTAATCTATACACCTGCCTCTGAAAATTACATTATTTACCTGTTCTTTTTCCCCCTTACATGATACTGTAGATCTACATCTGAGAGTAAATTAGTATTTGTGTAAAATGTGCAATAGACGAAGATTCATGGAGGTTGAGAGCTGGCTCAGGAGAAAGTCAGAAACTACAGTACATGTATCATTCTGTAAATAATAACTGCTGCCTAGATCTATGATTCTTTTTGTGTTAGTGTGTGACTTTCAGTAGTGGAAATATTCAGATCTTTAACATAAGTATACCACACCAATAACACAAACAAATAACCAATCACAGCAACAATTGCGAACTCCATATTCTGTTAAAATGACCATTTTGTCAATGGAGTCTAGTACTTATTAAATTGAATTTTTTCTGGTTAAGCAGTCTCACTCTTTAATAAAAGGTATGTCTCTGTAGGGATCCTATCCATAATGTTGTCAATAATCCCCATGAGCCTATCAGTACTTGAAAACAAGCACCTTGGTAGAGGCGATACTTTGGCGTGGATGATTGCGGCGTGGATGATAGATACCCATTACATTACACCACGGTGGATCATATGACTACTTGTATGCCAAGGGACACAGGAAACGCAGCTCAAATGAATGCTAACATTTATCCATATCTGCTGGATGTGTAAATAGGCAACAGTTTGCAAACAAGTTCATATTGGTGTGTTTGCAGCTTTGTTTCTGATGAACCCCCAGTATGGAATTAATTTTTCCTTGATCTCTAGTCTTCTATGTACGTACAAGTAGTTATCAGCTTTATGTAATGTGGCGTTTGCTACCTTAATAAATTATTTATTTCAGTTAACCAAATAACCTTACTAAGTTATTTTGGGATTAATATAGCAAACCATGACCATTGTGTCACATCAGATCTACAAAAGTGATTTATAGCAGTTTTGTAAGTCACTGACAAATTCAGCTTTTTCTGATGATGGGGAGTTTCCAGACTGGACTATACTGCTTTTTTATAATTATCCCTACTGAATAAGATTACAATGCATATTCCAGCAGGGTTGTGTTCCGCGGTATTTAAGCTATTCTTGAGTGTTATTTTATGGGTTTATTTTCTCAACCTTTATCTGACATACTCGGCTAAAAGCCATACTTCTCCGTAATCTCTCTATGTTTACTAAGGTTACTTTGTAATCAGCTCATTCATTCTCATTCAGGGTTGGCTATAATTATCAGAGCACAGAGTCTAGGTCGCCAACCCCATCATGCCGTCGTTCTGGTTTGTAAACTCCTACCCAAAGCGCCAAAGAATCTGCAGTGTTGATCTCCCCAGGATGGGAGTATATTTGAAGAAACAAGGATGTTGGAGGAGAGGAAGAGCTAAGACAAAAGGAGGGCAGGCAGAAAGCCAAGGAAGGTCAAATGCTGAGAATAGGGGCCACAATGAAGCAATGGGCTCTTCTCTTTAACTTCTGTAACTTGCCTTGAAGTTTGGTCATTACAAGCAGTGGCACGATCTAGTGATTACTGTTTCTGTTGTTTACCTAATTTGAAACTGGTTTCTCTCGTTCCCTTATCTTCAAAACATAATCAAAGCTGGCTACACCATTTAATGGAGACCAAACTTAGGAGGGTGGGTAGAAACTTGTATTAAGAAAAGACTCCCCTACAGCAGATATCATCAGAAGTGTTTGTATGCTAAAAGCAATGAGTGATTGATAGTGTTTTTTGTCTCGGCACTATCTTTGGTGTGGTATTTAACTTGGAAACCTGTAGGAAGTGAATAGGTGAAAGCATCTATGGATCTCTAAACAGCTAATGTGTACCACTGTACCTTTTAGTCTTTTATATGAAAAAAAAAAATTATGATCTATGTTTTACTAGCTGTTTCAAAACAGTCAGTTGAGACTTTAAAACAGGCCACTTTGGGTAATTTATAATGGCACAAGCACATGCATGTAGGACTGGCGTCCTCTTGGTCTCTACCACACAGTGTTGGAAAAGACAGGCTGGGGTATGGGGCCGGGTAAAACCTAGCCAATCGGTCATCTATTCTTGTAAACACATTCTGGCCTGCCTATTTTTGTTGCCCATGATTAAATATTGATTAATAAGAATGAACATTGCTAATACAATAGATACTACTCCTTGGCTTTGTAATGCCTGCTTAGTGCTAGTAGTGATACAGCTACCCAGCCAGACCTTATTACAACAAACATACAACATCTTATTAGAAAGCACACAATATTGCTCTTGTGTTTCTGATTTTTGACTAAAAACAGAGACACCCAGCTTCTAACTTCTTATGTAATTACTGGCTTTCCAAGCCCTAATGGTATGAAAACACAGAAACCTCCAACAATCACCATAAAAGTCAATTCACCATATACTTCCAAAAACCCACACATGCTGCCACATGATGCGAGATGAGAAATATTAAGGTTTCAGATGTGTTGCATCAGACAATCTTCACAATGTTGTATCCAGTCTCAATTCTTCACATACTTTATAACTTACTAAATATACAGGGTATTTCTTATTCAGGGCTGCTCCACCTATCGGCTCAGCTCCACCGAACATTTAAACCAATTAAAGCTGTTTTTTGGCTCTTTTATTACACACAGAGGCAAGAGCGCAGCACACAAATACACACACTTTCTCAATGCTGAATGCATTTGCTGTCCACCAGGTGGAGCGATCAGAGATCAGGCTGCCAGGGCGCCAGCCTGCAATCAGATTGTACTGTGCTGTTGAGCAGAATTTCCATCCCCAGCATCAAAGGATGTTTTTCACCCTTCTAGATTTAGCTTTTGGGATCTTATTCCCAAAACTGGAGCTGCCTGCTGGCTACTGTATACAAGCGAAAGGTTATAACACCACAGAAGGTTCTACTGCCGAGGCAATATATACATTAGTTTAAATGCAGCTTTTATTTCAAATAAATTTTATTTCTACCCTCTTAATATTATGAAAATTAAAGATTCTGTCCCCAAAGCATAGATTTGATACATTCACCTTGTTGAAACAGCAGTGTACATGGGCTAGGTAACAACCTAGCTATCTGAGGAATGCGACGGGTGGTGTCTTTTTTCTTGAGATTTTTTAAAATTACCCTCAAAGTAGAGATCAAAAATATGAGATGTGTTTGCTCTTATCTGACATGAAAACTGAAAATGTTAGCACTGGCTGTGCTAGCCTAGTAACCTAGCATTACTACTAAAACACACTAAGCTTTTTGCTTTTATGTATATTTGTAAAATGAAACATAACCAGCTAGTTCTGGACACTTCATTTGTTTTTGTACTAAGTGTCAAAAAGGCACACTGTATGGAAGCCATTAGGTGAATATTTAATACTTCTCTGATATTAATTAACTACTTCTGGCTAATGAAATCTACTATGAGTTCATTCAATTGAAAAAAAATCTACATCTAGAGAATGAGCCTGCAGATATCCTGTAAAAAGACTTATACTACAATAAATAGCTACATTTTAGGGGCTTCCCGCTTTGTGATCAGCTCCCACGAATTATCGACTCAGCTCAGAAAATTGGTAACTAAGGCTAGAAATGAAACCTGTTATATCTACAAGAAAACATCTTTTAAAAATTATTAATTTTCAGCGACAAATCTACCACTGTTACCAAACTACCTATGTGTCACGCTGATCAGATTGGATCCTAACGCTTCATCATACACAGTCCTTTTGGTTCACCTCAAAATTGTCTGCACTTACTACAGAGCATCCATACAGACTGACGCTCACTCTTATTCACACTATGGTGAAAAAAGGCCATACTGTTTTTCACTCTTTAGGGTAAATCAAAGTGGGCACTTTACTGTTTGCAGAAACTGGTTAGCGGCTGAACAGCCCCTGGGCTTCAACCGACCCTCGAACACTCCACTATGGCCTTCCTTCCACACAGTGGCTAAGCAATCATTTACCATTGATCCTCTCTCCCGTGAGGTGGCTTGCTTGAACAGATTAAGGAGGAGACCAGGCTTATCACATTTATCAGGCTTATACAGATTTATCTAAAGCTGATGTCCATCTTACTCACATGACTAAGAGAATCCTTAGAAATTGTGGAAGAATTTATAATTACAGAAAATCATACTATTTATTATGCTTTGACTTTGGAAGATGGTCAAACTCAAATTCCGACTAAAGAGTTAATTTATAGATTGAGGTAGGACAGAAGGTTTTTTGAGGCTAAAGTCAGTACTAACCGGCCCAAGAGGAACAATAAACACTGTCTCTCCATTAGGAGGAGGTTAATGCAAAAACCCTTCAGGCACATGAGTCCATCTACCGCATTTGGTGCTTCAAAACACTGTTCTGTCAGACTAGCAAGACCACACACACACTACCAAAATACAACTTTCTTTTTTTACTTCTACATTACTTGGGTTTCACATACTAATAATGAAATACTTCTAACATCTAACATTTGGTGAAATGAAGTGTTCAGGCGTCAAACACATCCTCCTGGAATTTACATAATCTGCAAATTCCACCAATAATGAGGAAAGAGGCGGCTAGGTAATTGCTCCTTTGCCGGATACCAAGTAATCTCGACCTGTCTATAAAATCAAAGAAGCAGTTAAGCTTTAACAGGGTACATTGAACCAAGGGCTATATCATGCGACAATTTTCTTCAATAGGAACTACTTCGAACGGCCTATAGATTTATTTAAGCAGATCGCTTAGTGGGTCAAGTTTGCAGGGTTTAAAGGTTAGAAAATGAAAGATACAAGAGAAATAGCGAAAGGCAGCTCTCCTTGCACGCTCCCCACTTTGATGGCTTTATTTACTTAACCCTCAACTGCCTCATTCCATAAATATCGAATGAATCACTTTCATTCAAACCAAATGTGAGCTACACCAAACGCAGAGCTGTATTCCTCACGTACACTTTATTGCTAAATCACGGTCAACCAACCATTTCAACCCAAAACACACCATTACAGAGCGAGATGCATTTCGCATTAAAACCCATCTATCCTTCGCTCAACCACGCACCACCGCCTCCTCTGCTCTCCTCAAGACATGGCAGCAAAGCAGATGATCTATGTAACGCTGACTTGTGGTTTACCCCAACAGACTATGGCAACACTGGAAGGTAGTAAATAGGATTGCTTTCTTTATTTGTATTTCTATCTTCCCCGAATAAATCAACCCAAGAGCATACATGTTACACAACATCCCCGAATAAAATCAAACTGCCACACAGTTACTCTGCATTTTCAAGCGGATAATCCGCTAATTTCAAGTTCTGTGACCTTGGACATTAAGTTTGCTCACTTTAAGGCACGCGATGTCAAGTTTCAAGCTTGCGTAGCTGAAGGCTGGGAAAGAGGGGATGATGGCGACCCATATTGTACCTATCAGTCACAGAGGGAGGAGAGAATCGCTGTTGTCAAACCACTTGTCAGGTTTTGATGTCACAAAGGACTACAAGAGCTCAATTAAAAGGCCATTATTTTGCTAAGTAAATTAGCGCCTATCAGCCACTCACTCAAACAAATAGTCTTACTTGGCTGCACCACTCTAATTCTTTATGCATGATATTTGACTGTACACGATCAGATAAAGGATGCAGTTCATGTTACTACTGCAATACTGCTAACATCAGAGAGCTGGAGAGGATGAGAATTGGCCAGAAATTAAAGCAGTGCTTTCTTCTTGTGCAGGGTGATTATTTACAGTATGTTTTACAGCTAATTCAGAGATTATATGTAGCCATGCTCACCCTGTTCCTAATGGCAAAGCGTAAAAAGATCATGAATCAGTCACTGCCCACCATACCTCGTTTTAGTTTGTGATGACGGGAGTGCTCTATTTGGAAGTTAGATTACAACCCCAGATTGTCTGAGTCTAATTTATCTCAGAATGAATTCATGAATGTAAATAGTGCCATATTTCACACATCCCTCCCTCGGATGGAATATGTATTACCGCTGCCCCAGAGGTTATACGGAGGGAACCGTTTTCTGAACAAGCATTACAGTGTCGCTCAATGGTGACCTTCTACCATGTGCAGAAGCCCCGGTCTGACACGCCGTGAAATGGCTTTTCTTTACTGACCTCAGATTTCTGCTGAAGTGGGACAGTTTCCCCTTCAACTCAAATGTATATGACAAACTTTAGAGGTGAGACGTGCCATGATTTTCCACAGAATAATAAATACAGATTCTCCTGATATCTTTAAAAGTGCGGTTCTCTTTTCCTCCTATTTCACCTCCTGCTATTTACTCACTTATTCTCTATTACTCCATCTTGATGGGATGTTGACTCACAGTATTTTCCTCCTTGAGTGCGTCACTAAGCACATTGGCACAACTGCGACTTGGCCACATCTAGTAAAGATACTTTTGAGGATATTTAGTAGGTAATAAAAACCTAGAGTCACATCGTCGATCTAACATTAACATAACCCAATCCATTCAGAAGCTCATTTAAAGAGACTTAAAGCTTTTTAACTTTCTTGTTTCCTTGTTAACCAGAAAATCGTAATGCCACAAATACAGCTAATTTCTAGGCTATGACTACAAGACCAACAGTGAGTAGAAACTCAGAGTTGCAATAAGGAGACAATTTATTGTCCTCCCATTCTTTCTAGATGGCATAAACCTATGACATTAAGCACTGACTAATGAGCTTACAAAGTAACAAGGGTTACTCAAGATGAGGAGCATAACCAGCTTTACATAACATAGTTTTACAGTCACATATTAAGTTAATAAAGAGTGGCACTTCCACTGTGTAGAAGCCAAGATGCTACTACATCAGAGGCCAGAAATATAATCATCTGTACTGCTCTATATTGGATGTATAACTATCTAAAAACCTAAAAAGTGGATTTGTTGAGGAATTGCCCTAATCCTTTTTTACGTTGTTTCAGACGCCATCAGACCTGCCAGCAAGACTTGATACTTGAAAAGAGTCATTTCTTATCAGTTAATAAAATCAATTTTATAATAATTAATTACTTGTCACAAATTGTACTGAGTATTGCTGCTTGTAATAAAGTATTCTAGGGCTGTATCCCCTGGTTTGCCATCACTACTTTAATACTTTAGCCCTGTATAGATTTGTGAAATAAGTAATTAATAAAAAATTATATTCTAACATATTTATGTTCAAAGGTCTTAAAGATTAAATTTAGCAGGTAGAGCCACAGAAACCTACATGGATTGCATTATGTTTAGAAAACTATTTTATTGTCAACCTCAAGCATTTGGGAGCTGCCATGCCTTGCCCAAGATATGACACTTTAGCCCTAAGTCTTTTAGCACTTATGTCATGTAACATGTAGTATAAGTGAATAACTACTGTTATGGTGTCCTATGGACTTGCAATAAAATTATACAGCTAGCCACAAGGATTTGTCATTTCAGCATAAGAAAAATCTGGTAGCTGCTGGCTAGAAATGAGAACCCTAGCACATCTAAAAGCTTACACTTCAATGTGTTATTTTTGTGGGAGTGGGGAACACAGGGTTCTCTATTTACTTCCTGCCAAATGGTGCTGTAAATTACTCCACAAACAGCCCATTCAGCCTACAGGTTTTCAAGTCTCATGTATCCATACACATATGTATTGTGTATACATGTGGGTGGTGTGCTTGAGAGGTTACAGGGGGGATTGTCACGAGGATAACACAGCTAAAAAGCACTTTCCTCTACTGTCATTCATGATAAATGGGTTTCAGAACAAGACTGAGCGTATATTATGCTCACCTATGGGTGCATACACACACTACTGAGACCATAACTCTGCTTCTTTACTAGAAACTGAAGTATGGCATTGTATATTTCCCACTCGACACATTTACAGGCCCTCCTGTTGTATAAACTCAGTGATTGGTATTTCGACACCACTTGTCAGAGTGAGTACTGAGCACACCAGCTACCTCCAACTGTGAGCAGTGGGGGGCGTACAGAGGGACAAAGCTAAGACTGAGAGGTTATTGTCTTTGCAAACTGGGTGCCTATGAAACTCTCTCTGTGTCTGTAAATTTATAGTGTTTATGCTCGCTGCTTAAAATCAAAAACCGTGGCCTGGCTGAACCCATTCATTCCACTGAACCAGTTGCGAAAATTTGTACTTTATTACAGAGCCCCAAATGTTGGGAAACAGTGGCTAAAAAGCCAAAAGCTATAATAGCTTTCAGATAAAGGGCTTTTCTGTATTACTTGCCAGACAGATCAAGTTAATCGCCGAGTCAGAATGTCATAGGCTGGGTGGATTTTTGGCATTTTTTCCTTATCTTTGAGCTTATTGCCCCCAGCTTTTCTCCTTCTTCTTTGTCTTCTTTCCTGCTGTACTGTCACAGTCTAGCCTGATCTATCTGGATGCATGCCTTCACATATATTTTACATAAGCTTGATCCAAATTATTATTGTATAAATCACGCCTATTTCAAAGGATCACAGTGGTGCAACATAAACCCATAGTTCCTTAGTTCATCCACTCCTTTGGCCACTCAACAACATTACATGCACTGCTCTGAGGAAGAGGGTCCAACCATTTTTCCACTTTATAATATAAGCATCTGTTACTTGTATTTGCATGTGTTACATATCCATTATATCTGCTAAGAATAGAATAAACCTAGTGAAAAGTACTAGATGAAATAAAAGCTGCCATAGCATGATCAGAGCTTGTGCACCCTAATTTATCATTGTTCTATCGTTTCTGTTTTACTTTTTTCATGAATAGGGGTCCCACATGGTCAAAGGAAAATAAAGAAGGAGCCACAACAGGGTATTGGAGAAGCCAATAGAAAAGTACCCATACCAATTTCTGGTTAAATCAAAAATTATTGTAATCACCATTATTTATTTCAGTATTAATTAATCTAACCTTTAAGGACTATGTTGTATACAATCCCTTTTACTTTGTAAATAGAATTTGTAAATTCATAAGTATCAATTGCAATACCAACCAGGATGAATCCAGCCTCTTTTACAGTGTCAGCTGGGATTGACTCCAACCCCCATGACCTTTAAAGGATAAGTGGTATAGATAATGTGGATGGATAAATATATGTTTATAGAAATATCAATAATTAATCTCATAATAATGACTCATCAGTCAACTCTTTCTTTCCTCATTCCCCTTTCTTTTCTCATTTTTGTTGTTATATTTGTCTATATCACTGTAGAAATGGATTTATCTTTGATCATATTTCTCAGTTTTTTCTACATTTTATTACCTTAATAATAACCACGACACCTGGTCCTCCACACAGCATTTTGTATTTTTTCTTATTTCCTTGAAGTAGTTGCCATGGCCCAACCTGGAGCCAGATATCTGCTCCAGCATATTTTAGACTCATATAATACTTCCATATGACTATAGAAACTTTTTATCTTATATTATTCTTTACTTTTCTTCGTTATTTTGTCATTAATTAAATCAAATGGAGGTGATTCAGACATTTACAGTCAGCCTAGAATCAACATATAAATGGCTACAATCATCAAATGAAGTTTTTAAATTAGGCACCACCACACCGACACATAGAGGAATATTTTGACGCCATTCACCCTCTGGAAATGGATCTTACGGTGTGTGATCCATGAAGCACATCGGCTGGCAGATTTATCAGCAAACAAGACAGGCAAGCAGGCGCAGACTAGAAATAAAGAAATTGAATGATAAAAAATGTCAAGTTATCTTAGCACAGGGCACTGTGATGCTTGCCCGTATCAAAGCGGTTGAGTGGAAAGCGGTTGCTTGTAAGAAGCGATGATGGGAGGAAATAGATACAACAAAAGCAGTTGTACTGTATTGTGTTTGTGTGTGTCTCCTATTTGACTATTCAAATGTTCCTCTCCTGATTTTTTTTATATCCGGACAATAATCTCCATTGTGTGATTCACAGAAACATTAAGCAGTCAACACTCAAAGTGAAATACAGTGCCTTCCACTTTGTACATAATTGAAAAAAAAAAGAGAGACAAAAGGCCACCTATTGTAAGGAGGCAGAGCGAAACTCCATTCCTCCTCTCCATTTTACTGTTGACCTCGCAAACTACAACCACCAGCCATGTATCCTTGTTTTGACCTCTGATCTGGCAGATTAGATTCACCCTTAAGCGTATGGGCTGTAGATAAATCAAAATACATGTCTGTGTTTGTCCCTCAAACAGAAACTCATTTTGTTCGAACTGCTCCATCCGGAATCCAGCCTACTTTTATATCCCTACAGCACCAGCTGTTCCAGCCATCTTTCTGACAGAGTGACCGATAGGGTGTTGCCTCTGGCACATCAGCCTGTAGGTACACAAAGTATTGAGGGGCTGTGACTCCCAGCACTGGTGTAACTGGAATCGTTAAGGGGTTTTATCATTCCCAGTTTTGGTTTACCGAACCAGGATATGACTCACAGTCAGGTGGGGAGAACAGTGATCCTCAAATAAGCTTCTTTTGAAAGAATCTTTGCCAGGGTATATATAGAAGTCTATTTCTACAGTGAGGAAAACAAATGCTGAAAAGTTATACATAATAACAAAAACAAAAAACAAGTAAATTGATGTGACTTGCAACTTAAACATATATGCTCAAAATGAGATATTAACTCCATAATTACAACTTCGTGAAATTAACGGCTTAATAGAAACAGATATTGCTTGGCCCACTAGAATTAAAACCAAGTCAAAATCATAAGATAAGTCAGAATGCTGAGGTCAAACTTTTGGCCCAATAAGTCAAATTACATATCCTGCAAGTCAGAAGTAGGATTTCAAAAGTAAGACAATCATGAGATGGTAAGTCTTAGAGTATCTCTATTAACTGTCAAAATATTGAGTTACTAGGTTGCAAATTGCCAGGATGAGTCAGAATGTTAATTTACTAAATTGGAGAGTGATAGTTATTAAGAATCAAAAGTTTGGCCCGCTATCTTGACTTATTATGTCGAAATAGGCTTTTCTCTCATTAATCTTGACTTTGTATCTAGAACATCTGTGACATATCTCATTGTTTGATTTTACTGAGTTCTTTCTCAACAACTTTTCATTTTGTTTTTCTTTTTGTAGCAGAACTGGGCTTCTATGTATAGCTAACCCCTTAAGGCTCGTATTTATTCACTGATCTATTTTTCTTGAATGTACCCCAAGAAAACATAACGGAATTAACAGTATTTAGATTTCCTTTTCTAGGTAGAAGCTACACTAGGTGAGATACTACTTATAAAGTTGCCAAACGTGAAGAGTTGTGTGATTATTGTTTTTGCCACTGGTAACAGTAATAACAACTTAGGTGTGTACTGTTACCTAAGGACTGTCATTTTGTTGTCACCCTGCCGCCGCATTGAACTACCCCTCCCCTCTATCCCCAGCCATCCTTGTGTCACAAAGTCAGCGGGAGGATTAGAGCTAAGACACAGGATTTATGCCTGTGTGTGTGTGTGTGTGTGTGCAGCGGCTGCGAGACACACTTGTAGTCTTCCTGCAGCCCCGCATTATTTCAGCGCAGGGCCCTGGGGTACCGATAGGAGGGTTCAGGTAATGTATGCCAGTGTGTGTCAGTCATCACTCCAGCCGCCCATCTGTCCAGCCTCGGCTCGATCCGCACTGCCTGTGGATTATATATATCCACCTAAGGAGGAATGCAACTCAGTCTTATTCTGTCATGTTACGTTTGATCTTTGAAGTGTGGCCACGCTTACAATGCAATCAACGAGCTGGACTGGTTCGAGGCTCAGTTTGGGTGTTTTGAGGAGAGTGGAGTTGTAATAAGAAGAGGAATTTATAAGACATACCCATTTGTTTGTTATTCTAGCCTCAGAGCTCACTCGTGCTCCTCCTCTTCCCACTCAACCTAGGCGAAGGGGTAGAGGCAGCCCATAAAGGATACACAAGGAAGGGGAGGATGTTAAAACAAAATAAAACTGGACCTATTGCCACACCAGAAGTGAGGTAACACTTCAAGAGCTGGAAACACATCTTTTGCCTTTGATGTGGAGGATGAGCGTGTCGTTAAGTCACTCCTTTCACCGCTGGAGTGAAACCAAGCACTGACTTTTAGATTTATGCACACTCCTTGACAGAGACATCTAGAAGAAGACATCTCCACATCTCTGGTTCTTTGGCAAAGAAAACATTTTCTGTCTATTGAAGATCATTTTACACAGGAGTCAACAGCAAGGCAATGTTACCTGAAAATCTCAGCGGTACTCTATTACAAACAGGTGATGACCAGAAAGGCTTACCACGTTGTCCATGTGTTTGTGAGATACAACTATACAAATGGCACATATAGGAAGTATCACATTTAAATCTATTTATAATATGGACTGTTTTAGGTTCTTAGGGCAGCTGGAATAAGTTGTGAAGATTATACTGACATTTCATCACCTCTTAAGTCAACAGTGACCCTGTTAGCAAACTGTTGCTTATGTACATTCTATCTGTGATTACTGGATCAACGTAGCATTCATTTGGAGTTGCGTTTGCTCACCACCTCTGGATATAAGCCAATATTCCCTCTGTTTTGGCTCCGTTTTGGTCTCTACACTAACTCCTGGGGACGTATCTGTCTCTTTAGTTGGTAAATGCTCCACTATATTCACCAGTTAGTCTCTAGGGTAAGTCTACCTGCTGTTTTGATACCAGAAGTAGGCGGTGTGCAGTGGGTATTTAGATCTTCTGAAAACATGCCAGGGCTGAAAACAACACTATGAGAGCAGGGAGGTAGACCAAAGCAGTGTATTTGCTGGCTGGACAGCTAAACAACAAAACTCACCATAAAAGCTCTGGGGGGAGTGCATTTTGGTTTGATTATTCTCTGCTTAAATTGTCAGTGTATTTATCTCTGCTGCAGTAGCTAGGTTTTTTACTGTAAGATTTGCCAGACAACAAATTTCAAGAAAATCAGCCACAGAAGAGTACTGACCTAAATGCGTGTCATCCACTGCTATTATGTGGATATTGGGAACAGCTGGTGCGCTAATTTCCTCTCAGAGGCGCAACAAGATGGCGTAGTCAAGCCTCAAATGGTGAAAACATGATGGATAAGTCATGCTTCATGTCGTCATGATTTATTCACTAAGTCTGTTTCCATTTCACTTTATCATATTATTGCTTTTAATGAAATCTCAACTGTTTCACATCAGACAAATTTAAACTTTTTTTTTTTTTTTGCAATAGCACTGGTTTCTCCACAGATCTTGGGCTCTTCAGTTTAAACAGCTGGATGAAACCCACCATTTGTTTTTTCAGTTTTCAATTTATCATTTGATATATTGTTATATTAAAAGTATAGCTGCTTTAGGAACACGATATATCAGATAAAGAAGGGTTCTAACTATCTAATATTCTTTCTTTCCAACATTCAATGGCTGCACCTTCCTAGTTCCTCACGTTCTCTTTTATTTTAGCTCTACCCCTCTCCCCCTTCGCTTTTGCTCCTGCTGTCAAGCAGCACTTGTCGGCTCGGCCCAGGGGCAAAATGCTTTTTTTGAGCCGGGTGCAGCCTGCTGGCAGGATCTGGGCAGGCTGTTGCTGGGGGCTTGTGGCTGTTACCACTGGGATGTTGCAGCATGTGGGAACAGTGCAGGAGAATCGGCCTTTGATACCTCCTCTGATTTCTCCCTCTGCTCTTATTTCTTCTCCTTTCTCTTTGATGGAGTTCCTGGCAGAGTGTTCAACAGCGACGGGGAGGCCGACATATCAACACCCACACAGGAGAGGAGGGTAAGGCTACCACACACTGCTTACAGTCCTGAACTAGCCACACCACGCTCCAGGGCGCACCGCACCACGACTCAACCAGTTTTCTCCATGTATTTTCCCTCTTTACAATGACAATGTTCTTTCCAACTCTTTAAAGTAACATGTGAATTAAGGCCCAGATCAAACCAATTAAGTGTAGCATGAGTAAGAGGACAGGGACGACTCCACAGGAGCTGGATTGGTGTTAGAGTTTAGGTTTATGGTCTGTCAGAACAGACTGTCTGACCACATTGGAAATCATTCAAAGCTGGGCGTCCATAGAGGGGAGAGACAGGAGAATTATGATACTATTTAAAAACGTGGTTAACTGCACATAGTTTCCGTAGTCTTCAAGACACTCAGTGTTACCTTGTTTATTCACATGAAAAGTGACAGAAATAGTTGTATGTAACTAGAGAGAGAGAGAGAACTACAGATACCAGACAACCAACATCCTGAACATACTGTAACTACTCAGACACAGTTATAGTCAAAGTTACTATAAAGAACATTTGTATTGCTTGGGATAAAACTGGCCATTTAGACTCTATTTCCATTTCCCTCAAAGATCAGCACTGTCAGCACAACCTAGCTTGCCCTATCAACAATGGCAAAAAAAAAATAAAAAATTGTTTGTCAAAGTTTGCAAAGTTAGACTCAACCTCATCTTTTGTCAGAGTTACTTTCCTCCTACAGGCTAATCCACTAAATGCAGCAATTCAAATGAAAATAATTGATTTAGCCGCCCCACATACTGGTGTTACTAGGCCTCAAGTCTCCAGCGCCTGGCAGCTAGGTAGCTAGCCAAGAAAGCTGCATCAAGGCCTCCTTTATCATTTCCCTCCACAGCCCTGCTCAAAATCTGGGAGCCATAGATGGGTTCCCAGAGTCCAACTCATGTTGGTACTGCACAGTGGGTTTGCCCAATATTTAATAGGTATTCAGATTTAAGCATAACTACATTCAAAGCAATGCAGGGGCTGCATTAGTATGGGCATGTGCTGGGAAGTGGGCGGAGGAATCACAATCCAAGTTTGTCCAGTTTGAATAATACACAACATCAGACTAAACTTTTAGACGGCAGTTGTGATGATCTGAATACCATAATACCCCCTGACTTGGATGGCAGCCTGAACATGGGAACATTCTGACAAAAAGTGTTGTACAATAGCCATTTACAAAGAGGTGAGAAGTGAAATACTACGTCATCTCAACTTCCCCCAAAGCTGGCTGCAACAGTTCCATTGACATCAATAATTGCGATAAACTCAAAGCTAGAGCTTGCCATTCAATGCATTAACAATGGCAACCAACAGCTCTTCAGGATGTTTTATCTGTGCTGATGTTCCTCATGTGTGGGAATTCAGGAGGTATGTCAAGAAAGCTGCAAGGTGAGGTGCGGGATGGGAAATGTGATTTGTGCAGCAAGTGTGCTTGAAATATCGAGATGAGAGACCTAAAGGAATGCTTTATATATAAACTGAGATGCTGGTGCAGTAACTCAGGTCAAACCTGGGGCTCCACATGCACTTCATATCTCTCACGTTTGTCTAGCTGGCTCCTCTCCTTGTAACTTATTTAAATTGGAGGCTTGGGCACACTGAGACATGTTTTTAAATGCTGGGCTCATCCAGGTGTTTTCATCAGTGGGTACCACCCTGAACTGTAAAGTGCACAGGTGAGTGTATTTTGCCTTCAGCTGGGTCTAGCTAGCTGTTTTTTCCCATGGTTTCAAGTCTCTCACAAGCCTGGCGACGCTGGATTCCTCAGCTTCACCTTATACCCGACCTGAGCTGCCGTGATGCATGCTCAACCTTCTCATCCCTGCTCTCTAATCAGAGAAGCAAATACAATAAAAGGTTAGACTGTTTCTTTTATTTAATTATAATCTAAAACAGACTTTACCTTACATCACTAAATATCTCTTGAAAATATCCCAAAATACATCATTTTGGCCTCTAGAGCCATTCTGAGCATGCAGAGCAAATGTACCTAAGGCCATAAACCTGCGATGCTTACACGGATCATAACTATATGTACAGATCTGTTATAGCTAGAGTCATGGATTTACATACGATAGGTGGCTGCAAGGTGAAAAGTTTCACAAACTCTGATTCAATTTAACCTAACTGCTCTACAAAGATCCAACAAATTCTGTACTAAACCTGTAGATTACGACACTGGTGTCCAGCACTAGGATTCATAAGGAATCAGTAATTAAAGAACTCTAATCTGTAGTGCACAGAGAAAACAGGTGGTTTTGCTGCCAACATACCTTAAAATACAAGGTAATAGCTTTGAGTAAAGCTGCTTTCCCATATAGTTTATAGCGCACAGAATGAACTTTCACGGGAGTGAAGCGCGAGAAGCTCAGCTACCTGCTGGGCAGCATCCCATCAGCAGGCAGACACAAAGCCAGCTCCTTGGTTTGTTAGGGAACTGTGATGTCAAACGGCTCTGATGAACACGTGACTTTCGGCCTCTCGTCTGGGGCCACCACGTCCGACAGTGAAATCTGGAAATAAAGAAATTAATTCTACTGACTGTAGAACATTGTTGCATGCTTTTCTTCTGGGAGTATGCTGGGGTGGGAAATTCTATGCTTCAACTGCTTTTGAGGTCACCACGTTACTTTTAAAGATTATTTTCTATATCCATATTTCAGACATAAAAGTTTGCTTTTTACTCACTGCTTTGCAAATTAGATTTACACTTAGAAACATGTCTGATTCTAAATTTTGGTCTAACTAAAGCCTCCAAGCTGCAGGCCTGAGTCGAGCTGGGTGACATCTAGAATCAACATGTAAATTACAAATTATTTTTTTCCAATAATGAGTGCATATCATGATGTAATCAATATATTCTGCATTTATATTACATTACGTTGTTACCATCTAAAAAGCAGAGCCTGGGCAACACCAATAAATGAACAAGTAAAGAGTGTAATACATTCTTTAGCTTACCTATAGTATTCACTCTGTGGGTAGGTTGTTGGGTCTCTCTCTATGCGATACCTATTTTAAGGTATGGTCTAAGACCTACTCTATATATAGAGGCACCTTGAGATGACTTTTGACTGTGATATAGAAAAGCTATACAAAATCAAATTAGAAAATTAGATTAATAAAAATAATAAATCATACTTTAGAGCTGATAAAAGTACAATTTGGACTTGAAGGTGAAAAGTGAGTAAAAAACAACAACAAAAAGCCACTCTAAACAATCGGTTCAAGTTATCTGGGCTGCAGAGCCTGTTAAGTTGATTAAGGTAGATCACCTCAATCACACGCTAAAAACAGGAACGAGCACGTCTCTGTTTATATAATAATAGCCAGCAAAGATATTAAATAGAATACAGTAACTGAAGCATTATAATTGAGAACAGATGGTTTGAGTCTTTTTTGCTTTTTGGCATTTATCAGAGTTTGTAACAAACAAGAATACAATCATAGCATTTCATTTTACAATCACTGTGATATCTTCTTTGATTACACTCTTTGTAAACCTAAATTAACAAGAGCTGATCATAAAGGATACAAAATGATCTCAAGGCGACCCAAAACAACCACAAAGTATGATGCAAAGCAATAATGATTCTGACCAATATAAAGAGACCCAAAAAAAAGACAGAGACACAAAGTAGATTTTGAAAGATACAAAAACAACCATAGAGAAAAATTAAAACAAGAGACACAAAAAATGACTACAGATAGACAGAAAACAAGCACCGAACTGACTGGGCGTTTTGTTTCCTTCAGGGAGGGTTCTATCTTTTTACTCCTAAGTTAGTAGTTTAGAGCTTTCTGAAGTGTTGATAACCAGTTTGATAAATATGGGCCCTAGATACTTCTTCCATAGCTAGAAGATGACCATAATTATCAAATGCACTGGCTAAAGTGAAAACAGAGAGAAATCTATAGCCTCAGATCTCACAAAATCAACCAAATCAGACACTGAAAAGGAAGATGGGACTGAGAGAGAGGCTGACTAAATCATTAAGACAGCACTGTACGGGCGACCCTTAGGCGACATGTGATGAGGCAAATCAGCACCTGACAGAGAGAGAGACGGATGATTTACTTCAGATTGAGAACAGACACATTGTTCTCTCGTCTCTCCTCTTTTCTCTCACCCATTTATCCCCTCTGCAGATCGTGATGCCATTCATGCCCCTGAAATGCCTCGCTGTAGTAGTTTCTCCTTCTTCCTCCTTTGTTTCTCTGCTCCTTTTTCTCCCTTAAGCGTTCCCAGGCTGGGCTCTCTCAAGTTTTCTTTCCATCAGATTAAGTGTGACAGATTATAAGGAGGAGACACGCGAAGCAGGAGTTCAGATGGCAGACAAGAATAAGATCAGACATGATGCAGTAGCCAAAGTCACAAGGCCTTGCCACACACACACACACACACAGACAAACCCTGCTTCCACGGTGCAACCGACCAGTCCATAGCCACACATTACTCAAAGGCACCCTCAATAGCCTCTCCTGAGATCCTGTCTAGTTTACTCCATCAAAAGGGGCAAGGGGTTACACGAGACACGTCAAGCAGTGAGGGCCGGGAAATCTAAAAGTGGAAGGTTTGGCGTTTACTATAACAACCGTAATTTGATTAGACTTGGGTGACATTCTTTACGCACACAACTCAGATGGGAGGCTGACATCTACTGCACCAGGCCGCATTAACTTCTATGAACTCGGAGACAGGAAGAGTGAGTATTATTTGAATCTCTCTTTCCATTTAACGGGTCAAACATTTAATACTTTCAAGACACATGACAGCTCTGCGAAGGATTTATAAATGTGTGGAATTATGAACATCTGTGGGGACAGATAATGGAGGAGATAGACGAGTAACAAGAGACAACACAATAGTAAATATGCAGAAGTTTTTCTGCATGGATCTTTAGTTTATTACATTCATGGTGGTAACAATGAAACATATCTTTAATATTTGATGAAATGGGCTCTAATTTTCTTTTTACTGTCTTGGAAACAGGAAGAGAAAAAGAAAAAGCACAGAGCCTGGTGACCCAGGAGGCTGGGGCTAAGAGGGACCAAGCAGCAGGGGTCAGCAGGAGGAATTCAATAAAACTCTTAAAAGCCTAGCTGACATTTGAAAAATAGCGAAATTATAAAAAAAAATGCAGCAAAGAATGCCAGAAAGAGAGGAGTTATTGTATTTGGCACAGAATCGGGAAGAGAGAGGCCCAGGGCACCACGTCAAATGAGCCGTCACTGGCGGAGGGTTAAGCCTTGTGGTGATTAAATACTGGAAGCCCTCACAAATACTGGCTGGGCAGGCCAGACCATGAACATGTTTAATGCACAAACCTTAAAATGAACAGAAAACAAAGAGAGGGAGGGGAGAACTCATTTTAGACTCCAACACAAGACAGGCGGGTAATATCTGGAGCTGAGATAGGAAAAAACGAATTCAGTTTTATGTAAGTAAAAAAAAAAAAAAGTGTAAGTTAAAATAGAGTTAATATTCATAGATGATAGAAAGAGGATTGATAGATGAAATGGAGTCACTGGGGTGTGGATGGGATGGAATTCAGTCAAAGTTTGGCCAACTGTAAAATGTTTTGATGCGTTGTGGAGGATGGCATCAAACTGTGGTTATAAATCTTGAAACATCAGCCGGAGTAACAAACAGCTAAATCAGCCTCCTTGGCAGCGGTCACATAGAACAACAGCAGCTCCGGATTATCACGATCAGTCATCTCTCACTTTCAACTTGTCTTTCTCCTGTTTCTGTCTGTCTCCTTTTCCTGCTGTTTTCTCTGGCTCACCTCACCTGCTCGAGGGGTTACTGGATTCTGTGTCAAGGTCTCTCGCTCTACCCTGACGGTGTCGCTCCAACAGCGCGGCTAATGTTACAGCTGTGAGCCAGACGAAATAATGAATGCTCATTTGGTATTTTGACGTGAATGACATCTTACTTATTTCTTTCTCAACACCATCTCCTCCACATCTCTTGCCGATAGCCCTACAAAGGCCAGAGTGGGGCGTCTGCTACTAGACTACCTGTACACAGTACTAATGGCGATATTTCAAGAAGAGGAGGTAAAGAAGGTAAAACAGAAAGAGACAGGCATACAGCATCGACGCAAAGTCTGCAACACCAGTTTGGGTTCGCTCAAAGCTAAGTGCTGACACTGGTAGCAGGGGGTGTGTGTTTGACAAATCTGGTGACAGAAAGCAAAGGAACTAGGTGGAGAGCCTTTTGTGCTGACTTCTTCGGCCTTAACTCTCTCATCAAAGCTCTTCAAGTCTATTTCATCCTCCTCGCCTCTCACCAATTCCTACCTTGATTCCGGTTGATAACCTTTGAGAGGCCTCATGGTGAGGACATAGGAGGAACATCTCCTCTATCAGCACCGCTGTAGCGTGAGGCATTCGCTGTCCAGCGTTTTAGAGAGCACTGTGGTGTAATTAATTCAGATTCTTCTTATCTGCTGGAATATAAGCGGATAAGCCAGACGGGACTGTCCCTGGATTAGCATTGTCAGCGTCTCTTCGTGGCATGTCTGGGCCAACATCTGTCTGGTCACTGAACCCGTGATTGTCTGGCTGATTTAGGCCAGATGATCCTCATTATCACACCCTAAACAGATCCTCCCATGAACCTACGTTGGTGCAAGGGCAATTTAAAGACTGTGGCCTGTCTAACTCAGGAAGGCCCATGATGATTCAGACCTCTCTCACACCTTAGGAAGGGGAGGGGTTGATTGGAGGAAAATGCTCAAGAGGAATGGAAAAAGCTGCACTCACAGTGAACTATAGGCGTATCCTTCTGTAACAATACGAAACACATTAACACTGCAAGATATTTCTAAAAACAAAACATACAGTCAATAGTCCAAATGCTCAAAATGAGAACCTTAGCATGAAGACAATTGATCTCCCACCTCTGAGTGTCCCTAGGCGTTGCATAAATTCTCAAATTTATAATAGCTACAGTCAGGGTTAGGTTTTGATAGCATTTTATCGAGATCCGTTCAATTATCAAATCCTTATCAAGTCAAATCCTTTGAGTCCCTTATCAAATGCCAATACAAAGCAACATTATCTAACTATTTTATCTTAAAATAGGAAACCAATTGAATGCTATTTCTTGCTTTCTATGCCTTAACTTTGGTAGGTACAATCCACCCACTAGAAATTGGCTGACAGTCAGTTAGACACTTTTCAATTTATTAAAGTTTAGGTTGCATGTCTGATTAAAACCAGTGTTCATCTTTGACAAATGATAGAAAAGTAAAATATCGAATTCTAAATGGGTCTAGCGTGTTGTTGGCAGGGCTCATAAATGTCGACACCATTCGGCCATGTTTCAGTTCACTGGGGAGGCTGGTACAGAGTTTTTTTATGGAACCTGGTAGATGCTGTATCAAAGTGGGTGGACAGTAGCTAGAGTGGATTTACTACCTAGAAATTTACTGCCAAATGCGGTTCTCAGGTACTTTAGTATTTTATTGATTTCCTTAAATTGAGGTGCTTGAGTCAAAAGTTCAGAGACTGCGACTCACTTCAAAGTAGTCCTTGCAGTGATGCACGCTCCTGGCACTCCTGCCATATACCACAGGCTCACTAAACTTCTTGCATGGTTTAATTTCAGTTCCAAGTGATATAATATTTTTGGACGAGACTTTACTTGTAATGGGTACTTTTACATTGTAGTATCCCTCTTAGAAAGTAAAGGAGCTGACGGCCTCCCATGTCAGACAGACCTGGATTCTAGTAGTAGCTACTTGCAGCTGTTGAATTCCCTAGCATCCCAGTGTACAAAAGTGCTTAACCATGACTCGTGGGCTGTTAGCTCAGACTTAAAGTCATGCCTTAGTTAGAGGTCAGGTCAAAGTCAATTTCCCCATGAAACGAAACCAATTTGTTTTGGCAATAGAGACTGATACCACTTCCTCCTAATGAGTCAATGATGAGGTTGTTTTGGCCTGTACCCACAGGTACGAGCGCACCTCTTAACAAAGCCTAACAGCGAGAACAAAACTTGAAAGTAGGCATATATGCTCAAATGAAACAGGAATCACGTACAACAATCCTGAACAATAGATTTTCAAAATTCAGTTTAACATACTCATTTCAAGCTGCTTAGCAGAGGAGAACTTGTTAACTGCTATACTTTAATCAGCTTATGCTTTTCAGGTCAAATCTGATAAATTACACTTCATAAAAGCTGCGTGTTGGCAATAAATCACTCCTGCCACGGGGCGCGCTGGCAAAGGCGCAGTTAACACAGTTTATTCTGGTTCTTTGAGTTTGGTCGGTGGATGAAATCAAGAAAGACCTCACAATGATCAGCAGGTGTAGCTTAGTGCAAATAAACCAGATGTGAGGTTTATCTCCAACATATCACACTAATGCTTGATACATTTAGAAAATACATCTAATGAGTCATGTTTTGACAAAAACATTGAGAAATTCAAAACCCGTCAGAAATGTGGAATTTTGATTAATGATTGTCAGCTTGATAACCTCCACAAAGTGATACTCACTTTTCACAGCAGCATGGCACTAAAATCTCTTCTCTGTCAAATCAAACTACAGAAGCATCTACCTCTCTATCTTTGTACAGTTTAACATAACCGGATGTTAACCTGTACTTAGTAACACTAGAACACAAACAGATACTGACGCTGATCTAATACTATATGATCGACTATAATGGTGCATTAAACATGGGATCCACAGAGCAACCATGTCTCATATTAATTAATATATACAGCTTGTTTATATTTCTGTTATTTGGCAAAACTATTTTTAGATTGCCATACAAAGGGCAGGAATTCTGTAGTCCATTTCTTCCTTTCGTTTCCTCTTCAAAATAGCAAAACACAGTGAACAAGTTCAAGCGCTATAATCACGTCGAAAGCTGGTCAAAGACGGAATTATTATCTCCAGGCTCCATACCTTCAACTGCATTGCTTAACAAGCACGGACAGGTTGTTATACATTTTAAACCAATCAAGTTAATAAGCTAATGCAATGAAACTCTAGAACTGAGCTGCTTATTCTTAGCAAATAAAATGTGTTTACTATTTTAATATACATTTAATTATTGCTGTACTATATGAATTGCTCAGGCAATTTAGTTTAAAGTTAGAGAAGATTGTTTGATTTACTATCATGTCTCTGTGTTGGCTTTTCAGTAAGTAAACCGGTCACTATCTGTCAACTTAACCATAATCACAAAAGTTTCATCCACTTCCCATGTCTGGATGTTACCAACTACATAAGAGAGAATATAATAGGAAAACAAAATGGAAATAAGTATCAGTGGTACTTTACTGATATATTTCAATATCAATGTTTTGCACTAGCACAGTATTAATTGTAACATTTTTCTTAATATCTGAGAAGTTGTAATCTGATCAGTGTTGTTTTTCTAAAGCATATTTGCTTCTGGAAGACACCATATCAGCATCATTTTCTAAGAGACAGTTTTGCAGAGAGTCACAGGTGACTGAACCAACCAAAGAAAGTCATCTGCTCAACCCACATTCTTTACAGGAATCTGATGGCGGTGCCTTATGTCGTTTTACTAACTGTCTTAAACTAAAGGAGAACCTGGGACAAATGAGGGTTTCTACCGCTGGACTGGCTATAATCTAATTTGCAAAGTGTGGAAGGAAAACTTTCAAAGGCATAACAACCCCAGTTAATCTGTATCTCTGATCTTACGCCTGCCTGTCAAGTGAAGGAGGGCTGCTGCAAAACAAGCGGCAGTATAATTTCGCAATGGCCTTCCATAATCGCGGCTAGGGTGAAAAGAGTTCACCTGAGACAAACAGGCCGCTGTGCATGTAGAAAGAGACAAGACTTGAAATAACCATTAGCAGTAGTTAGATTTACTGTATATGGAGTACATTTATGTATAGTGGGTGACTCTTTAATTATAGTTAAGGCGTCAGAGAGTTTGACGATTTCAAAAAAACCTGGGAAGCGATTATTTTAAGGACTTATAGGCACAGGGGAGGTCAAGTATTCTTGGCACAAACCACATCTATTCAAAGCCTTGAAAATCAGGTGCTTGGCTACTCAACAAAACTTCTTTTATTTGGAGTCAGCCACATTACATTAAGGCTGCTCTGCAATGAGTCCTGACACTAAGAGAATGTCTTTTGACAAGGGTGACAAGTTCAAAACAGAGAGATGACCCCAGGGCTAGAGACTGGCTAGACTAGACAGGGAGCTGGGGCCCCAGGCCTGTGGGTCCATGACAGTCGATGAGGCTGGAGAAAGAACAGGTGAAGCCACCAAACCATTAGGTGACGCGTGGATTCCCACATTGCAGGTCCATCGAGGTCTGATGAAATGGGATATGGCAGCAGCTTGGCAGTAGAAATCTGGTTTGGGCGGGCGTTGGGCGGGCCGGTGACTCTGTGCTTGGTAGCATGGCAGAGGAAACGCTAACAGGGTTTTGGGGGCTTCCCAGGTCACCGGGTAGGTGGAAACACATGGTTCAGTGTGTGTCTCTCTACACTGTCCTACAGTAAATTACAGTGGTGGCACAGTTTGGAATTTGCCAACTCTGGGATTGCTTATGAGACGATCAGAATAGAGATAAAATAAGTTTCTGTGTAGAGGCGGAAATCAAAGGTTTACCATTTCCAGTCCCGTTCACACTTTACTCAGCCCTATTTACACTCCACCGTGTGGCTGTGCGTGTGTGTGCTTTCAGATTCCTGTAGAGTTCACAGGTAAAGGCTGGTGGCTGGGATGCAAGGGGTTGAAAGCCACCATTACCTAGGAGGGTCAGCAAGACTGTGGCATGAAACTTTACTGGGGTTTCAAGACAGCAGGAGGTTACTCTTCTCAGTCATTTAGACACCACGAAGTGCTCACGCCAAACCCGCCAAGCCCGCGCACAGACCACGGGCCAGAACCTCTTTCAAAGTACAGTAAGTGTCACATTTTGTACAAATTGCCTGTACTACGACTGTACTTAGAAAACTTGGTTATACAAGGATAAACTTATATGGTTGTTTTGTTTCCTGCGCTGTAAATACATTACGATAAATTCCGAACTATTTCAAGTCATAAAGCGTTTAAGCATTTAAAATGGCAAAAGCATCCTTACTTAAAAACTAAATTTAACTCCCTACTGATGGTGAGTTTGTACAAGCTGTATGCAACTTTTTGTGTCCTGAGATAAGGCACTGTGGTAGACTTTTGGACCAATAGCAGATCATCTTGACCTTTAGGGAGAAATGAGGCAGGTCAAAATGGAGGAGGCTCTTCGTAGCTTATTAGCTGTTTCTACTACTCTGGTTTGTTGGCTTTCCTTGCAGGTAAGAACTGCTCCACAACGAGACATGGTTTTGTGAACCCAGTTCTGAGACCAAGTCAATGGTACAAATATGTCTGCCAGAATGACTATGTGATTCTAGGTCTCCTCTGCTGGGCCCGGTGGTGAGGAATTTGGATGGCCCGGATGCACAAAAGTACATTTTGAAGATGTTTTTACAGCCAGTATGTAAGAGCATTTTGCAATGAGACAAATTCTTAACACAGTGCTTTTCCAGGCCTCTTCAAGCCTGGATAAACCCTTTCGCATCCACATACATACTCTAACACAGTACTGGAGTACACATGTCCATACCCTTTTGCAAACCACTCATCTAGTGGGATCAGGTGGATCTGGGGTTTTTATTTTCTTTTTGCTCTCAAACTGGGGTCCTTTGGGAGTTGAAAGGTGACAAAGTCTCAGCTGCACACACGCTTCAGACATATGGGCAAAGAGGCGCCCCGGCTCTATTTTGACGGGTGCTTTTTAAGACTAAGACCTCTAAGCCCCTAGGACATGCACTGCAGACAATCCCAGGGGGTGAGGTCACTGTGAGCCAACCTGTGGCGAGGCAGCAGAGGAAGTTTAAAAGAGGGTACAACAGGAAGCACAGCTCTTTTCTTTGCACCTCATAGTGGTGGCCCTCTCCCTCTCTGACCACGTACCTAGATCAGTTGTTTGCTGTGGAGTTGCTTTTATTGATTCTTGCGTGTGGCTCTGGGTAATGCACTGAGGTCTGTCGGGTTTGGTCCCACAACTTTGGTCCAGGCAGAGTAACTCTCTCTGCTGGATGGACTAGCACTTGAGCTTTGCTTACATTTGATTACCTGGGTACTCTGATTCTTGTAGTATTTTAAGATCTGGTCTACTGACTCCTGTCTACTTTCCTATAGGGACATTATTTTTTGGTTTTCAGTGACTTTTTCCTAATAACTATTATGACATAGAATTTTGTACTTTGGCATTTGTTGCTCCCCACTGCAAATCAGTCTACTGATTTTAGTGATCCCTTGACTCTGGGGTGCCACCATGGGGAATTTGACAGTAGATCAGTGCTCTGGGTGGAGTAGATAACAGTTCTACTAGATTATTTTGTTATAAAATTTAATTTTGAATTGAGCACAGGGTGTAATATAGAGTTTCTCATCAATTACATCTTCAAGGTTACAAAGTAGTCCACCACTTAAGCCTCATCACCTTTACTATAACTGGCTGGGCTAAACTGTTAGGATAAACTGAGATGGGCAGACCGTTTTAAACCATGTGCTTTTTGTCATTTATGGGCATGTGCTTTGCATTTACCCCGACCTTGTGGCCACTGTACGACATAGACTCTGGTCTTGATAAGTTATATAAAGGGATAAGTGGAAATGAATTTTCTTTCAAATGGAATACAAAGTAGTTTTGCATAGGCATTTCTATCTTGGATCCTGTATACCCAGTGCCGGACTCTGTGTTTCTGTAACTGCACGCCTCCATGGGCCTATCTCTGCATAAGGATGAGTCAATACACCAGTCAGCAAGGTCCTCATCACACACCCCTTGATCCCTTTGCCAGCCAGATTACAGTGAAAGCCACTGGTTTTGTAATGCAGCAACACGCTCAGCTGGGTTTGCCTCTTGGTGATGGATAGTTGGGCTGATGTTTACTAGCTATATTGAATGTGGTGAAATGCTCTCTACTGACCTCATGGTCAAACAGACTTTAAACAATACAAAAATAGAGCCGCTTTGTAATGGAAATAGGGAAATAACTGTCTGCTGATGTAATTTAACACCATTTCCTCTCAGATGTGTTTTGTTGTAAGGGTAGACAAGCAGTAAATTTAGAATATTTCCCATACCCAGTTTTTAAAAGTTTGTATACACATGTTTGGGTTACTTAACAGAAATGGGTGGAAAACAAGAATTACAGAAGGAAAGGAGAGAGGAAAGGCGAGTGGCTGTCTTGAGGACAGAAACCCAGATTGAGAAAAGGCCGGCAGGCCATCAGATGCAGTCTTGGTTTTCCACAGCTGTAATTCTCCAGCCTACCACCAGAATTTCATCAGCAACAGCAGTTGCATTAAGCTATGCACAGCAGGCATGGCTTCTTTCAATCTCCTTCCTCTGGCAAGGTGGGATTTATTGAATCCTGAGTTGCACAGATCACCATTCACTCCTTGTGAGCTGTCCAACATGTCAGAGGGCCTTCACAATACTCTTAAATTGGATCTGCCGGAAGGGTTTCTCTCTCTCCTCCTGCTTACTGGGTTCCTTGCTCCCATTTTAAACAGGGGTGAAAATGAGAGAGCACAAGCAGGAGAGGAGGCTGGAAATCACCATCTGCTCTTTTCAGTGAGACAGACTCCAGTCATCAATTCTGCTGACAGGAGATCAGACAGTTTGACCTGATAAAACACAAGAAAAATGGAGGATGAAAAAAGGCAATGGACATTACAAAACAAGAGAAGCCTTTTTAAAGTTTTTTTGTTCTACTAATCAAACCGCTAACTCTGACAAAAAGTAAACGCCTTGTACCTGCTAAACATTAGCATGTGGCACTGCGGTATGAGCATATTGGTGCTTTGACAGGACTCATCTCAGCCTCACAGAGCCGCCCAGCATGGCTCTTAAGCCTCTTAGTATTATTACAATACAGGTCTGTACATTTTCAAACTTATCCAGTCAGCTATAAGGGGGTTATTTATGTACTGGTAGCCATGGGTTAGCAATACACTCTACTAGAAAGACAAACAACTTAGAAAGGACAAGTAATTAGCACATAATGTACCTGATGATGGCGTACTGGAATGAAAAGTCTGGGCAACAGTTAACCCTGTCATCCCTGGGGGAGCCGTGAATGTTTGCATCAAATTTCATGGCAACCATCCAATAATTGCCACAGGACTGTCTTGTCCAAAGCAGTGAACTGACATTATCGGCTCGACGTACTGCGAACAATAATTGATTAACACAAAATGGATAAGACTGTCCCACCCAGCCTATTACAAGATATTTTATGTCAACCTTCTTAGAACACCAAACCCTAAACTAGCATGTTCCAGTATTCAAAGTGAAATGGCAATGGTCAGTCTGATTATCAGGGCACTAAATAAAGTAATAAAGTTCTGCAGCTAGACCAGGGTGATTCTTCAAAGATCCTAATGGATGTTTAGGTGGACGGTTAAAGTTTCTGACTTTGACTTGGTTTTACTAACACTGAAGTATTATGGTCAACAAGGTTGTACACCCACATAATTATTTGTGTAGTTGCCAGAACTGCATTTTTATTTGTAAGTTATCCCTTAAAGTCCAACTTTTAATTAAAAAGAAAAAAAGAAAAGACATTTATTTAGCTGCCTTCCGTCTAAAACTACCAACTGTCTTCGATTTGCTTTTCAGTCAGTACAACATTTACATTCACCTAAAACTGACCACCTCCTTAATTATCAGCAGAATTATGGCTGGAATGCTGAGGAAAGACCAAAGAAGAAAAGAAAAATCACAAGCAACAGTTAGAAAACGAAGAAACCAGATGGAGGGAAAACTCAGGACTCCCATCTTTCAGTTCCACTCTAGCCTGTTCTTTGGAAGTTAATTAATTATTGCAGGGTTCTTTAGATAAATCTATCATCCTGCGATTTTTCAAACCATTTGAGAGGCTGGTGAGGAGATATACACGGTCCGGTCATTACATAAATCACCGGCCAGATTAAAACAGACACAGCCATTGATGAGAGGAGGAGGATCAGGTCAGCCCTGGACTTTCTCACACAACAGTATCCACATACACACACACACACACACAGGATATATATATTATATGTGTGTGTGTATATATTACAGTTATTTACAGTATCTCTATATACGTATACATATATACAAGGGCCTTCAAAAGTTTGGAAAAATTACAGCTAAAAATCTTATGCAGGGATTTTGATCTCAAAGTACCTGTATGTTCTCTTGTAACCCTTGTTCTTTAAGACCCTTAAATGCATGTTACCCTTTTAAAATAACATCATAGCAAACATTTTCTCCAACTGTCCTTTTCCACAAACTTTTTGAAGCCCCCTCATACATAGGTACATATATTTATTTATTTATTTATGCAAACTTGACCTGCCAAATTTAAACACTGACAGTTCAGCTGTATGTAAAGATTCAAAATGAACTTCTGTGTTGTGTTTAATTGTGTTAAATAACATTCATTTTGAACTTGATGGGTGGTGTTAATCTGAAAAGGCTGTGGGGGTGCATCAGACTTTAATGCATACAGACATGCAGACATCTGCCTAAAACATAACTTGCCATTACTGGATCTGTTTCACAGACATTAAGAAATATTCAAAAATATCATACACACCCCCTTTGGTGGGATTTCTACACTTCTGATCCCATAATTAGTTAGAGGAGCTGTTGAATGTTTACTCAGTTAAAACAAACGTATTGCGGCCGCACCATCTGGTCCCGATCCCTACAGTATCTCACTCAGCAGAGGAAGGAGCTGAGCGAATGACAACAAGGACATGTGAAAGAATAACAAAAAGGCAGGGGGGTATACTGTGTACTTCACACCTCAGTACAAGGTGTCTACATTTTTATACAAGTAAGGACAAAATATCCTCTTTACAGATGAAAACCTCCTGAATTATAAAGACATTTTTCTACTATGGAGGACACTAAGGTAATTTCCTCAGTGATCTTTTTGTGCATTTGTTACATGAAGATGAGTTTATATCCTTTGACTGCATGCATATCACACATTAGGTTTTTAAGGCTTATTCTAATGTTATTTTAGGTTATAAATGTCAAAATCTGACTTTTTTCAAGTTTTAAAAAACAAAATAAATGGGTAATAATCACTTCTAATTTCTTTAGGTTTTAGGTGGAGACAACTTAGAAACAGACTGAAGCAACCCAAGCTGTGTTGTACATATCTGATACCTCATCAGATATGTACAGGCATCTCTCCTCCCCTCACAGTGCTGTGCTGTTGTTACTGCTCAGTGACAGAACATGAGACACCTTCATAGTCATAGTCAGCTATTGCAATAGAGATGGTAACTAAGATCATTTACATTTATGGTAGAGTGACAGCTGTTAATGATTTGTATAATACCACAGTTTTAAGTTAAGACGTTGCCTTATACAGATGTTACTGTCAATTAATAATGTCTTAATTAAGGCTTTTCTGCTGTCTAGTTCATTTCAGTATGTAAAGTTTGGATTTTAAAAACCAGCAACTTTGAAAGAAAAGAACATTACTGAAGGTTTAAATAGCATTAAAATTTTATTACAAAGTGATTAGGCAAAAATTGAAATGGGATTGCAGTTGACAGTAAATGGACTGAACTTTAAATCACCCCAACCTTTAATTTAAGGCTGGTTCAGGATTTATAGGTTTAGGGAATTTACGATGAGCTTAGGTCTGTAAGGGTGAAGGTTAGGAAAAGGACAAGGTCAGAGGTTAAGGCAGGGAAAGTGCTGAGTATTAACAGGAACATGTGTGGAGCCAATGAAATGAGGGTCAGGTGGACAAAACATACTGAAATATTGAGGAATGTGAAAAAGACATGCTAAAGATGGAAAAGCATGGCACGATTAACCAACATTTGTTGTTGAGTCCCTGCTGACCCACATTTATAAAGTAGTCTCAATATTTCCATGGGCAGATGTGACATGGCAACAAAATTGATGAGTTGTCAAGCCTCATGTTTAAGTAAAAATGACTTCTAGAAGCTTCTAAAATGTGAATATTTACTAGTTTCTGTAATAGTAAACTCAGATTTTTAGGTAGTTTTTGACTCTTGGCTGGACAAAGTGAAGTAATTTGAATATGTTAACTTGAGCTTCAGGGAATAATTTAGTGAACTACACTTATTGTGCTAATCTTATTAACCAAGAGCACTTTCACATATACATACATACCACATTCACCCATTCACACACACACATTTATATATCCTGTTTCTAACACACATACACTCACACATACTAATGGCACAGCAGTCAGGGGCAATTTGGGGTTCAGTATCTTGCCCAAGCACACTTCAACATGTGGACTGGGGGAGTCAAACCACCGACCTTCTGATTTGTGGATGACCTGCTCTACCTCCTGAGCCACAGCCTCCTCCCAACTACACTACTAAATGCCACTAAAGAGACATTTCTCCTCTAGACCTTACATCTAAATAACTGGCCCAAATACGTAAAAATTTACATATATCTTTCCACTACTAAAGCAAAGACTAATAAATAGACATGAATTTGTGTAGCAGAACTTTCTTGTTTCTTTTATTCTCTCCAGTTAGACATCTCAGAACACCTCAGATTTATTTTGTGACCAGCTTGATGAGCCTAACCTCCAGATAAGGACTAAACTCCTAAATATATAAAATTATATAAATTAGTTAAACCTAGCTCAAGCAGCTATAACAATAAAATGCTGTTTATGAATGAATGCATCTGTGTTAACAATCTAATACTCTAATAAACATTAGTATATCAGTCACAGGGACCATTTTTCAACAGAACTTTTGAAAATTTACGGAAATTTTGCTGATAGTACCTCTTACTTATATTGAATTTTGAATGCATTTTTTTTAGCGCTTTCACTTATGTAAAGGATCTGAAGACCTCTTCCACCACTGATGCTTATCATGTGCAAATTTGGTTTGTTTTACTTTACAGAAAGTAGATCGGTGTTTAGATACCAATCTGTTTAAAACGCTGATATGCAAAGTTGTGATTGTGGCCTGAAGCTCTCCTGTGTCACTTTTTTTCCACATAGTGTCCTACAGGAACGGAGCGGACATGTAAGGCAGCCGATAGCCATCTGACTGGGAAACACTAAATCACAGATGAAACAGCAGGGGGGAAGCTGTAAATCACACATTACAAAGAGCCTGGTGAAAGCTCAGGAACATTGCTCTGCCATGACATCGTCCCTCGTAGCCTGCCTTCAAAGCCGGCTCAGGCAGGAAGCCGTCATTCCCACTTCCTGTCTGTGCAACCCAGGGGACGACAGCACAACTGAGGTGTGAAGGAAAATTGCATTTTTTTATGTTTGGATATATTCTTCCTTCCAAGGACGTGTGAATCTATTGTGATTGTGCTCACAACTGCTTCTGGGACCTGATGAAAAGAGATTACAATGGCACAGGAATCACATTTGTATGAATGTGAACTTTGACCATGATAAAGCTGTTGTCGTGGAAACACGACATGATGATGGGTTTGTTGGTGTCAGGGTTGGTTTGGTTAATAGTTAAAACAAAGAAAGACAAAGGACTTTTCCAAACTATAAACTCCTCTAATCTCAGGGTGTGTGTTTGTTTATGTGTGTGTGCACTCATATGTATTGTGTACAAGCAGAATTTAAGTTGAATTGTTTTGGTTTTATGTAAATGAAAAAATAGGAATGATAAATTAGAGTTATATAGTGCTTCTCTATGTACTCAGATGCCTCACAAGATGGCATACTGATGTTATCAAGCATTATAATCCAAACTACAGCTGAGGTTGATGGGGATGTCATCAGTTTTGTAGGTATTTGATCATAAACCAATGTATTGGACAATAAAACAATAAAAGAAAATGACAAATTGACATCATGATGGCACCAGATGAAATGTTAAGAGATCACAGACTATTCATTCTGAGGGGAACATGTGTCTGTACCATTTTTCTTGAGATATGCTCATGGCAGACATGCAGCAAAGGGCTGGGCCAAGATTCAAACCTGGGCTGCTATGGTAGGGACTCAGCATTGTTTGTGGTACATATTCTACCAGGTGGAGGACCCTATCTGTACCAATAAAAAAATCTTGTTGTGGCGCTAGAGGAAAAGTCAGGGGATCGCCACAGCCATGAGGATACATGTCTCGGCACAGTGGATATCTGAACCAAGTTTCAAGGCAATGCATCGACAACAACAACAGCAACAGTTGTTGAGTTATGTCACTAAAAAACAAAAGAGCCAACCTGCTGGTGCCATCAGATAGGGATGTATCCTACTACAGTGATCTGCATGTGATGAAAGCATGAACAAGGGTTTCTGCAGCAGTACTGAACAGTTTGGGTTGGACGCAGATACTGTTGCAGAGATGAAAGAGGAAGAGGAAAGACCTGGGTGGAAGCAGTGAGGGATTTTTAAAAGTTTTTATGCATCCAGTAATTAACGTGTTTGGCAGATGGCGAAGCTGAGGGTCTTAAATGAAAGGTAGAGCTGGGTGTCATCAGTGTATGGGTGACAATAGAGGCCATGATGGCATGGTATCTGACCAAGAGGTATTCTGTACAGAATGAAGAGAGGGGGACCAAGGACCGTTCCATGGGGAACGCCATGGGTGAAAGAGACTGTGGCAGATTTATGATGTTACAGTTTGTAGTTTGTTTATATGCTGGTTTATTTGGATCCCAATTAGCTAAAGGTGTAGTTTTCCACAATATAGCAACCAAATATAGCAACCCAAAAGTTGTTTCTATTAATGTCTTCTAACTGATACAAGTATAAAGCATTAGTAAATGATTTTTTAACCTTTCATGAAGCCACTGATTGCAGCTTATTAATGCTTTATAAATGGCGCCATATCAGAAAGTGGTACCAGATTACTATAGCTTTTGTGAGCCTGCATGCTTTCCAGACTACTGTGATGATGATGCTCATTTGGGTGTGTTTGATTTGTCACATTGCCAGGATGCAGTTAGTGAATGTGAGCCCCATTAGCCCCGGATCACCAGACTTGTTAGCAGCAGCACCTTCTGCAATAATTTACAACCCTTTCATCTCAACAGAATGTGTTTCTTGTAGAGTGTAATGGAAGTAATCCATTCTGCCTGTCAGTGCTGGAAAACACTTTGTTTTCTGTACAAATGGTGTTTTGGGTGGAAGATGCTGGTTGGGGTAGAGATGGGGGTCGGGAGGGTGGGCTGGGGAGGGGGATTTTACCATCGTATATTTTATATATATGCAGGTTTTATTCGTTGATTATCATCAGTTTGAAACAAGAATTTCCAAAACAGCTGAAAACTACAGGTCAGCATGCAATTGCAGCTTAAATGTCAATTAAATGAATACTGACCGGTTATAAAGCAGCTCAATAATGTGTTGTGGCTCAAAGTCATTAGGATTTTTTTAGTCTTTCTAGGAAATTTGCACTTTCACAAAACAGAGGACCTGCAAAAAAGCCTGACAGATCACTACATATTGACTAGCTTCAGTATGTAGATGCTGCTTTCATTCAGCACAATAATATATCAGTGGTTCCCAATCTTAGGTTCGGGATTCGTAGAAGGAGTTGTAAGTTCAATCTGAGTGATCATACTATTGTTAACAGGGTTTTAAAGCAGAAAAAAACATGTTTCAACTACTTTTTTTTCCAGACTTTCCTCTCATTTTTTTCGCTTTTTTCGTGTGAATTACTGTGTATTTTAGGATAGTCCTAGCCTTTTAAAAAGTGATTTAAACAAAATCAAAAATTTTATTAAAAATTATTTTAGGTACAAACCTAAAAATAAATTTTTAGCTTTAGTTTGGTCTCTACCAGTGCCTGAGGCAAAATATGTGGCTCTTTAGCTGCTAAATGCTCCACTACGTTCACCAGCTAGTGTCTAACTGTGTCTGTCTGCTGTTTAGTACTGAGAAGGTAGTGTACAATGAGTTTTTAGAGATTTTGAAACAACACTGATGAGAGTGGTGAGAGCGAACTAAAACATGAAACTTGCAGGACAGGAAACCAAAACAGTGAGCTAAAATACTCTGAAATGTTCTGTAGAGCTGAAGGGAACGTCAGATTACAGTCAATTGAACATGGTCATCTAATAATATTGCGTAGTGCAGCTTTAAGTACACATGTACTCATGTGCTTGAATGCTACTTATGTTTACATTGTGGAATTGTAACTTTTTTTCCCAGAAAGCATTACTTGATCTTGAATACACTGGTATTCATTTGCACATAATTTTCTGATGGGTTCTGTAGTATGTTTTAACACTGACTCTACCAACTGCCCACAGCATGTACATTATGGCCGTGTTTATTGATATCTGAGATCATAATCATTTAGCTCAAGCAATAACTGTAATGATGCTAATGCCCACAGCAGCCAGCCTCTTTCAGCATCTTCTAAAAAACATCATTCTGTATGTCTTCCCTCCTTTCTGACCTCTTTAGTGCTGTGAGAGTGCACACTAGGCTGGGGAGGTACAATAAATGATGCATTATGTCCTGGAAATTAAAGTGTTATAAAGGATTATATTTCAGCTTTGAATATGATTCATAATTTAACAATTAAACAATATTTGTATACAAAAAGAACAACATTTTCATCTAACTTTATTTTTAGCCCAACTTTCAAACCAAACTGCACCCCAAAAACAACAATCCATCTTTCATCCTCCCTCGTATATCTGCTCCTCCTCCTCTTACTCACATCTACCCCCGCTCTCCCTCATTTCTCTCCTACTGTATCTCCCACAGCCCCCACAGTCCCCTCCATAAATCCTGGGACAGCAGTGCTTTAATGGATAATTAATTGATGCCGCTGCAGCACTGTAATAAGACAATAAATTACGACACAGGCCGGTGTGCTGTGTCAGTGTGTGTTGCTAATGGCCCTTCAGGGCTAGGGCAGGAGGCTAATAAATTAGACAGGTATTAACTGTTGTGTGCTAAGTAGCCCTCCACTACTGACTGCTATGAGAGGAGAGGGGGAAGGAGAAAGAAGAGAGGAGATATATGAAGAGAGATGCAAGAAGGGAGTGAAATGATCATGTTTTTAATTTTAAAGTCAAACTGAGATTAAATTCTATTTTTGCTAAGATATAAGTACAATGTTTAAAGAAAGTTTTACTTCTCTGCAGGCAAAGTAGAAGGCATGAATTTTGACTGGAATTTATACTGTATCAGTTGCTAGAGCAGAACTTCATGTATTATCATCAGCAGAGCCCTGAAGTCTGAGCTCATGGTCAAAAGTGCATGGAGTAAGTACATTTAGGATGTGTCCAAATTCACTTCTTCTGGTTTAATAGTGGAGAAAAAGGTTGCAGTGCCAGACGCATTGTCCAAAAGGGCTGTATTTAGTCGGGGGGTGTTTTGGGCATAACATGAAAATAAACCAGTGTCATCTCCCATTACCTTTAAAAGCCAGGTGCACTTGCATCTTGGCAGATTGCTATTATAATGGGGGATTAGCGAGGTAGTAAGAAAAGAACACTTCTCCGCAGATGAAACCAATCTGCTCTTGTGCAAAGTCTGCGGCAACAGCATCTGTGTGTGTGTAACAAGCACTGTACACATTCTGTGCACCTTCCTATGTAGGCACATATTACTACCTTGATGATGCGCCCTTAAAAGAACCTCAGCGCCATTTATCGCACATGTGAATTTTGTTAGTCAATCACGCAGTTGCTCTCTGCTGCATCAAGATAACAATGCACCAACAATGCAATTTTTTAAGAGGTCCAGGTCTGTCACAGTAGTGGGGATAACTGTGCAGTTGGTTTTACTCCCATCTGTGACTTGAGCATGTATGTTACTTACTCCGTGTCATGATTCAAATCACTGGGTAATGGGCAGCCTGCTACGGTTACACAACTACTGGCTGCTGGGAGTTCAACATTTCACCACAACTGGCCCATGAAAGACAGAAGAATTAGAGGAAAATGTAGATTTTTGACCTGATAATGGAGCTAGATGAGAAGTCAGAGAATCACAAAAGTTAATACATTTCATCTGGAGGGGAACATGAATGTCTATACAAACTTTCATGCCAATTCATCAAATGGTTATTGAGATATTTCAGTCTGGACCATAGACTGACTAACATTGCCAGCCAGTAAGAGGCTTTGTTCTTTAAATGTGTCAAAAACAGTTTAACTTCTTTTGAATACTGGAAAAAATATGGACAACAGCCACAGTATCACTTAGTGTGTATTTCCTTATACAGAAAGTAAGGATCATTCCAATTTCCGTTTAGGAATATTAGTTTAATAATCAAACATGAGACAATGATTTTTTGCTGGTTTAGTATTTTATGCTTTATTGTGCAGCGCCTACAATCTCCAGATTTAGACTTACATTTCAGAGTGAAAACACTGGAGTCCCATATGTTATATATGCTCTCATCATCTCGAGTGTAAGGGATTGTGTTGCCTTCAAAAGAGGAAAATCACATCTTCGTAAACAAGAACAACGTCTCCTGTGTGGAATTTCAGCAGATAGTCTCTAATCCAATTTTAATGGTTGTCTGATTAAGGGGTGAGAAGGATTAGGGGTGCGAGTGTATGTGTGTGCATGTGTGGTGTGTAGCATGCATGCACACTACATACATGTACGTGCCTATAAAAAAAACCTACCAGTGGAAAAGAAAAAAAATTACTAATGGAGGGGAAACAAAGAGAAAGTGAAAAATGGCAGAGATTAGAAGTGAGCAGAAGAAGAAGAAAAATGGCTGCTCAGTTATGTCGCTCCAATTAAAAATGCTGCAAATCTCTCATCTCCTAATGTTAGCGCTAACGAGCGGGGCTTAGTGGCAGTTATGTAGATAAAAACTCTTTCTGATTGATTCCAATGGGCCATTGAAATTTGTTTCACTCCACCTTATTGATCACACCCAGCTGGTTGAAAACTGCTAATTAATAATGATAATAAAAGTGCCACAGCTCATTAAAATCAACCACACCAGGCTGAACTCAGTCCCTTTTATCGTCTTCACTGCTTTCACTTAAGCTTGCCTTTCCTCCCCTACGCCTTAATGTTTTTGTTCTGTTTGTAATGTTTCACTCGTTTTACAATCTCCAATTCCAATGTCAGATCCAGTGAAGTTTTCTGGCTGACACCTGAAATGTCAAATGTAATAATATTAATCTTGCACTTGCTATTGTACTTATTGTCTTTACTAATTCACTCTGATAAGTATCCTCCCACACACACTCCTTCATCTATAATAATAAAAAAGTGTTTGCTATTTTTTTTGTCAATCAATCAATCAGCTCACTGACTGGCATATTCATCCTTTTATCTCATTACATGTTTGGGATTTTTTAATGATTTACATCTCCTGCCCTCTCCTTCTTTAAAGGGTTGTTTCATCTAAATTACAACTTTCTTACTAGCCTTTTATTGTTTTTTGTTTGTTTGTTTGGCTTGTCCTCATTTTGAGATACTCAAAAGACTCTTCCATCCCAATACATTGGATTCCATTTACCTCCACTGTATTGACATGGTGGCATACATGGAACAACCTTTTAAGTTGCAGGCATAAATGCAGGATGTGATCTAGCCTATGAAAACTGACCTGTAGTTACAGTTAATAAAAGGTAACTGCAGTTTGCATGCAAAGTTACCACCCTCCTGACCTCCACACCCTTACTTTCCACCTTGCTGCATAAAGAGCACATTACATCTTGCATTGGCAATGTTTGCATTATGCATAAATCATGAGGTGTACAATCGTGCAGTATGGATGCAATTCCTCTGGATACTGTGCTGTTTTACCTGCTGTCTCTCAGTACCCACTGAGGTGAAGGAGCGTGAAGGTGTATGGGATGAGGTGGTAGCAGCAGTAGCAGTAAAGCAGCAGTGGCAGCATTGACTGTGGATGATGATAAAGCTGTTTGGGCCCTGCTACAACCCCGCTCTGCAGAGAAGTGAAGCGCTTAATATATTATCAGTGGACACGACTGACACCGCCAAAGACAGAGTGCCCAGTGCAGCGCTCTTGCAGCCTGAGACCTGAAACATTCCCCCATATTTTTCGCTGCCTGTCAGGTCGTCTAATAAAGCAGGGCAAAATGGAGGGACGGTGCAGGAGCTGAGGGTGGATGAAGTATCTAGCACTGATGTAATATGGCTTATAAATCTAATTTAATTACCCAGTGTGGGGACAGGCTGTAGAAGCCATGAGTGGATTTATTGTGTCTTAACTTGGCATCTTAACGACTTTGTGCTTTTAATATCATTACCCTGTAATTTATTCTTTTTCGTTCATACACACGCACACGTGCACACGCACACACGCACACACTGTAGTATAACCACAGAAGCCCGGCACCCACAGTGCAGTCATAATCTTTTTAAGCACAGAGCTTTACAGATCATCGGACTCCTGAGCTGTGACAGCTATTGATCCATAAACTCCCACTTTGACTCGTCCCATGCCTCTACTGTATGTCATCAAAATGATATCACTTATGCAGGCTTCATTAAGACTTACAGTTACCTTTCATCACTGATAAGTTCAGTGAGTCTTACATGTATGCAGAGGGCAGGTTAAAATTCATGTCAGCCTGACATCCCTGTTACCAATCCAAGTGGATGGTAACAAAGTTCCATCTCCAAAAAACCTGAAAATGACCTGAAATGATAGGGAACCTTAAAATGCAGCTGCACTGGTTTCAAGTTACAGGTCTCACAGGGTACTACTACACATGTGAAAGTTCAATACCCATGTTACAGCCAACAGCTTGTTAGCTTAGCTTAGCTTAGCATAAAGACTGAAACCCAAGGAAACAGCTAGCATGCCAGCACCTCTAAAGCTCAGCAATTAACAGACTGTTTAAGCCATACAGAAACCAAAGTGTAAAAACAACAAACAGCCTCTGAAAGCCACTTTCAGACATTGAAATTAGGGGGAGATAGGTACAACAATTTTTGTAACTTTCTGAAACAGTGAATCAGATAATAATGACAGCAACTACTGACCAGGCATGTCTCAAGCTCTCCCACCTACATTCACCCTGTTTTGTTTAAAGCTGTACAACACCATGAATGCCTCAAGTAGAGACTGCAAAAGTCTGCAATGCTCATTTATACAATTAATTATGCTGTGATAATAAAAAAAAGTGCCAAAGCCTTCACAGAGGCAGTATGATGCTTATCAATGTCTCAGCAGCATTTTTACATAATACTGGCTGAACTTTACCCACTACCAATTGTTGTTTTTACCCTGTGTTAGTGTTACATTGTTTTATATTACTGTTGTATTGTTTACCCAAACTAAAATATGACTCTTATGTCCCAGTGTCAAGCACAACGAGCTGGAGTTTAACCTGAAAACTGTCACAAATATTGTGTTAGTTGCGCAAAATGATGTCCACATGACATTAAAAAGAGATTATTTCACTAACAATCAGTAAGAAATAGTGGCATGTAGGTTTACAGAGAGCAAAACCGTGTTAAAACATTACCACAGTTTAGTCTGTAACTGTAACCAGCAACCCAGTATTGTGTTGGTGCTACATTGATCCAAACAGGACCCATTTTGAGCCATTGCTTTTTAGTGTTTTACTCACACGTTCTACTACAAATTATTATGGTATTCTTGTCACAAAACACTATTTTCATACAATCTAATCATAAAGTAACTCTTCATGATAAGAAAACAAGTACTCCAAGATAACAAAGGCCGCGTCTTCCATCTCTTATAAAAGAAAAATACACACTACTTCACTAAAGGAAACTCCATACCATTGTTTTTTTTTTTTTAACTCAACACTGCACCACTCTTTGTCTTCTCTCCTCCACTAACCATTCTCCATTATTGTTTCTTTCATTGCAGCTCACCCAGCTGCTCGTCTTTATCTCATTTCATCTGTCTCCTCCCTTCCACCACTGTTCTCTCATCCTTATTCCCCCACTGGCCATCCCACGCCCTCTAGTTCAGCCTGTCGGCTTAAATAAGAAAGACAAAAGGTGGAAAAATAGACCGAAAGAATTAAGAAGATACAGGAAATGAGGGATGGGACAATGAAGGCAGCTTCACTCCTCCACTCTCTTCCCCTACGCCTCCCACCATGTCAAGCAAATAGTTTCCAGAGGCCCCTGTTCCACATTAGCTTAGCTTGCTATTCAGCTGAGCCATCGACTTAATGCAATCCCCTAAATGCCTGCTGTATGGCCTCACTGACAGTGACATATTTGTTTTGCAGCCTTCTGCAATCTGATGTCTGCCAGCGTACTAAAGGTTTGATTAATGCCTCTCCTTTTGAGTCCTGTAATTGGCTGCGACTGCCCTGGCAAACAATCACAGAGTCTTTGCTGCCTGCCGTTGGTTGGCAAAGTGTTAGGAAACTAATGAACCAAAAGCTTAATTCAACTGTACTCACCGAGGGCAACATTTGACGGCAAACAACCAATCACCCAATCACCCAAAGACTATTTGTTGCACATTTAATTGACTGATTTTGATTTGTCCAGATGAAGTGTTGTGTATGAGGCTATAGTCAGAGCAATACTCAGCACCTGAAGAGCTGTGGGATGGTATTGTTGTTTTGTGTCGTTGCTGTTGTTGTTTCCAAAACCAAAAATACAACATAAGTGTAAAGAATGAATTAAAGCTCTTTGCCATCCAAGGAAAAAATAAGAGGCAGCGTGGCTTTCTGTACCCACTGTGGCAGCCGTGGGAATGAACACTGCAGCATAGAGCAGGGCTGCATGATTCTGGAAAAAATGAGAATCACAATTTCTTTTTGCTTAGAATTGAGATCACGATTCTCTCTCACAATTTTTTTTCAACATGTTTTTTGCACTCATTTACCCGATACATGAAGAAAGGGAACAGAAGATAGAACTAGCTTAGAGGTTGTGTTCATTGTTTTTTGATAAAAGGGGGGAAAAAACACCTGTTAATGACTAGCACATTTATTTCCCCACTGTCAGAGCTTAGGCTAACATTTGTGACATTGTCGTCCTTTCTACTGTATTTGGGGAAGGTTGTACTGTAGTACCCCTGCCAAATTCATTACCCAAGGTTCTTCTCTACTGGTTATTTTTCTTCCTCTGTATTTTTGCCTGGAACACATTAGCTTAGCCTCAGCCTGTTAACACAATATCATGTATGCATCAAATGAATACTGAAGATAAAGTTCATAAGATTTTTTTTACTGAGTCAGCTACAAAATTACAAAATCAGTCAGAGAAAGTGTTGTCAATCAAGTCATGAAGCTACCGTTAACTTACTTAGCTAGCTAGCTACAGCTAATGAAATCTGCCTGGAACATAGGTGCACAAGAAATACAGTATCTAGCCAATGACAATAAAACTTGTTAAATGTGATTAAGATGCAATGGGGAGGGTGGAGAAAAGGAGGGAGAATAATAATGACTGGAACAGACAAACAAGGGGAAATGAGTGTAGGGAATGAGTATGTTTACAAATGAGTATATATTTTTACAAGACCCTAATTAGATTCTAACAATTGTAGACACTGTTCTTGCACTGTCTTAACTTTTCTGTAATGTTATTTGACTGGTTGAGTTTTGCTGCCATCACTCAACAGGAGCTTTACAGTATGTTCTGTGTAATGATCTCTATGTGTGAGAGATCAACAAGGCGTGTACTGATGACAGACTATACACTGTAAAAGCAAAAACTTAAATTCTCTGTCATAAATAAGAATTATAGTTGATTCAAACTCACAGTGCAAACCAGTGTCCACATCAAAGTAGTGATGTGACATAGTCTTCTAAATAAATAAAAACTGCAATAGATTACAATAAATAGCAAAAAAAAAAAAAAAACCTGTTAAAACTTACCACAGACAACTGGAAATCCAAATGCTGCCCAAAATCCAAAGATATTCAGTTCACTATCGCGTGTGACAAAGAAAAGCATTGAATTAGCTTCAGCTAGAAACAAAACGTTTTACATTTTCCCTTTAAAAAAAGACTAAAGCAGTTATTTGATTTCCAAAATAGTTTCCAATTAATTTTCTGCCAATCTGCTTATCGATTAATTGACTAATTGTTGCAGCTCTATGTGTCAGCACAGTAAAAGCTTTACTGATGCATGGGCTAATAAACTCTGCTGTGGCTCAGGAGGTAGAACGGCTCGCACACTAATTGGAAAGTCAGTGGTTCGATCCCCGGCTCTTCCAGTCATCTAGGTCAGCATCTTGCCCAAGGAAACTTAGAGCCCCCAATATACTGAGCCCCATATTGCCCCTGATGTAGCATGCGTGTGTATGTGTTAGAGTGCTGTGTATATAAAGAACTGAATGAATGTGTATGTGACCTGTTCTTTGAGTTCTTTGAGTGGTCAGTATGACTAGAAAAGCACCATATAAGTGCAGTCCATTTACCAAAGTGTATTAGTAGAAAACAAAAGTGTTAGTTTAACTTCATTTCTTAAAATTGTCTTCTTTAAAACTCATGTTACCCAAACAAAAAAATACAGATCACAACGTGGAGGAGCTGGAGGAGAGAAGAACGGCGAGGACAGTGAAGTTGGAAAACTCGACTCTAATGAGATTTGACCTCACGTTCCCCCCACCCACCCACCCATGACCTGATCCCACTGGCTCACATTTGGTCGAAGGCAATGGAAGAGAGGTCAAGGAGGAAATTACTGACCCATATTAAAGACAGACAGAAACAAACAGAGAGGGAAAAAAAGGAAGAATGAAAAGGGAAACTGAATAGCTGAAGATGATCGTAACATGACGTCTGGCTCGAAATGACTTCATTTGTCCTCATTTAAAAGCTTTTTATGCACTGGATACAAAATGGTGCATATAAAAATACTCCCTCATGCACACATGTAGCTGAGAAGCAAAGATAGATCACATCCTATTCGATTTATGAGCTTCTATCTTAAGATCCCGAGGCTCTAATGGGATTTATATGTTTTGTACAATTATGTTGTTTGTTCTTTGGTCTCTTGGGATGCTGTTTGTTTATTTTTAATTACAGGGAAATATATCTTAGTTTTACAGCTTTTCTAACTTCTCTCAGCTCCCAGTTTTTGCCTTTATTGTCATCACACATACACTATACATGTGAGGCACACTTACACAAACACCTACAGTACAATGTCCTCTACTGTTTGCAGCATTGCTAATGTGAGTCACATTCACTCTCCTCCCCGCCATCTATGGAGTTGTTGTGTTACAGTTACATACAGTATGACCCGGGTCACACTAATGATTTATATCCTTTTTTTCTGCTGTAAACACAATGAGTGAGAACCACCATACTGTGCACACAGAAGCTCTGTCGTATTTTACATCATTAAAACACCAGCTGTTGCAGCGCTGTCTACATTCATTACACATAATAGGACTATTCACACAAGCTTGTCAGACTGTGCATACAGTACACACTCATGGACACACAAGCAAACACACATGTAAGTGCATTAAGTAGAACATGATTGGGCAAACATCACTCAGTCTGCATTTCCGTGGACTTGCAGCAAATGAACCATGATGGTTATATTTCTATATGGTCTTACACATATTTTCATGGCATTATTTACTGTACAGTACTGTAGAATACAGGGAAAGCGGAGTGACTAGGTACACTTAAAGCTGCTACAATCAATATTTTAATATTAATAGAACTGCCTGTGTGTGAGAGGGGTCTCTCATAGTGACAAACCCATAAAGAATTATCACCCTGCAGTTCCCCTCAGATTTTCAGAGCTATTCATTTTTGTTGTTTTGATTCATTTTACGACCCACAACTCCACTATTTTGGTTCTACTTGGTACCTTTGGTCTACGTTTGGTTCACTCTCTGCGCTCTTGTCAGTGTTAGATGTAGTGTTGTAGTTGTAGTTGTAGTAAAAAATACTTCTTTCCCTCAGAATTTAATGGACGCCAAAAACAGATCAATAAGAGAGTAAATACTGGACTTAGATCTATTGGGTGCTAAGAAACATGAATCCAAACGATTGCAATGTATAAGCCTTAATGGTAATAAAATGTTGTGTTAACAGCTTGTTTCCATTGCCAACAAGTGGCCAAATTGTTGGCAATGGAATTATTGTTTATAACTGCAGCCAAGTACATCTGTGTACTAACTTACTGTACATAACTTATTTTGTTTGTTACACTGATTTGAGCAGAAATTCCAATTTCATTTTGTCACTCTGTTCTCAAAGTCTGACGGCCAACAAATACAAGCATCAGACATCATACATACTGTAAATGAATCCAGGGGTTAGTCAAATTTATTACAATGAGAAAATGAAGGTGAGATGCAAAATAATTACCGAATTTCTTCATTGTAAATATCCATAACTGGGTACTGTCTGATATCCTTTGACCTACTGCCCTGCCATAGTTGATTATTACAGACATTAAGGGAGGACGGTCACTTTTATCAGAAGTTAGAAACAACAATGTAACACTCAATACTTTGTATTATGGGGATTATGGGCAATATGGTTTAAAATAGACAGTTAAATACATTTAAAACAAGCAGGGATAAATGCCAAATACCACACACAGGAGTATTAAACTTAATAAAGGCCAATGTGTTGCATACAAAGAGGGAAGAAATAGCAAGAAGAGATTTCATATCATTTCTTTAAAGCTTCAATCGCCAGAAATAGTTCATACAGTATTTTCATTTTGGTTAAATTTGCCCATGTCTCACAAGAGTCAGTATTTCCCCAGCAATTTAATTCTTGGCAGGGTTAAAAAGCCTGAACCAGCACTAAATGTCTCCATTAATGCCCATGATACAGAAATAATTTAAGGGGGATTAGAAGCTCTTAAAGGCAAGATAGGGCAGGTTTCTTTTGCCACAGAAGAAGCTGTTGAGTGAATCGTATCCTCACCCTGTTTAATTAATTTAGTTTCAGAAAGGTCCGACCTTAGTAATCACTGAAATAACAATGAAAAAGAACATCCTCCAGTGAAAACACGAGGGCAGCCACTTCCCCGACCTGCCCGGCAGCCGTGGTCAGCGTGTGGCCCACTGTCAAAACACGCCACGCATGTCAGAGCAGAGGTCAGGGCCAGGCGAAGAGGAACTGGCACTCCTCACTCTCTCTGGGCAGGGGAGGAAAGTGGGAGGTTTGTGACTGACAGAACCCACAGAGAGAGAGAGACCATCAGTCACAGAGCGGCCGGCCTTGGCCACCAGCTAAATATTACTGGACTATGAGTGGAAAATCCAAAAGGTTACAGGAATATTTGCTCCATCTTTTTCCTTCACCACACACTTGTTTTTTTTCTGTTATGTTGCATGAGCAAACCAACTGGCAACCAAAGCAGCAGAGCTAGAAGTAGTAAGATCCTTCTCTTAAAAAAAAGTAAAACTCCTTCAGAAATCTACTTAAGCAAAGGCGTATTAGCAGTCAACCATGCTAAAGTGTCAAAAGTAAAAGCTTGGGATAAAGAGTGAAAACAGGGGAAACAGCAGCCTGTCTCTGTCCAAAGTGCAAAAAAAGCCTGCCTACCAGCACCTCTAAACCTCAGCAGTCAACTGGACAGGCTAGCTGTTTCCCCCTTTATGCTAAGCTGAGCTTCCCAGCTGCTGGCAGTGGCTTTATATTAAGTGTATAGATACAATGTTAATATCAGTGTTCTGATCTCACTCTCAGTAAGAAATCATATTCCCCAAAATATCGCTCTATCACCAAAATACTACATCTGTTCTCATATTCTGCACATAAATAATAACATGAAATCCTATGTGTAGAGCTAGTTTTGGCTACTTTATGAAGCTTTTAGTTCAAGCACACAGACAACTATCAGCCTACTTTATAATAATAACTCAAATAATAGTAAACATTATTTATATAGCACAACCAAAGTGTTTTACAGACATGAGACAAAATAAAAACAATGAGAAAATAAAATACATGTGTGTGTAAAAGCTAATCTAGAAAAATATGTGTTTAATTTAAACAGGACACCGAGGTTGTTTGTCTAATTTCCATTGGAGGGCTATTCTAGAGTTCTGGACCCCTGAAGGCACACACTCTATTCCACTCTGTGGCCTGAACCTGGGGACAGTCAGTAACAACTGGTCAGCAGATCTCAGGTTTCGAGTCAGAGCGTAGGGGGAGTGAGTCAGCTATGCAGGGTGGATCAAGGCCTATCTGTGCTTTAAAAACAAGTAACAACAGTTTCAAATCAATTCTGAAGGCCACAGGTCAATGACCGCCTTGGCTGAAGGATATTTAAACTACCATTACCTGTTTTGTCTCTCTCTGTATGACTCCATAGGTATGGCATATAAAGCTCCTGCACTCATCCCTCACTGAAATGCACTGATAGGTAGTTTAGTTTAGTGGTTCCAAACATCGCAACAAGTGGCCCCAACTAGACACTGATTGTTTTCTTAGTGATCTCAAGCCGAAACGATTATCAGCTATTGGTTTAATCTTGAACGATATATTGTATTTCATAAGTTTATCATATGTATTTTTTAATGTAAAACCTTAATTAATAACTATATTTATCAAATAAATGTAGTTGAGTAAAAAGTACAATATTTCCCACTGAACTGTAAAGTAGTTTAAAGTGGAAATGCTCAAGCACAGTACCTCCTTTCCACCACTGTACCAAAGAGAGAGAAAACAAACCCCCAGGTGACCAGAGTGAAACAAAAAGACGAACCCTGTTGAAATAAGCTGTAGGAGATGTGTGTTTTCTGTCCACATGTGGATTCCTGCGCATGTGTGTGGCAATGGATGTGTTTTACTGTGTGATTGCATGCATATGTGTGTGTGTGTGGGTGTGTGTGTACGTGCATGCATGTGTGTGTATATATATATGTGTGCTGCCAAGTGATTTATGGGGCCTGTCTTCCTCTGCCAGCAGTTTGTCTCTTCTAGCATGGAGGATGAATGGCCCACTGTCAGCCCTGCCTCAACCTCTCCTACTGGCTCTCTCTCTCAAATTACCTTTCTTCTTCTCTGTCCTCCCCTTCTCTTTATCTTATCTCCCCACATGCTCTTCCTCTGCCTGCACCTTGTCATCCTCACTTCCTTTTACGCTGGCCCATCCTCTCCTCTGCTCACTTAGTTGATTTGATCCTTATTTCCCTTGTTTCGTGACCCCGCCCCTCCACTGCTCCAGCAATCGCCTCATCTCCTCTGTGGATCTGGGATGCGTTTCGACCAAATCCTGACCTCTAATCTGATTTCAGGAGACACTTCATTCGAATGCAGTGCATCCATCTCAGCGAGTCTGTGTCCATATTGTATCTCCTTTCCATATCAAGCTGATGTTTCAGTGGGTAGATGTTGAGTTTGCTTTTGCTTTGCTGACAGAGATGAGAACAGACACCTGATTCCTGAAAGAAGATTCTTCTCTATTTATATATTTCTGAATTTCTGACATTTTAGCTCAAAGCTCAAGCTCAAAAACTAGACTGTGTAACTATTAATTGTACAAAAAGTTACATTTCCAAGCAATAAAAATAGCGTACCAAACTTCTATTTTGGCAGCTTAATCCTGCTTTTCTAAACTGGTCGGGTACACCCACCATCCGGATGTACTTGCTGAGAGGTCCTGTCATATGTGTCTCCCCAAGCAACAAGGTGTGAACAAAGGTTCTGACAAAAGCAATGACACACTCTATAGCAGTGGGTGGAGATAGTGAGTCACTATAGAGTTTGCCAGCCACCATAAAACATAAAAAGAAAGGATTCGGTGATTGAAACAAAAATGTTGGGGAAAATGGAAGAGGCACCACAAACCAGCAATGTTGAGAGGTGAGAATAAAAGAGTAAGACTGAGGGTCAACAGGCCAAAAAAGAAACATTTTATCATCTTAACTCCCACTACTTCCTCATCATTCAGTGGTTTAACTGATCAGGGATCAGGTAAACAACACAGCAGCTTGGTGCATCTTGCATTTGATGGTGTAGAAATTGCTTTTGAGAAAAGGCCCCCATGATGTTGGGATTTGAGAGGCTGGACATCAACTTCTTCTCTTCCTGTGCAACTTAAAGGTGACCATAACACCCTAACCCATGTAACTCCACAGAAACGTTTGGAGAACCATAACTCCAGCTTTACTGTGTTGGAAATGATCAGTTTTGGTTTCTTCTTGCTAGAAATACTGGAGAACATCACCAACAATTAACTGAACGAACATAATGCCTTACAATGAATCAAGTGACAACATATAGAACATAATAGTCAGGCTGAAAATAGCTGGAAAATAAAGTTTGGATTTAAAATAAATGGGTAAAGGTGTTACTGCTGACGCTGAAATTTATGACACATACAGAGATGCTGTTGGATGGAGGTTTGTATTGTACAGCAGGTGCAGAACATATCAGCAGAGACTATGAAAGATTTATAAGCACACACACATTTGGTTTTATGATGTTATGGTTGTTATGGTTTTATAAATAAACATACACTGATGGAGTGATTCATGTTCATTTAGTTGCATGTTCCCAGTTCTCCAAAAAATAAGAGGCTGCGGATCCAGTTTCAGCCAATTCAGCTGAGAGAGCAGTTTTGACAATTTCTTACTTCAGTTGTCCAAGAACTGGTTTTGATTAATCTTGGTTCTGCTTGCTTTTTCCCTGAGACAGAGCCTGTTCGGGAAGCAAAGTCGGGCTCACATCTTAATCAGCATAATCACATTTCAAGGAAAAAGAAAGATTCAAAGGTAGAACAATATTTATGGAAAAACAGACAACTTAATGATGTGATGATTACGTTTGGGTAAGTAGAACTGGCAAGGAGTGAAGAATTTCCAGCTACGATGGGAAAACAAAATTTAAAAACAGAAATGCACTAACACTATGATATAAAAAGGCAAAAACAAACGGGTCAGATAAAGCAAGAGGTGAGGGGAAATGAGCAAAGACCAACATTACAAAAGGCACCATGTTTCAAGTCTATATAGACACAAACATGCATATGTACACTTTTGCAACATGTTGCAAAATTTCAGCTGACAAGTTTTAGCAGTTTTAATGCCACTGGTGGAACTGCCCTCCAGAACAGTACAGATTAGCATTTTCTGATCTGCCCCCATCAACAGGATGACATCTATTGTCTGTGCCTTCAAAAGATGTTACAAATCACTGTTGCAAGAATGACTTATGACTTAGAAGTCATTAAAGTCTGTATAAAGCAAATTCAGAGACTTGTCTCTAATCACATTATCTATGTCAGAAAATAGTTCCTGAAAACATGTGTAAAATCTGTAAACTATATATTACTGCATTGCAGAGTTAGTTTCACAGTTTTCCCATCAGTTTCATTCTCAGGATTTTATGGGCAGGTCTGAAACGAGCCACCACTCAGCATAACCCCGCCCCTAAAACTACATCTATCCATCCATTATCTATACCGCTTATCCGTTAAGGGTCACGGGGGGCTGGAGCCTATCCCAGCTGTCATTGGGCGAGAGGTGGGGTACACCCTGTACAGATCTCCAGTCCATCGCAGAGCCAACACATAGACAAACAACCATTCACACTCACATTCACACCTACAGGCAATTTAGAGTCACCAATTTACCTGCATGTCTTTGGACTGTGGGAGGAAGCCACAGTACCCGGAGAGAACCCATGCAGGCACAGAGAGAACATGCAAACTCCACACAGAAAAGCCCAAACCAGGGCTCGAACGCAGAACCTTCTTGCTGCGAGGCGACAGTGCCAACCACTGCACCACCATGCCGCCCCCCTATTGTCTAAAACTACAGCCGTTATAAATAATAGCGCTGCATTAGCATCAGTGCTTCTCTCACTCCAACATCCGCCCTATATGCTGAGGAACACCACCAACACCCGTCTCTACAGTCACTTTTGAATGAGGCAGAACTGACCATCTCCCTCCCATCCCACTGATACTGTTCACTGTCTGTCTATGTGTGTATCCTCTTTATTATCATGATACTTTGTTACCCTATATTAATAAACATCACTAATATGACTGTATAAACAGTGCGACTTGTGTCTTGAGTCCTTGAAAGACTTGATCAACAAAAGTGTAATTTCTATACTTTCCAAATCAATAAGAAATTGTCCTCAGACTCTGGTGGCTCAAACATGAATATCTGTACAACTCCAAGGTAGCTAGCATCCATTTTTCAGGTTGTGGTGATAACAGGATGCTAACAGGGTGCTAGCAGGGTGCAACAGAATGCTAATGGTCAATGTGCTGCACCGTTAGAGTGGGCGTGGTTTCAGTGACTGCAGTGGACACGCCCCCAGAGTCATGAATTTGAAACCTAATTTTACATATTTGCCGATTTTTTTAACCATTCAAATTTAGCTGGGTGGTTAGTATCACATTTTTCTGTGGTGTGACTAACTCAGAACAAATAAGTATCACTGCTTTACACGGACTTTAAAAACAGCATTCATCTCCAATATCCAGCAAGAAAACTTATAACTTAAGAATTCTAAATGGAGTTTGGCATGTTTATTCCAGCGACAGCTCTACTGGCTCTGGAAGCTGGGGATCATGTGAAATATACACTGCTCAGCCATGGTTCAGTTCAGTGAGTGGGACTATGCAGTAGGTTTCAGTCCCAACTGGTCAAGCAACTTTGTTTTCTGTACATGAAAACTGCTTAACCACTCAGAGACAACTGTTGCTCAGCAAAAGTTACATTATGCTGCTTTCAACAATACAAGAGCTGTTCAGTCACTTTTAATGTTGGTGAGGAAAGCCATGGTTTTGAAGTGGGTCAGGGGTATGACCCTCCTTCGGTTTCTGTGTGGAGATCTCTGAAGAACAACCATCTCAGCAGCACTCCATCAATCAGGCCTTTATGGTGGCTAGACAGAAACAACTTTGCGTCAAAGGCAAATGACAGCACCTCTGGACTTTGTCAAAGTGCATTTATAGGACTCTGAGAGCATGAGGAAAAAGACTGTCTGGCCTGATGAGACAAAAATCGAAGCCTTTGGGCAGAACTCCGAACACTGTCTGGCAAACACCAGGCACAGCTCAGTGTTTCCCCTACCATTGCCTTGGGGGGAGGGCACCAATATACACTTAATTAAACTCCATACAATGTTTTGGCACTGAGATGGTGACTAAACTCAAGAGAGAGAACTGGTCAAATACAATAAAAATATATGTTAACTGAACTGATTTTACTAAATTTGCCAACATTTCTGGAAACATATTTTCATTTTGTTATCATAGGTTATTGTGTGTATACTGATGGGGAAAAGGCAATCTTATTCATTTAAAATTAAACCTACAACATTATAAATAGTGCAAAAAGTGAGGGGATTTGAATACTTTCAGAGGCTACTGTAATTCAAATGGTTGCTAGTTCTTTGTCACTTCAAGGTAAACAGATGGTGTTTTTTGGCATTTGCTAAAACATCTGATGCTCTCATATTTCTTGGGAGGACAGTCTCGATGTGACAGCAGACATGCCCAAGAAGTCCTTGTATCTTTATTTCTAATTCTTAGTAGATAACCATTTTTGTTGAAATAGATACAGAATATTTGAGATAGGTTGCTATTTATAAGAGAAGCACCTTTAACTGCATCAGCACACTGTACATCTTCAGTACCACTAGCAGCTGTGATATGCCAAAAGGCTGAAGAATAATGTCTCCCAGTGTCATTAATTGTGCTGTCATTATCATAATTTAACATCCTGCTCACCCCTCTCCATCTTTATCACTGCCTTTGCTGTTCAGTCATTAATCAGCCTGAAAGAAGAGAGAGGGAAGAAGGCGGGCAGGCAGACAAATGAAATTAAAAAATGACCTCTCTATCAATCCCATTTCCAACACATTAGAAAGGAAACACTTTTTCTTCCACTTCTCTCCCCCCTTTAGCGCTCAGCCTTCCTGTGCTAATGGTAGATATACAGTGACATGGTAATGATCTGGCCACGGCTGCAGAGCACAGCCTTTATTGATCAGCGGCTGATTTATTGCAGGTTACTGCTGATTATTGGGTCATTAATCAGTCTAGGATTACCCTATCAATAAAACTGCTTACGCTTGTTTGTAAAGTGCTTGCCAGGGCGCAGGGAAGGGCAGTGCATGTCCGAGCCCCAGTGACACACAGCTACTATTTTCAACCCAAAGATAAGCTATTTAAAGAGAGATATCCTTCACCATGTTCTCTGAATGCCTATACGGTCTATGGGAAGCTCTGCTGTAAAACTCAAGAGGTGAATCAGTCAACCGATTAATCTCTATGCCATTTGTAAACATGTAAAAGTGGTAAATTACTTTAAACTGCAGCATCATGGTGACTGACCTGGATGCTGCATCACTGCGTCAGGAATACTCACACCTGAATGACTCAACGAAACAAAACATGCATTTTTGATGATGACATTGTTTGCCTTAAAGTACTAATTTATCATTTGCAGAACAATTAATCCACTTCTGTGGTTAATGTTTGGTTGAGTTTAGGCTTAGGCAAAAACAATTGTTTAATTGATTGACAGAAAATTAATTGATACTCTGATTATCACTTAACATAGTTTTTCAAGAAGAATCAAAGAATTGACATGGTAAACATGTTAGTCGCCTATTTACACATCTAGCCCTCTCGTTGGTCTCCACCAACTCCTGAGGGAAACATCTGCCTCTTCTGCTGCTAAATGCTCCACTGTGTTCACCTGCTATAGTCTCTGTCTTATCAGCTGTCTGGTGCTAAGCAGCTACTGCACAGTGGCATTTTAGAGATTTCTTGCTGAAAATGAATCTCCAAAAACAACAACCTGAGAGCGGTGAGAATGAAACAAACCACTAAAGTTACAGCTGGACAGCTAAACTATGAGCTGAAACTCACTATAAAACTCAGTAAAGCTGAGCGGAGCATTAGATCCAGATCATAATATCTTCTACTTGGGACCTGTTGGGTTCAAGTCTGGTTGCTGGACTCCAGACAGCAGCGGCCGTTGTTAAAACGGGCTGTTGTGTTGCAGAAAACTTCAGGGTTTGGGTTTTGGAATTACCAGTTCCATCCATATGGCCAATATTCAGAACAGACAAGAACAAATTGGTAAAGCAGATAATTAACTATCATGAGAATGAATGGACTGTTTTAAGCCCACACACATCCTCTTCTCTCTTGAAAGAAATGAAAGAAATAGAACAAAAATAATCGATACCCCATTTAAAGGGTATCTAAATCATTGAAAGCCATTAATAAGAACAAATGTTGGGATCACTTTGTAGTAGTAATACTGTTATAAATGCTGGTCATCCATAATCAGACGTATTTTTCACCACCTGACAGACCAAAAGCTCTTTATATTAGTGGCTTATAACTGATTTATGAAGCTTTAGTAAATTATTTATTAACTATTAATAAAATTACATAAAGATAAAAAGCTTTTATAAGGGTTGACTTACTACAAAATGTGGCACAATCAAACAGACCAAGCTTAAAACAAGAACATTGATAAAACATGGAGAAAGAGCAGCTCACTATCAACAAATACAGAAAAGCCAATGCTATAAATGTAATTCACAACCTTAATCTCGATCCTTAAATTAGCAGCCGGATAAAAAGATACTGCTGCTGTCGGCCTGCCAGCAGCTTTACAGTGTGCCATAAAGCAGGAGGGTGGGGGATTCTGTGGTGTTGCTTAACCCCCACCAGAACCCACAACCACTACCTGGAACACAACTTTTACAACAGCTAGCAAATTGAGAATAGTGATTTTCCAATAAAAGCCCTCAAGAACAGGGGAGCCTGGATCCAGAGACTTTAATGAGAAGGTTTGATGGCTATCCCTGTCAAACAGACCGACTTCCCTGCCAAACGCTGTTCTCTCTTTTTATTTGCGAGTGTGTTCGAGTAACTGATTAAACATCCAGGAACCTCTTGGACGCGCTGCCAGCGGTCCCCTTGCTGCCTCCGGGTGCCACGGTCATAAACCCTGACTTGACAGTGGTCTCGTAAAGCAGACATAATGCTGTCGTAAACATGTCACGACACCTGTCATAAACATTAATGACTGTTTATGAATGAGGATGATGAATTGGAGCGCTCTGGCTTTTTTCTGGAAGCCATTCAGCAGGTTGCGGCTGGAGAAACACAAAGCTGTGTTATGATCCCAAGTTTTGGCAGGAAACTCAAAACAACTCTGCGCTTAGCTGCAGGACACAGTCCAACGAAAAGTCAAAGCAAAGTCATCAAGTTCAGAACCGAGCTGTTGTTCTCTGATTTATATTTCAATCCCTAATTAATAATAATAAAGGTCATTCTCACTAATCTCACCCTCTCTCTTGTCACCAAATATTAGAAAAACCTAAGCTGAACATGCCAGACATTTCATAATCACCATCATCATCATCATCATCATCATCATCATCACCATCATCTTTTCTGCACGGCTGTTTTGCTAGGTCAAACACCTTTGCATAACAAAGTGGCAGACAGCATGTGTGCAGCTGATGGAAACATGTAACTGCAAAATCACAGGCTTGGCACTCAGCACGCCGCAGAGGAACAGATAGCTGTAATCCCATTTTCCCACCAGGCGGTCCAGCATGCCTGTCTGCAGTACTTGGAGATAAACATCACCGTGCACTCTGCGTGACCCGGCACACACCTGCTGAGACAGGCTCTATCATATACACACATGCAGGTGCAAAGACAGCAAAGACTGCTTTATGCGCTTTGTCAGAGTATGAATTATGGTACATGGCGTGACAGTTTGTATTTAAGTGATGTCAGCAGATCCAATAAGGCTATGTGGAACAGATGTATGTGAGCTTTATATACTTTGTGTGCTGTGCTGACAGACATCCCTAAGGGGACAGTCTAAGACAAATGTGTTGGTAATTTACAAGTGTGCTTAAATACCCATTATTCTTTCCTCTGTGAGCTCTCTCAGGATCTGCTGCGCTCATTTATCATCAGCTACACAGAGGCAGACACACACATAAACGCAAAAAGAAAATGAGGAGCAGTGCCAGAGTTGTCGCCACCGGATTGCACTCAGTGCGAAGCCATGATGACGAACACTGTGACTTTGCTACAACAAAGTTTGATGGTGGCTCAAACACAAGACGAAGAAGCTAAATACAGTTTAGCCAGTAGTTAAACCAAAATGCTGTGGGGTGTGTAAGTTTGGTTGCTGAAGTGGCAGGACAGCCATTTTCTGCATCTTACCCCACTGGAGTTAATTTTACTAAGAACACCACACTAAAACTGTAGAGCCCATTTGCTCTCAAAACAGCCTTAGTCCTTATGTATGGATTCCACAAAGATGCTGAAACATGCCCTTTCAGATTCTGGACTATGTTGACACGAGTGCATCATACATCATTTGTGCAGATTTGTCAGCTGCACATCTACTCAGCCAATCTCTAATCTATCAACTGGAAACTGTGTTTAGCCCATAACGGCACTTACATAATCTCTACATTCGAGGAATGTTGCTCATTTGTTGGAATGTAGAGGAAATTGATGTCTCAAGATAAAAATTTGAGAAGGGCTTTATGCAATATCGTATTTATCTGACGCCTTGGACCATCAAAAAATCGAAACCAAAACTGAATCAAATCAAAATGAATCAATTCTGGACTTTGTGAATTAAAACTGATTCGTATCAGGAGATAAATCTACTCACTTCAGTCTCAAACTTTAATGCGACTCTTTCTACTCTGCAGCCAAACAAACGTTCTCCATTGTACTCAGCACTGTTTTACCTGCTGTGAGCAAAATGAAATGTACTGTGTGATGGCGTGACAATGTGGCAACACAAAACACTTGCTGGCACATCAATCAGCGCAGCATGGAGGGATGCCGCTGTTTATAGCAAGGTTACAGTAAATCAGACAGTGATGGTTTAATCCCACGGAGAGTTTTACAGGAAGAGAGGGAATTCAATTTCCTAGCAAGCCTGAGCAAAAGTATGCTAATACAATACAGGCGAGGATACACGTGGGAGGGGTGGGGTGGGTGGGGGGTTGTTTTCCTGGGGTCCCGCACCTTCTGTGCTGTCTAGAGAGGATTATGCATTTCCAAAATGCCAGCAGATAAGACAGATAGGATAATCAATCACGGAGTACAAAATACACTGCACTGGGCTAGTCTGGCTGCCCACTGCAGAGCTGGTAAATCAATGCTGCTGCTGTCAGAGGGCCCAAAGTATGGTGCAGTCTAGCTCCATGCTCACATACCTCTCTATCTGGCTCTGCGCGGGTGCCAGGCCAAGTGACAGAGGACAGATAATGCTTGGTGATCTACTGTGTGTGTGTCCTTGTAGCAGGCCACAGTGGCAGACAGCCATGAGAAATCGCTTTGTCTACTCTCCGCCAATGTAAACACGACTCCGAGTGCTCTTGTCGTTGTTTGTTGTTGTGATATTTGTCTCATGCTTTGAATGCTTTATAGACACAAAGATCTGAAAACACACGTTTGTGAGCATAGCTGGATTGATGCAGAGTTTGAAAATGTTGTGCCTGTGAAGTTACCTTCCTTGTTACTGGCCTGTCTTTTGACACTATACTTCTGTAAACAATCTAAACCACTAACACTTGCTAATTTTACCCATTATGTTGAGGATATTGCAGTTTGTGTGTATAATGCTCCTTTTAATGATGTTTTATATTTAATTTTGCTCAGCTTATGAAAAAGTAGACAGATATTAGTGTGGGTTTCTCATGCAGTCGTGCGCTTGCATGTTTGGGGGAGAGCTTCTGAAGAAGTCTTGGGAGGTGCGCTTTGTTTGCTGTTGAGTTCAAATATCAACAGTCTTTCCAGGATGCCTTACTCTATCTTTAACTTGCTCTTTAACTTTCTGATCTAGACTGTATGTCAGTATTAGGTTTTATGACCGACTTTCCTACAGGAGTCTGAATATTTTCCTTTAATCTTAACTTGGCTGTCTTCTTAAGGGCCTGGGGAACTGCTAGATTGATGGTATCCAATGCACAATCCATATTTGTTTAGTGGTCAGCGTGATGCTGCCTAACTTCTCTTTTGACCAGGACGCGTTGCTTCACTGACTTGAGCGCTCAGGATGTGGGACAGTTTGTTTCATATTAATTAAACAGCAAAGGTCGCTTGAATGGGGCTGATCTATCCATCTCTGAGAAAGATTCCTGTTATGTCTGGGCTGCGCCCATCTCTCATGTCTTTCATCCTCCGCTCTCTCCGGCCATGACAGGATTAATGACCTCAGCCGTATCATATAATTCCCATCTTTCTTTCTCCCCTTGCTCTGTCTCACAAGAAGAAGGGATTAAAGTGAGTCTTGCCAAAAAAAAGAAAAGAAAAAGATCGGCGCCACATGTTCCTTTGCAGAAAGCGGAAAAACCCCATATTGGTCAACATGGGGAAAGAAACCAGGTTATCCCAAGCATATAAATAAGTGTTTCATACTTTGTGGTGTCAGTGCCAGGACAAGAGGAATGTCCCTGGGTTGTGTCACACCTGGGAAAGGAGGATCACCAGGTCAGCCTATACTGAAATTAATTCTGATACTGTATGTCACACAGCATCAAAATCGAGTAAATACTGTGGAGGAAAAGCAGCAAGAGATGGACCTAATTTATATAGAATGAGCCATCAATCACTCACACAGTGCAAAACAGTTTGAAAACCTGAAATCCACATATTGTTCAATCTGTGCTCATACGCAGTATACAGTTGACACCGGTGAGGAAATATCTCTTCATAGCTTTGTGCAGCATTTTATGCAGCTTTCATCTAGGATTATTATTCATTGATTCGTACAGTTCTGGTGCTGTTTCCATTGACGCCATTTACACAGGTTGAGTAAACAGGCAACCGACCAAAGCCCTGTAGGCAGAAATAAGAATATCAATGCAATGTTCCTGCATAGATTGCAAGCTACATATAGCTACGCCAACAAAATACAGCAACGGAAAAACGCCCACAAAAATGGTGACAAGAGCAGAAAGGATTGATCACACCAGCAGCATACCAACAAGATTGTGCTGCAAAATTAGGTCTTTACAATGGAATCACAGCTGTTAGTGGTTTACCTTGCAGGGGAGAAGATAATCTTGATAATCTTTGGAGAACTTTGGCCATTGACGAACAGCAAGACATCTTAACGGCCCCGAACTTTGAGGAAACTAGGGAGCCCCTCTGGTGACATCTGAAGAAAAAAAAATTGTATGGTCACGGATTAATAACACGTGGTATCAGAGATCATTTGTGGCAGTGACTTAATGATACTGATACTGATGAAACGAGATATTTCAAGTACCAGATGTGGTGGGATGGTTGTCGGTTTTAGTGTGATGCTGTTTATTATGCAGTGAATAAAGGTAATACAAGCCCGTGCATTTTGAGGAGCTTAATTAAGTGTCTCTTGCGAATAATTACTCCATGCCTAACAGTGGGTGACTGAAGTATGTCATTGTGATTCATTCTTAGGTTAAAATAAAATGAAATCAAGTCATGTTAGCAAGCCACTACTGAGGATACCAATTCCAGTAAGTAAACAAACAACTGTGTACCTCAAGTTGACTGACAACAATTTTATTGTGGCCACAAGTTATTGCTCTTGTTTGTGTAAGCCACTGACTATCATTCAGTTAGCTGGAGAACACATCCACTCACCAAAGTTATATAGTGCAAGAACAGGGAGGAGTGAGAATGACAGAGGCACCATTCTGCCTGCCACAAGTCAGTGTACCATCAACTTGTTAAAGGGGCTATTTGAGAGTTTTCTCTGCTATCGCATTTTTTTGTTTGTTTGTTTGTTTTTACTAGAGCCACAGCCATAGTTTTGTTTACAATAGAAGAGGTTAGAATATGCCCTCTGAGCAGCGCTACTTCTTCAGGGCAGTGTGGATACTACAGTAAGTTGCTATCGGAAAGTGACAAGACAGGCCAACTGGGCAAGGGCTAGTTTAGTTAGTTAGCATGCTAACTTCAATAGAAGAAAAGTCATGATAGAATTAGACGCAAAATATTGGTGTTGTTTACCACAGCTGGAGACAGCTCTTGGCAAACTCCCAGCTTCTATTAGACTGGTAAGTAAACAGCTGTTAATGCTAACGTTGGCTATGTAGGAACAGCAATAAGTGGTTGATTTGGTCCACTTATGAATTAAAAAGCTAGATACAATGAATTAAAAAGCTAGATACAATGAATTAAAAAGCTAGATACAATGAATTAAAAAGCTAGATACTGGAGGAGGAATTACTCTAGCTAAAGGTATACAACCAGGCAACTGTTGAGATTGTTGATGGTTTATTAGTGATGATTAAAGCATTGGTTGACGCCTGAATAATAATATGCTGTATGTTGAGTAATAAATTAAAAGGTGAGCTCATGCTGCAGCCAGATGCCAGCAGTACCTCGTTACAGCTCATTCTACAGAGTGACAGTCCTTCAGTGTCTAACCCATTAACTCTCAAACAAGAGGTTTCTCCACAGGATGTTCAGGTGATGTGAGATCTCTCACCCTCTGTGTCGCTTCCTGCTGCTCTGTCACTCCATTTTTTTGTTGTTCCTGATGTCTCTCCCTCCATGTGTCAGACAGAGGTGTCCATCTTCACTCAGCATCCTGACAGCTGACAGACAGCAGGGCAGAGAGTGGCGAGGACACAACTAATGCATCTCTCTCTCTCCCTCTGTTTATCTCTTTATTTTCTCCATCATTCCTTTCTTTTAAAGAGTAAGAACAACATCAAATTCCTCTCAGCATATTGAAAAATGCAACAGAGGATTGTGGAGTAGATTATTGTAATGACTGTAATGAGTCTGAGGACATTCAGTGCATTTCCATCCACCTGTTTTTGTGCACATTTTAAGTTTGTACATTAGAAAGCCTGATGGAAACAGAAAATTTGAAAAAGATTTGTTTGCAAACAATGCAGAGGGTGATATGGGTAACTGTAGGTAGTACAGGCTCACACTGGAGCCAACATGCACAACTCCAAAGTCTCAACAGTACAGAGTCAACCTGACAGGTTGATACAACATTATGTCAGGCAGTTTTCTCTATTCTTTGTACCACTGTCACAAGTGATCTTCTAGCAGATCAGAGGAAAGTAATTTCCACCTCAAGGCACTTTTTGTCATTGTCCCATCCAATTTTGTTAATAAATCCAGATTTTCTTACTTTCACATTTGTTTCACAGATGTAGTGACTTGTTTACACTGTCACAGAGGTAAAACTGATTTCATGTTTCATGTTATTGTGATTTCCTAAATATGACAATGCTTCCTTGTGGACACATAACTTATGTAGTCATGTTTCCATCCAAATTTTTACCAAATTGCTGGGAAAAAAACAAAAACAAAACAAAAAATCTGACTGATTCAAAACATGTCTCACTGGTTTTCTTGCTGGAGCTTGTGAAGACTTGCCAGTGCTACCAGCAGCCATGTAGTTCCAGGAGGTTCAAGTGTCATTTTCCTTTGGAATATACTGGGTGTTGACCTCTACATGTACTGAGTATTTCAAGTATAGGGTGGAAATTAAAAAATATCCTACATTACCCTCCCAAAATATGCTGCAGGCTTAGTGTTTTTTCACTTAACTGTGATAACTAAGTTGATGCTGCATATGTATTTTTACAAAACAAACCTCTACCAACTCATATATACAGTATGCTGTATCATAAGAGAAGCAGAAATAAGAAATTACTTGGAGATGATAAAACTTCTGCTTCTACAGTCGGGAGGGTCAATGTACGCAATATACCTTAGTCTTGGCTATTATGACACAGAATTCAGCTTAACTGAACTTTCAAATGGTTGTTTATCTATATGTGTTGGCCCTGCAATGGACTGGCGATCCGTACCCCACCTCTCGTCCAGTGTCAGCTGGGATAGGCTCCCCCCCGGTAACCCTTAACGGATAAGTGGTATAGATAATGGATGAATGAATGAATGAACTTTCAAATCCAAGGCAACACATACAGGCTAATTTTGAGCACAAAAAGCTCTGTGATTAAAATAAAAAACAAACTTGTGTGGTGCTCCTCTTTAAGTTGATAAGAGACATGACAGCAAACAGACTGCATACTACTGTCAGCACCTGCCTGTTGTCCAAACACAAATAGAGACAAATCATGAATTAATCACTGAAAGGACCAGAGAGATAAGGCAGCTGAAATGGTCTGTGGCCTCAGGATTATTTCAAACGGTGTCAACAAGCAGTTCTGAGAGAATGGGATTCAGAAAAGATTAACCCCTGGTCACTCCAGTGTGTCCACTGAGATAGTATCTTAAGGTCTGATGCCATTCACAAGCAGTTTTCACAAGTATTTAGGTCAACTTGCAGCCAAGCTGCTAGAATGTATAATTTCCTGCCTTATTTCAAACCTGTCCTTAGCCTTACTTCTGTGTGCTACCCACTCTTCCTGGCCTCTTCTCTCAGCTGTTCAAACACAGCTCTTCTATTTATATGCATTAGCCTGAGAATATATTTACTCATGTCCAATGAAGCGGTCCAGTATGAAAGAGCATCAGTTTAGCTTGTCAAATTACCCTGTGCCTGTGCTGCACTGCCTGCTAATGACAGATAATTGAGCTGCTGGCAGGTTTTCCCGCGTGGTTTTATGTCGAGATCCGAGTCCCACATCGCATCGCTGGGACTTTGGGGTCATGTCACCATGTGCACAGTGACAGCTAAAGCAATGATGAATGTGTGTCAGCAGGCTGAAGAGACCCCTGGTTTGTGGCGCTCATGTATTACCCTTACTTTTGATTCACACAGTTAAGCCTTTGTTTCTCTGAAAAATAAGTTCCCAGTGATTTTTGGAGGTATTTCCAAAATCCTCAGAGACTCTTCTAACCATCTGAATGAAAAATATTCTGTCCGCTGCACAACAAAATCAATTATTAAACCATTTTCCAAGTTGCGACTATGACGGCAGCCTTAAATTGCTCATTTAATGTGGTAAAAATCTTTATATGAAAATACTAAATAATAGAAAGCAACATCAATGTAGACCCCAATGAGTGACAATGAACCTTTTTAATTTTGGTCTACATCATACGAGATCAAGAAATACTTTATTGTCCTTTGGGGATATCTGTCTCAGAAGCAACAACTGTTGCATTTAAGTGCCAAAGTTCACAGAGAGTGGAAAGTGCAGAAGTTCATACATTCAAAGAATCAGGTTAGAGCAAGCTAATGTAAAAGACTATTGCACAGCTGTCAGTCCGTGATGTTGAAAAAAAACAACAACATATAAAAGTAAGGACATACAGACAGTTGACAGTGTAATGGAAAAACCAACATAAAGTGTTTTGGTCCACCACCAGCCACCAGAACAGCTTCAATGCACCTTGACATTGATTCTGTAAGTCTCTGGAACTCTACTGGAGGGATGGAACATCATTCTTCCAGAAGATATAGATGAGATCTGGTGACTGCAAAGGCCACAGCATATGAATCACATAATTTTCAAACTCATCAGACCATTCAGTGACCTCGTATGGATGGGGGGCACTGTCATCCTGTTTCTCCACAAATGTTTCCGGTTTTTGTTTAATTTCTCACCCATCTGTATGTTATGAAGAAGTACTCCATCTGCAGCACAATGAAAAAGACTTCTAAAAACAAGTTGCAACTCTGTTTCCTAATCCAAACAAAGACAACAGCAGGAAATGAACTGATATTTCTGGAAATGCCTTCAGAACAGCGATAAGGTCAGCACTTTACTTTAAGCCCCCTACCCCCCATTTAAGATTTATAATCAGTATATAAACATTTAGTAAATGGTTTAGAACACACTATAATGAAGAGTAAGAGTATTAGTGTTTTTGTGAACAAGTTCAACTCCTCCTAGTCACCTGTATTTGGAGGCTGTTGGATAAATGGATAATGAATGGTAAAGTTGTAATTGGTGACAAATACCATACATTAATAAACACTTCAAATGTCCTTATATATGCAACTACATTACAATGAGTTATAAAGCATTTACTACATGTTTAAATACTGCTTATGGGAACTTAACATCATGTATTATCGTAGTATGACAAATGATCACCAGCTATTTATGTTTCAAAGAAACAGGTGCTTATAGTAGTTCTGTGACTTGAGTGTAATGATACATGAGAGGCACAAAGGTGAACCATGCAGGAGTCTGTGTATCTGTAGTTTCTGCATTCTCTGTCCCCTCTACGTTTGCTGTGCAGCTGCAGCCAGTTAACCAGTGTATTCTCAGCTTTCCACCTACACCAGTGTGGGCAGCAAAGGCCAATTTATGGTTAGTTTGCTCAATACATCCAGTGTAATTTAATTCATTGCCAAGAACCTGTGAAAAAGTTTAATGGCAGTATAGACCAAAAAGAATTAGCGATACCAAAGGAGATTAGAGAGGCATTAGGATCTGGGAGGCTCGGCTGCGGTGCTTAACGACTCCTCTGTCCTGAACAAATCAGTTTTACAAAGCAAAGCTGCTCTCAGCAGAATTACAGCCACTGTTAGCCACTGTTATTGCCTGCCCCCATTAACTGGGTCCTACCTGAAGAGGGATCGGAAGAATAACAACATTAATTCAGACTGCTGCCTAACAAGTTAGTCCCTGGGAAAAGTTCTCCTGCAATAAAAATGGCTCTTCTCGCTTCATTTTTTCCCTCATATTTATAGAGATATGACTTTTTAGCCATGCCAGTAGCATGGCACTGTTGCTCGGTTGCCCTCCATGGTCTAGGCTGATATATCTCAACAACTTCTTTACTAGGGGTCACAAGCCCTTGCCTAACGAGTTCACAAAATGCTGATTAAGCCTGTTCGCATCAGCCAAATCTGTCTGTATATCACAGTATAATGGAGTTTTAAATCTGGTGTCTGTGGCGACCTTCCCACGCCAGCACACACAATAAGTAAGCGATGAATATTCACTTGAGTTTTGAATGGACCAATTTCTTTCATGGAAGTTCATCTGGAAGACGCTAGTTTCCATGTAATTAGAGAACTAGCTGCATTGGTCCAAAAGCCACATTTATGGAAAGGGACTAGCAGACTTATGAAGTACAGAATTAACGATTAAGTTACTGGAGTAAAAAGTACAATATTTTCCTCTGAAATGCAGCTGAATACAAGTGTGACGTAACATAAAAAGGAAATAATCAAGTTAAGTACAAGTACCTTAAAACAGTGCCTGATTAAATGTACTGTGTTACATTCCAACACTGGACATGTCTTTCTGGTCTTGTTCCATGTTTCAGGTTCCTAAAAAGGGCTGACAGGTTCAGTTTCTTACACAAAACTGGGCTGCAAAGACGTGCTGACACGAAAGAAATACAGTGTGGAGTAAAGGAGGAAGGGGAGGAGGTGAGGGGCGATGTGGTGAGAGAAAAGAGCAGGGGGTGAGGGAGGTGCAGAGGGGACAGGCTCGTATTGATCATCCGCCAGGTGTGATGGATAGCGCAATAAGTGGCAGCGGCCAGCGGAGGAGAGGAGAGAGTGATTTCTGCTTTTCAAAGTCCTGATGAATGAGAGCGTCGGGAGGGCGGCCGGCATCCAGAGCCCGGCACATGATGGACTGCTGTGTCAGACGGAGAGAAAGTGAAGGAGAAAAGAGAGGTGAGGGGGGAATGGAGGGAAGACAGACAGGGAGGAAGATGAAGGAAGTGAGGGATGGATGGGTGGGGTGGGGTGGGGGGGTCATCAAGCAAAATGTAAGGAGGAAGGTAAGTGAGATGGGGGTGAGATTTTAGGAAGAGGGTCAATAAAGTGCATAGAGAGGGGAGACGACTGAGAGAGAGATGAGGGCAGGAGGTGACAGCAGAGTGAGTTCATCTTTATTAATGGCCAAAGAGCAGAGAGGGAGTTATTAAAAAGGAAAAAGATGAATGAAAGAATGAGTGTGAACGAGGGGAGGGGGGTGACGAAGGGAGATGTGATATATGCCCCCTCCCGGCTCTCTGAAATCCAATAATAACACTGAGGAATGGGCCAGCTGGTGGACTGAGGGGAGGAGGAGGAGGCAGGGCAGCGAGTGAAGACCAGGCAGGGGCAACAGAGAGATTCACACACTGATAAATACATGAAGCAAGTTGTTTTCATTTTGTTCTCTTTATTACCCCTGATAATATGCTAGTGTTTGCTATGCTAGCCAAACAAACATGCATCTCCTAATACATATAAACAATTAAAATCAAGGACCAAAAAACAAAGTTACAACATTTTAAAGGCCCTAATTGTACATTTTTCCTATATAGCCAGAATTAGCATTAACAGCTGTTTACTTACCAGACTAGAAGGAATGTTGCAAATTCAACATCAAACTTTAATTCCTTTACTCACCAACAGCTGTCTGCAGCAGTGGTTAACTCTTATTGTGATTTTATTTCTATCACTTCTTTTCTTTGGTTTCTTGCTATGGGACTGGGTGGTGGTGGTGATGATAATATTCACCTGCCAAAGAGTTTCAACCATTGTTGCGTTTACAATTCAAGAGGTTAGAATCACTGGACTCAATCACAAAGTGGTATTACAAGACAGGCTGGGGCTAGCTGGTTAGCATGCTAACTTCAGTAGAAGAGAAGAAGAGAGAGAAATAGAGGCAAAACAGTTTACATTAGTGTTGCTTTCCATTGCTGGAGGCAGCTCTTAGCCAGTAAGGGAATGACGTTTGATGCTGAACAAAACTTACATATGGTACCTTTAGGTACTTCTGTACTCTTTAAAATGCCTAGTAAAAAGGACAGTAGAAAACCAAATGGAATACATAGTGCTAATAATGCATTAAAAGCCAGTAAAATAACTCATTTGGCACCATTGCCACTTCTGAGCTCTGTTTAGCATGACAAATCTGGAAAACATGCAAAGTGGTAAGCATGTTGTGTTACTATGGCAACTGGCAACTGTAAGCAAAAGTAAAAGTCGATAATGATGGCATCACTGCACCCTTTTTCTGTATTACATCAGGACTGTGAAGCTTAACCAAGAGCAGCCAGTGCCTAAACATACCCAAAAAAAGTTTCATAATGTTGTAGTCACTGACAGTGATGACTGCACTGGAAGATTTGATATTCAGTGGAAAACAAATGAAACACACTGTCACACTGAACACACTGATTCATTCAGTATCAACATTTCTTTCACTTGCCAGATGTTAATTATTATTGTGTTAATAGAAAACCCAACCCAGTAGCCACTATGTTTCCTTCAAAATATATTTACCATTGCAAATAGTTAGTTATTAGTTGTATATACAGGTCCATGGTGTATATTCTATTCTGTTTTTGCCAGCCTAGAATCTAGTGAACATCACAGCCTTACCTCTAGTATCAGTCTTCAAAACTGAGGAACGGACAAGAAGACAGTAAAAGCAGAGAACTGACAGCTCTGACACAACTGACTAAGACAACCTGGACTCACACTTACAAGTAGTTCAATGATCGCTAAAGAGAGGAAAGTGTAAGCTGCCAACAGAGACAGCACCTTGTGCACACATTGTTGCCTTAACTATTATTTTACATTATATGTTATTTTATTTAAATGTTAAAGAAATGTGCACTGAAATTCACTCATAGTCTCAATATTTCCAATGCATATTTATATAAAATAAAAAACAACAGTTTTTGCAGCTGTATTACCTCATGGTATGAGTCTATTGGGGCTACTTTCAGTGGAGAAAAATAGTATCTGCATCTTCTATTGTGTGATGCTCTTTCCATGTATAATTGCTCAACACTGCTTCTTCTTCTTTGATTCCAGGGAACTGACAAATGTAGATCTATTTAGTAGCTGAAAAACTATCTCAGTGTGACATCACTTCATGCACTTTTGATGTGGTAATAGTGAAGATAAATACAGCAATACATATCTAAATGGCTCCAGCAAAACAAGTTATATCACCAACAGGCTTTTTAAAGAGCATTTTTAGGATAAATGTTCCCCTTAAGTCTTGCTCCTCTGCACGGAGAGAATCTGGCATCCTGCTCTGCTGGTCTTTATGTTTCTGTATCCACAGGACATCATCCATTATGGCTGTGATTTCCAGCCTTCAGGACCCTCATATGTCTCATAAATCACAGTTTGGAACTCATTCCCAGCAGAAGTGACACCAAAGCATAAATACAACAAGCTGTGTCGACCCAGCATACCTTCAAGATTCGTCTGACTGTCTTTCCAACACTTAGGCACTGCACTGCTGATGGGGACTAGTGAGAGTTTCATATTGTAGACCTGCTATCGAGGAATACTATAAACATCATTTGACGCTATTCAGCAGCGGTATATGATCTGACCAGTGTGGATGGTTTGCCTTTGTGCTGACGCCATTGTTCTCCATGTTGACTCTATCTTTGCACAGCTGCATAGTGCAAACAGATTCTGTCAGAGAGGTACAGATGATGTGTAACTGCAGTGTCCTCACTAGTCTTTTAAAGTCTTTAAGTCCAAATTTAGGCAGCCTTGCACATTGTGAAGTGCAGTTAATGCTGCTAAAATCAATATTTGTATGCTAACAATGGATCAAATGACTATAATACTACAATATACAGTATATAACCCACAGAAAATGATCACAGAGCATTTCAGTATCTGTCAGCTCATTGTTTTTTGGCCTGTAACTTTATTTTTTTATTGTTATTGTTTTGCTCTCATAGTAGCATTTTCAGCAGGCAAGTGTTTCCAGCAAAAAAACACACCTCTAAATACCCATTGTGCACTACCTGCTCAGCTCCAAACAGAATTCATCTAAAATTACAGACTAGTGGGTGAACATACTGAAGCATTCAGCAGCTTAGAAGCAGATAATTCTCTCAGGAGTTGGTGGAGACCAAAACAGAGCTAAAAGAGAGAGAATATTGGATTTTGTCAGGTGGCCAGAAACATGCAGCGCCATGTCAACTTTCCTTTTTATAATTTGCAACAAAACATCTCATGATTTTTCATAAATATGCTGTAGGTAACCGTGTGAATATAAGGCTCATGTAAAGGATACTATAAAAGTACTACTTGAAGCAGCTCACTATTTACCATTTTACCAGTTTGGAGTTTGTAATAACTGGGGAACAGGGGAATTTAGAAATAAAGGCTTGCTTCTCTCTGCCACTGAGGTAAATAAAGGCCCTGACCACTACTTGAGAATTTCAGAGAAGTGAAATCCAGATCTTCAGAAATACTGGAATTGCTTTTTTGTTGTTTTTTGAGACAAACTGTTACCACAAGTGTTGGGTAACACAAAGGATTATCCTCATAAAACTCAGTGTCTCTGCAGCCATGGCCTCAGAGACAAACATCCAAAGCAGCAAATGCAGAGTAAATACCAGCACAGAGCAATGAAAACCAAACACACGCACACACAACCACCGATTCGCCTGTGCAGAGCCATACAGGCTGATGAGGTGTTATGTTTGGGATCCTGGGCCCATGCATCACCTCTTGTGGGACACGTAAGGTGACTCCTGGCAGCCCAACAAGAAGTGGCACCACATATATCTCTTAATAGAGTCACTCATGGCCCCTCCCTCCCTCCTTTATTTCCCTCTCTGTTTAACACACACACACATACACAAAGTGCAGCTCATTCATCTGGTCTTCCTGAGACAGATTAGCTGCTCATACACTGTGGCAACTACTCATCTACCGTCATTACTTAAGCATGTTTTACTGCCATCACATATTTACCGGCCCAGCAACACCACTTCAGGCTATCCAACATCATTACCCACAGGCAGTGGTGAAAGTACATTTACTCCAGTAAAATGTGAGGTTCTTTTAGAGGCCAAAAACATCATTATGATAAAAAATGTTAAAATTAGTCGTCATTATTATAACAATAAATGTCATATCAGTTTTTCTGTCCAGTTTAAAGGCTGATTTTTGCTCTTGAGGGAAAGTTGATTGTGATTTTAAACTTTTCTTTATGGTCAGAACATGACAACCACTTTCCAAACAGGAACACAACACCATAATGATACACAACCTTATATAAAACAGTTAAAACAAGCTCCACCTCAACCTCATATGTTTACTTTTGATACTTTGAGTATGCTTTGCTGCTAATACTTAAGTACTTTTACTTCAGTAGCATTTTCAATGCAGGACTTTTACCTAAAACTGTGGAACTGGTGCTTTTACTTAAGTAAAGGATCTGAATATTTCCTCCACCACTGCCTACAGTGTGACTTTTCTAATTTCCACTCACTATAAAGCACTCCACTTTGTGTCATTATCTAAATAGAGAGGAAGTCAGAGGTAGCTGACAGTAGGGACAAGTGTGGATAAAAAAACAAGTGGATCTACATGTAGGTGAGCAGAGTTAAAAGATTGAAATAGTCAGCTGAACAAGGGATAAGAGGTGAGGAAGGAAAAAGAAGGAGGAGCTGAAGCTAGACAAGCTCATTAAAGAGAGGGCAGCAGTGTGACAAATGATGCATGGAGCTGGCAGCATTGATCCTCCCCACCCTCGTAGGGAGGGTGTCTGGGCAGGGATGTGCATGGAAAAGTGTGTGTGTGTGTGTGTGTGTGTGTGTGTGTGTGTGTGTGTGTGTGTGTGTGTGTGTGAGTGTGTGTGTAGGAATGAGAAATACTCAGGTGCCACTGCTCTAATGGAGAGGCCAGGGCCGCCAGCCTGTTGACAGATGACTTGTCAGTGGAGGAGGAGGAGAAAGGGAGGAGAGGAGAAAGAAAAAGAGGAGCGGCAGTGATTAGATAGTTGTGCTAATGCTTGACCTCCTCTACCCCCAGTGTCTGTCCTTCATAGCGGCTGAAGAAGGGGGTGAACAAGAAGGGGAAAAGCAGGAGAGGATAGAGTGATAAAAAAAAAAACTGAGAGAGCAATGAGAGAAAGAGAAATGATGAGATAGATTTTTCTGGAGGGGAATAACTGGCTTCTCTGGCCTGACATCAACACATTGTCCAGGGATTTGTCAATACAACATAGCTTAAAACTAAACTATCAGTTTCAATAAATATCATCCTGTATCATGCTTCTGTACTTTAAAGCTTCTTGAGCAATGTCTGTGTCAGTGCTAGGTACATTTATTCAAGTTCTGTGCTTAAAGAGCAACTTGCAAGTTGAATTTTCTACAAAATTTATAGACTTAAATTTTCCTCTAAATTGTTATTTGAAAAGTTAATACACAATTCATGTTTTACAAGACATGGGAGCAGAAATCAAGACAGATCTAGTCTGGCTTCTGTTTAGATTAAAATTTTACATACATAACATGTGATCATAGCTAAAATAATAAATACTGCTTCTGAGGTCAAAAAATGTTAGCCTACTTTGAAACTTAGCCTACTTGTTTGTGCCCAATTGCCAATTCTACTCCTTCTCTGAGTCATAATTACTCTATCAAATCTGAACACACATACATGTAACACATACATTTAGATTCAGTGTGACTTACACTTTCTGGGTGTATCATTATCTTCGATGTCCACCGCGAACAAAAGTCCATAAATCCACTTAGAAGTCATTCAAAAAAGACGCTCCTTTTAACTCCAGAACTTGCCTGAGAATCATCACGTTTTTAAGTTTTCTTCAGTATCACAATAATCCAGTGTCATTTTTCTGTACGTGCATAGGTATGTTGTAAACAGAAACTGCTAATAGCTAATTCGGCATATGTTTGACGCTGTCAGTTCGCCAAATTAAACATACATATAGCTTTAGAGCCCATAGCTATTAACTGAGTAGCTTGTGCTTCCTGATTATCTCCCGAGGCATTATGGGAACTTTAAAATTTAGAGCGGATTGTCCCCCAAATAGAAGTGAGACAAGAATTAAAAAAATAAAAATAAAAAACAAAAGTAATGGCCAGTTAACATTTTGCAGTGGTGGAATGTAACTAAGTACATCTACTCAACTACAGTACTTTTTACTTCACTACATTTATCTGATAGCTGTAGTGACTGGGTATTTTATCAAGATTTTTAATACAAAACATATGATGGGAATATAATACAAAATACTTTTTTATTTTACAGGTCCTTTTATTTCCTAATAATTTTATTGAATTTCTATTTCAATGTAAAATATAGGGAGAGTATAGACGATGTTGTGGGGCAGTAATTTGTGTTTAGTTGGTTCTGTTGGCTGTATGAGGAGTGCTTTCCATGACAGAACAATTAATATTTTTGTGACTACAAAAACTGAGAGATCCATTTTAACCCAAGTAGATGTTCATTTATTATTTGAAACTTTATTCTCTATATATGTTGAATTGTATGCAAGCAATTGACACATTCTTACATGTTCAGCTGACCAGCACAAGGCCGACAGTGACAGGCTCCATTTTTTCTCAGAACTACTTTTGATACTTCAAGTACATTTTGTTGATAATATGTTATACTGTAATGTAACATTTAATGCTGGACTTGTATTTGTAATGTGGCACTTTTAGAGTGTGGTATTGCTACATTTACTTAAGAAAATGAATAGTTCCTCCACCACTGATGCACTGGGTTGCATCATATCATGAGGTATACCTTAACTACAGACTAAAAAAATGTGTGAGGAGATGTACCAGGCACGGTGCCACTGGGTTTGTGGTTGGCTAAGAGAGGAGCGGAGCAGGCTCACTGTTGGCAGCATGAAGTAGGCAGCTGCTGTGAGTAACATCCAATTTCTGTAGAAAATGTACATTTACTCAAGTACAGTACCTGAGTACACTTTGGAAGTACTTGTGCTTTACTCTAGCATTTCCATTTTCTACCACTATTTCAGCTTCACTACATCTCAGTGGGAAATATTGCTCTTTTTACTCCACAATATTTATTTGATGACTTCAGTTACATTACAGATCCAGATTAATAAAACAAAATATAATCAATAAATACATCATGATGTACTATTATGGATAAAGATACAACTTTATTGATCCCTTGGTGAAATTTACAAGCTACCCAGCAGAATATAAAATAAACAATTAGCCCCTCCTTTACCAGCTGCAACATTAAAGTGATGCACACATTAATGCATAAATAATCACATTTCAATAATATGGTATACAATAATCTGAAATGGGCCATTCTGCATAACAAATATAATTTCTTTTTATACTTTAAGTATATTTTGATGCTAATACTTTTATGCTTTTTAAAATGAATGTAAAATGCCACTGATGAGTCTCCATATAAGACAAATAGGTTTAATTCACACTGAGCTCGACCAACAATAAAACATTTCCTAACAAGTACTTTGTAGAAGAAATCTGCAGTATGTCTTTTTTTTTTTAAAGATAACAATAATTGCTTGTCAACAACTAATGAATACATGTACCAAAAAAGCTCTAATTTACCTAAATTCACTGACAACTTGTCTTGTAGTAAACATGACTGTTTAAAAGGGTTTGAACATTTTATTATAGGTTACAGTAAAGGCATTTTCCAACAAGACACTTATGTATTTGTGTGCGTATGTGCAAAGATGCAAATGCCTGCGTGCATTATTGGGAGATCAGACAAGACAGCTTCAAGGACAAAGTAAAAAGAAAACAGTTTGCAAAGGAAAGGCAGTCATGAAGAGAAGGAGGGAGGACAGAGAAAAAGAAGAAGAAGAAAAAAAATGAGTGGGTTTGTTGCGATTCAGGCAGCCACACCGGGACTATCATTACCATACATCAGGACAATGAATGAGGCTTTCAGCAAGCGGTAATAAGAATTTGATAAATCATGAGCCGAGAATTAACTAGACGTCAAAACAATGAGAGCACCCTGATAGATGAAGAGAGGATGATGGCATAGATTAGTCAGAGCAGAGCGTAGGAGAGGAGCGAAAGAAGGGAAAGAGGAGAAGAGAAGGAGAAAGGAGAGTCCATACAGGGTCAGGTGAGGTCTGAGAGAGGGCGAGGAAGGGTCAGACACAAAGAAAACTGCAGAAAAAGCTAATGAAAGAAGGAGAAAGTGATAAACATGGAACCAGAGAAAAGGCTGACCGAGGAGGTGATGGAGTGGAAAATGGATGACTGAGTAACAGTCAGAGAGTGATACAGCAGAACAAAAACTGAATAGGTTTGCCTGTGGAGACATTGTAGATGAGTGGATGATACAGTAACACATCCCTCAAGAGACTATAAATTAAAATGTAGTGCTTTCAGACCATGTGGTGTTTGCAGATGGTCTTAACAACTACTGACCTATCTGTAATAAAACAAGAAGTCGACAGCCATGTTAATAGCTCTGCGAGGCTTTACTAAAGCACAGCAGTGAGCACGCAAACATGCTCTCATCAGGTGTGTTCCAGTGTAAGCGCAGGATTGATATTAAAATATAGTAGGATGGAATCTTGGCTGATTACAAGCATGATAACATGATAACATTGTCTAATTAGCATTATTTTTGCTGGTATTTGCTCATAAACCAAAGTAGTGGACATGTCTATAGGATTCATCTTCTGGGGACCATGAATTTCGGGACAAAATTTTGTGGATATCCACCTGGAAGATGTTTAGATATTTCACAGAATAATTTAAAACTTTGACCTGCTGGTGGTGCTAATGAAAAATTCAAAAGGATCACCAAAATCATTAGGATTCATCCTCTGGGCACCATGAATGTAAGTACAAAATTTTGTGACAATCCAATTCAGCAATCCATTTTACCTTTAGACAAAAATGTCAGATGCTAGTGGCACGAGAGGAAAAGCCAGAGAACCATAAAAGTCAGTAGGATTCATCCTCAGGGCACCGTGAATGTCTGTATAAAATATTATGACAATCCATCCGACAGATATTTTAGTCTGGACCAACTGGCTGACGTTGCCATCTTTAGAGCTAGTGTGGCTGAAGAGCAACCAAAGTGGCACAGCAAGCTATCCCACAAGACTGGCGACAAAAATTCTGCAACAGCTTTGACTTTGACTGACAAGTTTTTCATTAACATTCCACTTTATTGTCTGTCTCCCTCATACCTCCTCTCCTCTCACCCCTCCTGCCTCGGTTACTCCTCTACTCGCAGGGTGAGGGATGTGACAGGAGGATGTTTATTTAATGAGAGCAGTCTGGAGGGGGTAATGAAATCTACCCTAACACCATTAACAACCAGGCTTATCAGCTCCCGGGACACACGTCAGCATGCTGCAGCCTTTTGTTCTCTGGCTCGAGGCTGCCACCGACCCAAAGGACAGATTACGGATTCTCTGAAAGCCGCTGACACCTATCTTGAGAAATTAAAAACTGACCACCAATCTCTGTTTTGAAGTAACTCTATCATTTTTCACCTAGCTTCACCTGACATGGATGGCACTGAGGAGGCAGGATGGGAGGGCAGGTGTCCGGCAGGCACGTGTAAAGTATCTGTAGTGTGTGTGTTCAAGTGTGGGAGGTGGATGGTTTGTTACCTGACCAGACAGACACAGACAATCAATCTCCCTCCATGTTGTGGTAATTGACGCTGATGGATGGATTTGGACTTCTCTTTGTCTAACACGCATGCACTGACAAGCCACAAGCCTGCACATTAACACACACAGGAAATCTGTGCATGTACCTGTGTATCTGTGCACGTATCATGTAAAGGGACAATGAATACCATTCCTTGCCTGTTTCCAGTCCATGTGTTTGGCTGTAAGTGCCACCGTGGTTCCACCCTTGAATTGTACAATATTCTCTCAAAGGCTCATTTGCTGAGCATTACATTAGAGCGGAGCTGCTGGTGGCCACACAAAAGCCATGTAAATGAGCTGTGAGAGAGGCCCATCAGTCATCATGCCAGATGCACTCTCCCATTATTATTTATGGCCATAATTGGCCCCGTGTTTCCTCAGGCAATGACTCTGCACTGATGGATCTGATGATGACTTCGCTCAGCCCAACAATCAGGAAGCAGTTGGAAGGAAGGGAGGAAGAAAGAGGAGACAAAGTTTGCATGTAAGTAGGGGGTGCACGTACAGATAAAAGAAGAAAGGCTGTGTTTACATGATGCAAAATGGTTTCTAAGGTAAAATAGATTGTACAGTACGTGTGATGGAGCAGCTGAGGCGCACAAAATCGGATCCATCGAAATACTGATGGAGCTCGACTGTAGACGTGGGAAATTACAAATCACTTTGCTGATTCAAATTGTTTCTTTTGGCTGCGTTCAGACCGACTGTAAAAAATGCATCCTTCTCATTTTAGTTCTGGCTGTGCAGCAAAGGTCCCGATGTACGGGCCCCTGGCCAAAAAACAAACAAAAAAACACCTTCAGCAAAAAAGTTAAACCTGACTCAACTTTAGTTGCAACACAATGCATCGTCACCCAGCAAGGCATTGTGTTGGCCAGTCAGATACATGGTAGCACACACTCCTGGTGGATTACTTTGTAACGTGGCTGTTGTAGTCCTACTGTTTACTTTGCAGTCATCATGATGAATAGGTAAAATGAATGCCACCATGATAACTTTCCAGAGCTCCAGTGTTCTGTCAACTGATAAGCCTTTAAATGCATTGATCCATTTCTCCAGCTGAACTGGATCATATTTCATTGTTGCACCAGCAACATGAACAACACAACCCCACCAACAAACCCCTCTCTCTGTTATTTTAACATAAGGCTGTTCCAGTTTGAATCCCTTCTTAGTCACTGGTCCAGTTTCCAATACAAATGTGGTGCAAATGTTAACCAAATTTCAGTATCAGCAAAAGAAAATGCAAATGAATGTTCATCTCAATCTACTACTGTTCATCAAGGTAAACTGTGACGTTAAACCCTCCAGACAGAGCCATGAAAACATTACAGAAGAAGAGGATGCAGCAAGACAACATGATTAAAAGAAAACCTCAAAACTGTGGGAAACCATGAAGGGAATATGACATGTCTGTTGGTTTCATGTGCTCATTGAAGGGAAGTTACAGTCTCACAGCTTCTCAGGAGTCTGATGTTGTCATTTCTTCAGTGGAAACGAGCAGTGATATAACACAACCCACGTGTATGAAAGGCCAGAACATGTAGAAAAAGCTGTGTTTAATTAAAAAAAATACCTGTGCACATGTGGACCCATGGTACACCTAGGCCTAATTGACCAACTTTTATCCATACACCTCGTGCCAGAATAGTTTTGAGCCGGTTGTGATAATTTGGGATACTTTGTACCATTTCGGCAGTTTCCACCAACAAAAATTTAGGCCATGTTTCAATAAATCTCTCTCTTCTCTTCGTTGAGTAGTATGATTGAGATTGACATTGAGCAGATGACCCTCAGAGCCAAATGTCACTCAGGTTTATTACAACTAGATTTATAGCTTCTTTCCTTTTCAAATTAGTAAGACTACCTTTTGTTAGTCAAATCTAGCAACACTGTATGTAGTAACAACCAGCAGGTAGAGCTGAAGGTATCACTGGACACAGCACTTGGATGCACCTCTGACTTTTGGATAGTAAAAATAAATACATTTGTGATTTTTTAAAGATTCCTCATACATTTACTGAAGACCTCTGCTTAGTTGAGGGTCTAATGCACAGAACACTGTATCACACAGGGCAAAATCGACTCATTCTACAAATTCATCCATCATTCAGGGCTGATTTAACCCTCCTAATATAAGTCAGTATGGGTCGTTGTGCGTTCAGCAGCAATCATGAGAAACAGTGGGGGAACTGAGATGTGGATTGTCAGGGGATTGACGCTGGATTTGGTCGACTGACTCGAGAATTGACAGGCAGAGCTCAGAGGTCACTGGGTAAGTGGTCTATCTCGGCTTCTCGTCTCGGATGTGACTCTGACTTCCTCTCCTGATCACGTTCTCTGTCTGGTCCAGCGTCAGCCTGGCTATGAGGAAACGACTCTCTGTTGAGGCAGACTGAGAGGAGTTTGTATGAAGGCTGTAGAAATGTTGCATGTCGCGGTTTGTCATCAGTCATCATGGATGTGTCGACACGTCCTGTCACTCTGCCTCTACCTCTTCCAGTTGGCAGGTAGACTACTTGTTGGCAGGTCTATTTCCCCCTTGTCTTACACCGAAGGGCACCACATCAGATCAGTGCGTGTGTTGTTGCGTGCAGGTGCACTGAGTATGCATATCTAATATGTGTGACTCTGCCAGGCAGGCTTAGATAATGTGTTTTGCCTTGTTCATTTGGCCCAGAAAATGCTGACCTTTGTAACTGATGATCGGTGTTTCCTTGAGGTTTTTCCCCTTTTAACATTTCAGCTTTTACTTATATACAAAGACACAAAGCACAGTACTTATTGCGTGCAGATTGTAGTCACCTCTTTGACCCTATTATTACACAGCTGACAGACTCAAACATTTACAGTAACTGTCCAAGGACGCTGCAACAACAAACCACCAAAGTGAAAGTAAGAATAGATCTGTAAGAGTACTGTCGACATTTATAGACAGACAGCAACATGACTCTCTCAAATCAAATGACATTATTTAGTTGTCCAGTGATCTCTCACTGGAGGAATCCACTGTGCAGATGCATGCAGAGGATATTTTCCATTTTCATTTTGGGAACTTCAAACCAGTCTTAAACTTTAAAAAGTTGTGTTTATGAAATGTAAGATGTCCTGAAATCTTTTTTTGATTTTAGTAATTGAATGAATTACATGTACATAAGGAAAAAAATATGATAGTAGGTAATTCCATGTCCACAAACAATTAATGGTTGTCCTCTTCCTGTTTATTTGTTTATGGAAAACATTTTGGGGGATGGGTCATTTTGCATACAAATACATTTCTTTGAAACACAGATGTGGGAAAGAGACAATGACATGAGCTTGTTTTGTTTGCTAGAGAGACAGGCTACACCTGATATTTATGCACTTTATTGATCTTTACCTTAATGTACTCTGGCCTTCAATCCAAATTCAATACACTTGAATGTTTTTAGCCACACTAGCAGAGCGGCTCTGGGGATGGTATGATCTTCAGAGGATGAATCCTAATGACTTTGATGATCCCCCTGACTTTTACTCTAGTGCAAACCAAGCACAGCATCACAGAGTAACTAGCATAGCTGCAGACACTAAGCTAATGTTCAACCTGTAAATCTGTCCAATATGCTTATATCAAACCTGCTTTTTTTGACCAATCGGGAGCAGCAGGAACAGGCTGTAAACATATCACTGACATATCATTTGGTAGTTTTAATCCTTTACAGTGATCTCTAATCACCATAAAATCAAGACAAGATTGCAGAAACTAAATCCATCCCTCCAACCGCCCCTGCTCCTCCTGACCCTATGATTTATCATCTTTGGTTTGTAAATGTAACTTATTGAGTCCAGTTTTTTTCGTAGCATTACCTTTCTAGTTGATTATGATCAACTTGTTAGCAACCTGTTTTCTATCCTGTATATACACATTCAGAAGACATTACCATTCATATGGAGTCGTTTAAGTCCAGTATTCACTCTCTGTTACCTCTGTTTTTAAGGCTTTAGCTGACTGTGTTGGTTAAAAACTGTGACTGTGCTGAGCAGGTAGTGTACTGTTGGTTTTTAGAGCTTTTTCAGTAAATATAGCAGCCTGCTGTGGTCGAAGACAAAACTTTGAGGGCAGTGAGAGTGAACCAGAGGAGTAAAGTTGGGGGCTGTGAAACTAAGATAATACAATAACAGACACTGAAACACTCTATAAAGCTTTGTGAAACTACAGAGGCTAGTGAGCATAGTAGTAGTTTGATTCATGGTCAATGTGAAAATATTGATTATAGTCAAGACAGGTTTATCAGGATACCACTGTAAACTCATTACTCATGGTGCAGTCTTTAAACGTAACACATTTACTGACTGATAGCGTCTAATAGCTTCGCTGAAACCAACCCATATTACTTCAAGTATTTATTATAATATGCATTACCCTAAAACCAATATGACATTAGAGGATAATGAAAGCAATGAGCAATGTCAGTGCACAGTGGATTAATGAACACAGGCTAGTTCTGATTAATGGAAGGTAGTCCAGGGAGGTCATATGTGAAATAAAACATCTGCAGTGGGTCGTTTCCAAATGATGTAACCTGCTCTCAACTCCTAAATATGCAACTGGCAGAGGAACTAAACCTGGACAGCTGAAAGGTACAGTTACTCACAACCTGTGTAAATGTAGTTTATAAATGTTGGATTGTGAGTGAACTTGGGGAACACTCTCTGTGTAGATAATGTAGACTGACAGCGCTAGAAGAGAGCTGTCGTCTCAGTGCGTGTCTGTCGCCTGGTGCTGACAGATGTGCAGTCAGTCGGCTGTATCTTGGCTGCTTCCACTCACTTGATCATATAATAACAGAGAAAGACAGAGTTGCCTTGGCCATGAACTTTGTCACATTCCACTTGACATGTGAGAACTGCCTAAACTAAATTTTGTTTTTCTGTCTTTATTTCCCAGTCTCGCTAGAAGCATGGGTCAAGGGACTGAGGTGTTGGTACGCCACTTTGGTTCAGACTGAAATTTCTCAGCAAATAATTTCATTGATTACCATGAAATTTTATACAGACATTCGTTGTCCCCAGAATATGAATCCTACTGACTTTGATGATCCCCTGACTTTTCCTCTGGCGCCACCATGAGGTTGACTTTACAAGTTTTGAGTTAAATATTTAAACAATAGCTGGATGGATTGCTATGACCTTTGGTACAGACATTTATGTTCCTCTCGGGATGATTTACAACTTTGGTTTGATCATCTAGCTAACTGTAAATTGTAATTTGTCCATTACTAAAATGAAAAGCATCATTTGCATAAGCCTCAGCTGTACTTTGCACTGAGTACTTGCAGTAACTTGCAAACATGCTAACACACTATACTACGATGGTGAACATGGTAAACATTATACCTGCTAAACCTCATCAGCCTTATTTTCCCTGTTTTCATCTTGTCACTTGCACAGCTATAGACCCTGACACCAACATTTAGTGGCTTTACTTATAGGGGTGATGTAAATCTGTATGAATGTGGTGAATGGTGAACTTTGAACTGCAAATTCATGCCATAGAGCAAGCCATATTTGGTGATAGAGACCAAAATGGAAAAAGATATTGTAGCTTAACTATGTTGCACCATTAACTTTTATTTAGCCTCCTCTGGTGGAGTAAAAACTGATTCATAAAAGTGAAAATGATTTGCAGAAAGTTATGGTGTAGATAAACTACATGAACTTATTGTCCCAGTAGTGACCAAGCCACAGTAAGTTGACAGGTTTGCTAACTGACTCTTTGGTAGTTCTGAGCACTTTCCCCCTTTCCAAGCCTAAGAATTAAGTTTCTATACAACTAAACTTCAAGACCAAATATGCTTGGTGGGAAACATAATTGAAACCAGTTTGCTTTTATTCATTGAAATATATGGAGGATATGTTGTTAATTTACATATTTGGCAAGTTGCAAATACATTGACACTGAATACATCAGTAAAATGTTGGGGTCCTTTAACAATATTTAAGTTTTTCCCTCTCTCCTCGCGGCCCCCCTCTCCTCATAGACCTCTGCTGTCTCTGTCTATAACACCTCTCTCAGGCGACAGAGGAAGTCTCCCTGTCAAAATGTGCTTGCTATTCCTTCCAGGAGAGGATTGATGCGTCTCCCATCTCTGTGACTGACAGACTACATAAACAGCTAAATGTGTGGCTCAGAGCTGTCTGGCAGCCGGGCCCCCCTGTGCAGGCAGAGGCTGTACTCACTGATGTCCTGGGGGCCTGTGAGGGAGGAACGATGGCCGGGGGCTGGCACTGTTTTTTATACGCCTACACCCCTGATGTAGATACACTGTGTGCAAGCTGCTATTCCGAGCGGTGCGTATAATTTGGCGTGATGTTCTCATGGCATTAACTTGTAATCTTAATTAATTCATGAACATTTGGACACATTTTGGAAGCATGTGTGATGTTTCCAGTGATATATCTCACAGCAAGTGTGTAATTCCTGCTTTGTGATGCCCAGAAGGGAGGAAGACAGATCCAGCCAAATTATGAAATGCAGTTATACACCTAATTTTCTTCTATATTAGCACATTTTGTAACACAGAAACAGAGCACAACGATACACTGGTTACACTGATTTTCTCAAAGTAAGACAGTGTCAATAGTCCTTTCAGTCCTTTCAATCCACTTTCTCTGCTTGTGTTTGCTTGAAAAGCTTTTTTAGACCAGTCTCCTGTTGGTGAGGGCAGGCTTATGCCTCCACCTGCTGGTTACATTTAGTACATCTACTGACTATAGAGAGTTGGTGAAGATGAACAGCTGAAAAGATCATGGAGGACAGATTGTGCAGAAAAATGTTCCACCTATAAATGTCAGTGTTTATAACTTCATTGTATTCACTATCATGCAAATCAGATTCTCATCTACAAGATTTCCTGATGTTTTACTATATGTATTTGAGTAATCAAATTTACTCAGTTTGCATTAAGATATCTTACTGCAAAAAAAGAAAAAGAAATCATGCAGGACAATTTATTTTCCTGCACAGCCTGCATCATACCTACAGGACTCACAACTAAAACATGGTCCTGACTTTTTTATTATTTCATGAAGGACAAAATCAACTGACATTAACATTAAAATGACTAGTTTGGTTTATTGCTGATGTCTGTAATGTATTTATTTGAAAATATAAGTGTAATGAGTGCACCTCTGTAAGCATTAAACAGCTGAAAATCATATGAGAAGTTTAGAGAAGTAATGCTCAAAAGGTCGGGAATCATTTGTTAAATCCTGACAATGTATCATATTTTATCAGCTCGTGTTTTTTTAATGAATGTTTATCTGAAAAGTGACATTTTCTGACAGATAAATGTAGTGGAGTAAAAAGCAAAAGCAAAAATCCTTCTAAAATATAGTGGAGTGAGAGTATAAAGTAGCAGTAAATAGAAATACTCAGTACACTTTCCACCACTTCACAGTAAAGAGACATTTTTACCCATTAATTGTGTTTTATTTTGTAATGCTTACACAGAAAAAAAACACAGGTTATTCACATCTATAGGGAAAGTTAGGAAAAAGGATTCAGTAAGTATGTCTATTTCCATTACTTTTCAATACTTCATTGTTTTTTAAATGATCTGAGCTGGTCGTATGATCTGTGACGGACAAAAAGGTTTTGTTTGTTAGCTATAAAAATATACGTTTTCAAAAATAAACTTCTATTTTTGTTTCTTTTACTTTGTGAGAGTGCATATTTAGAATTAAGGAGAAGGCATTAATATGAGTACTTCACAACAAATAAGACTGTCTACAAATACTGTGATCAATATAATGGACATGGACATTGATTATCCATAGCTTGCATAATATAACATGTATATATGAGTGAGTCACATACTGTATATGGCAATGAGAAGTATTAATCTATATCAGAAACATGTCAGAGTTGCAGTTAAAATTGATTACTGCGGATGTTGACACTGTATAATAAGGAAAGAGACTTCCTTAGACAACCACTTGAAGTATTTCAATACCCTTTGTCTGTTTGGATTGGGTGGAGTCTGACTTGTTACGGGCCCCTTTCTCCGCCGCACTCATTTTCTCACAGTATTCCGGCTGACCGCTCTGCTGGTGGCCAAATTCAAAGCTAATCCTGAGCTCTCCCATCTGACAGCGAGGGAGGGCGTCCGGGATCCACTCGATCACAAACGGACTGGCCTCCTTCTGATCTGCCGTACCTGGTCCTGGTAGATATATAATGTAAATATGCACAGCTCTGCAGAGTGACCTCTGGGTGCTATCACAGCTGAAAACAGCCACTCACCGACTTTGAGGAAGGTGCGGAGCTCCATCGGTCGTATTGCCTGCTGCCGAACTGTCCTGTATCCCTCTGGTAATTCTGGCTCAGGCGGAGGTTCGGGACAGCGAAAACGTGAATAAGAGCCGTCAGCATTTTTTACAAAACTCTGAGAGAGCTCCAGAGGCAGCTGGTGGGGGCGGAGAGAGAGATAAAGAGGTAAGAAGAGTGCAGGTTTGGGTGTAGTGTAGTGGCTATAAAAGTCAAGTGGATAAAAATGGGATTTTGAAAACTGATGGAGACATGTCCCCTCAGTGGAAATTACACCCCAGCATAAGAGAGATGGGGAGAGCTTTTACCTCTGGAGTGTCAAAGATGCGCTTGACCTGCATGAGATTGGTGATGTGCCAGGTGTGCTTGGAGAAAGAGCCGGGAGGAAGTCCATAATTTCTAACAAACGCTGACATCCGCACACAGAGAGAGAGAGAGAGGGAGAGAGGGAGAGAGAGAGAGAGAGAGAGAGAGACAGAGAGAGTAGAATTCAGATCCTGTTCTTAAGTCAAAGCACTAATACGACAATGTAAAATGACTCCATTACAAGTAAAAGTGATGGAGTAAAAACAACTGAAAGCTTAAGCTTATGCTGCAGAAATCTGATCTGTAATTTGTTTATACTGTATTAACATATATGACATTATTAGATTGTTACTACTGATGCATCAGTGCACATGTGTTCAAAGGGGTCACAAGTTCAATCTGAGGAATTGTGGGAGAGGAAAGAAGAAAAATCTAAATTGTGGTGTACAAACACATATTCTTTTATTTTTTAGTGAAAAACTAAATAATTTTACCTTATTGGACCTCAAACAATTATTTTAATGAAGCCATGTGAGATTTGTTGCAGGGAAGTCTGAAACGTTTATTTATTTATTGTAAGGGGTCACATGTTTAACAGGTTGTTAACCACTGGCTTAATCTTAACAATATATTGTATTTTACAATGAAATGTTTACGAAATGTTTTTGTGTGTTAAACCTTAATCTAAAGTTAGTAATTACTGCAGCTATCAAACAAATATAGTGGAGTAGAATTATAAAGTAGTGTGAAAAGAAACTGACAAACTAATGACCTCTGTAATTTAATAACTTTTCCCACCTGTGGTGAAGTTTGGCAGTCTGCCCTTCTTCGACCCGAGTGTCAGACGATGCTGCAGCGCGTTGAAGAACTCCTGGGGAATGTGGTACACCAGAGGTTGTGGTTTCCCTGGTGGATAAACAAGGACAACAATAATGTTTTAATGTGTGCAACGAGCAATCACAGCCAGTCATCCTGCAGAGGTGAACAGGTCTGAGCGTCCTCTTTTACTGAACCTCCTGCTCCAGAAAACAAAAGGGTTTACAAGTTGGAACTAATTTCGTTATTAATAATAAATAAATCATTTAATGCTTTATGGCTCAGTATTAAGTGATTAATAAGACAAACCTATGGGTTACCATTATGAGAAATCAATTAGGCTTTTGTATCTCAAAAGCCCATTTATTAAAGGAACAGTTCAACATTTTGGGAAACCCTTATTTGGTTCAATTATTTGATTCGAGTTAGAGACATTCCCATGTCTGAAAGAACCTTTTACTGATGACAGTTTAAAGTTTGTATACATTAATAAATCAATCAATCATGTTCCTCCACTGCTTTTTTCCCCACCTAGAAATCCATACAAATGGATGACTTCTGATTTACATTGTAATTAAATCAATTAACTCCTTATAAAGTATGTTATAGTTCCATTGTACTAATGCATACTTCATCAGTCAAAGGATAATGGCTTATTACAACTTGATAACACTGTACTCACCAAAGTGAATTCTAAGCTCTAGGAACACAGTGATGCTGCTAAAAACACTGACAGGAATAATAAAGGCAAATGGTAAAATAATCACCAAACCTTCCATCACAGTGCTCACACCAACCTCCTTTCTCAGTACTGACATATTGTACTTGCTCCAGTTGTGCACACAGTTTAACCTCCAGATAAAGTGGCTTAGATCATCTGGATACACTGTTGTCTCGTTTACAACCTGTCTGAGCCCACTGTAACAACACTGTGATCTGCAAAGTTTTTAGAGCTGATATTAAAACTTCATATTTAACCAGCTCTCATCCAACTCTCAACAAAAAAGGTCACAAAATGTCCAACTACTTCTCAAACTCTGAAGCAGTGGATGATATGTACAGTGACGTATCTTATAGCTGAATCATGCTTTAGCTTTACCATCAAACTGGTAGTGCATCGTCTGGTGGATCCTCTCTGTGACACTGGCGAGCCACTGCTGGAAACCCAACGTCACTGTACGCTCGTCCACAGCCTGGCTGCTCCCTGAGACACAGAGGATCAAACAGCACAACAACCTCTCATTCATTATTGTCTTTGTTTCTGCCATCAAGATATTTAGTCTGTAAGTCTGTGAGCTTTTGACTGTCAAAATTCATTTAAAGGCCTGGAGAGGTTTTCAGGGTTTGTGCAAGTTTCATCGAGTTAAATTTAACTTTCAGTACCACACACATGCAATTTAATGCCTGTTTGATGATCATACAAGCCAAAGTATGAGAGCTGTCAATGAAAACACACAGGGATGAAATGATTTAGAGGTATTTTTTGCAAGTGTATCGTATTTTTGCTACTACTGCCCAAAAATAATCCCTAATATTATCATTAATTACGACCTGGACAACCAGTAGATAATGGATGGATAAATGAACAGAAGTTCAATAAAAATTGGTCTATTTATTTACAGTAGATATATTAATTTGATATAAGATCAGAGGTCTGAAATAGCACTGTGCAGAATTTTCCAGACAGTTTTTCCAAATTCCCATAAAAAAAACATTTTACAACTAAAGTTACTGCCGATGGAAGGTGAGTAAAAAAGACCCTCATAAATGAAATCTGAAAGACTTTTTAATACATTTAAATGCCTCTCTTTTTTGTGGAGGCAACTGAAATCAAAGCTTTTTAATGACTCTCCCAAGATCTGCTGCTACCCTGATTTTGTCAGTCACAAATTAAATGTTAAAATATGCTCTGTGTCCACCACACTGCGACCCTCTTCTTTTCAACAGTGGATCAGGATTAGTGCTGCAGGATTAGACAGAGGAATGATAAAGATAGAGGCAGATGTCTAAGACGATGTAAAGCTCTTTAACAGACAGAGAGATTTAGGCAGCAGAAAGATGAGGAGACAAGAGAGAGGGCGTGGGCTCAGTAGTGGGACAGGCAGTGAGGGAGGCAGCACCTGGAGCTTTCAGCCCACCAGCACCAGGGGTTTTCCTCTGACCAGCTTTCCTCAGGCCGGAGGCTGACACTCCCTCTTTCCCCACCCCAGAGGCAGAGGCCACTGAGGGGGCTACACAGAGGCAGGAAATGAAAAGAACGACAGGTTGGGAGAGATAAGACAGAAAGAGAAGGAAGGACAGTGGAAGATTCAGACAAACATGCTGTGCAGAATCATCCTGCATTGATGAGTGATAAATGTTTGGAAATAAATCTTTCAGGAGGTATTATGATGAAACCACCGGAGAGAGATTCATCCAGACGGAGTTTCTTTGCTTTATGATTGGTGCTGACTGGCTCGGCCTGCTGCAGAGGTTTCTCACTGGGACCAGTTATTCTACTGGTGGCACTTTGCTGCACGCCTGATGGAAAAACATGGAGAAACACACAAGCAATGAATCTGACTGAACCAAATTATGCATTAAAGGAACAGTCTGACATTTTGGGAAATGTGCCTGTTGCTTCCTTATGAAAAAACAGAAACTGGGTTAACCCTTTCGGTCGCAGGACAATTTCTTCCATTTAGCAGCCTCTCAGTGTCTCTTATTGTCTTCATATGTGAATGTTTTGCACATTTTCTTAGCACAATAACCTGGGCCAATTTAAAATGATTATTTTGATGGGAATAACTGCCTTTAAAGTGTTTAAATGGAATTTATAAACGTGGAGATTTTAGGGTTTGTCTTGAAAAAACAACTTAAGTCGTCAAATATGATTATGATACTACAGAACTAATCAGGGAAGTCTGAGCGGAGTTTGGTGAAACTGGCACGTTCACGACAGCCTCATAATAAATAAATTAAAACAAAGTCAATTTTGCACAGGCTGTAACCAAACTTCCCGACTTCGTTGGGCCAATGGTCAGCAACCAGACTATAAATTATTTACACAAGCATCATAACCTTGACAAGTGTTTCTATTATTTTGTCCACCCCATCTATATCAGTGAGGTTAAGGAATAGAAACGCCTCTCAGTATGACACAATGCAGTTCAACAGCACTACAAACAACAGTTTGTTGGAACAGTTTCAGTGAAGACTGTCAACACCGTCGTATTAGACCCCACTAGCTTTAGCTACTTGTACCTAATAAACTGGGAACTGAGTGCATGAGCCAGTTTTATGTTTTGTCTGAAAGTGGAAAGGAAGTTTCTTTAGAGGGGAAAAAAATCAGAGAAATCCTTTATGGATTCAACTTTCTCTCAATAAAAAAATACAGTACTGTGAAAAAGTTTTAGGCATTTGAGATGTTTGGATTCTCATTCATCATGCAACACCATCAGGGAGGTGTCTGATCTGTCCCAAATATCTTCTGCAATGAGCCAAAACATACAGCCTAAGTCATAAATAACAATCTTCAGTGAGAAGATGAGCAAGAAGTCCTGCAACAGATGGTCTGGCCCCCACAGATCCCTGATCTCAACATCACGGAGTCAGTCTGGGATTACATGAAGAGACAGAAAACACTGAGACAGCCTGAATCCACAGGGGAACTGTGGCAAGTTCTTCCAAGATGCTTGGAACAGCTTGTTGTTTTAAAAAGAAAGAGCGGTCACAGCAAATACTGATCTGATTTAGTTTCTTTTTGTTTACTGCACTTTGCATGAAATTAACTGATCAACAAAAAAATGGCATTACATTTGAAAGCATCTTCACTTAACTTTTAGTGCCTAAAATGTTTGTACAGTGCTCTGAGTACATTAAAAAGTATAATGTAAAAATGGTTTTGTAAGCCAGTTTATTTCTTAGCCAGCAACATTAAGCATTTCTCAAAATGTCAAACTATTCTATTGTTTGAAACTGAAAGTCAGAAAAGTCAGACACAGTTACTGTACCACTGGGAGTGTAGTTGATGAAGGCAGCAAACTCTGAAGCCAGTTTCTCATCGCTTGCAAAGGCACACACGCAGGCGTAGAAGTGAAGGCAGGGTTGAGGCGTGGCCGAGCTGGCGGGAGGATGAAAGCCGGCTGCTCCGCCTGCTCCATCAACACCAGGTTTATTTCTTCTGCCATTCACCTGGCAGGCACAGTGAAAAATGCCGTGCTGCTGCACCTCTCTGCCCTTCCTCTCACTCTTTGAAGCCTCAGACAGCCCACCTGCACCTACAGTGAGATGCAGCAGGCCCAGAGGATGGTGGGAGTCCGTGTGGCACTTCACCACCAGGGTGTCTTTTGAAATGCGCTGCACCAGGGGTCCTGGAGACTCCGTGGCCAGCCTCCACAGCTCCTCCCTGGCCTGGATGGAAGCCTGCAAACCCTCCAGGACGGAGCTCTTCAAGGTCAGCGGCGTCGCACAGCTCTGACACTCTATGGCCTGTTTGATGTGGATGCAGAGGCTGTCGGAGGACTGCTTGGAACTGGCCGCCCCCGATTCTGCCTCCACCTGATTTGACCTTTGACCCTGTCTGCAAGACGGCAAAAAGCAGCGGCCCAGGTTGATCCGGGTTAGCAGAGTGGCGCCGTCACCGGTCGCTATGGCAGTGTCAGTGGGGACAAGCTCGACAAAGCCAAGCTGCGTAGCCGTGGCTCCTCTTCCTCTGTGACACACCGAAAACACCTGGACTCCTCCACCTGAGCCTCCACCCAGGACCCCTCCTCCCTCACGCTCCTTCGCACCTCTCTCCTCGCTGTCTATTATCACCTTCACCACCTCCACGGCACATTTCTTGCTGTGTCGACCTCCTCCCGCCGAAGCGTTTCTGAGGGACACCCCGCAAGCCTTGTTCTTGCAGCTGAGCCCACGGGTGCCGTTGTAGACGCCACACTGAGGACACTTGCGAATGCCCCGCAGGGTGGCCCTCCCCAGGTTGGAGAGGAAGGCGGGGGTCGTGGATGCGGTCTTTCTGCTGTCTCTCTGCTTTGCCGCCAGGTTGGCCTGAGTGGGCAAAGTCTGTGGAGTGGAGACCACGCTGGACGAGGAGGACACTGTGACCTCAGTCTCCATTCTGGGACTTTGTCACCCAGAGTTTAGCTGGAAGAGCTGAGGGGATCCAAACCTTGACAAGGAGAGAAAAGGAGACATAAAGGAAACAAAGTGAACCATTTGACCACATATCATTATCATGAACCAATGACTGCAGAGGAACTTATGAACACAGGCATGATTTGAAATTGTTATTGATGCCTTTCATAATGATTCTGATGTCGATGATTATGTGTTTTGAGAGAAAGACATGATCACTGACTTAAGAGGAGCACAGTACAGTATTTCTTACACATCCAGACGTCTCTTTGTGGTTGTTTTGCATTAGTTTATTGTCATTTTGCATCTGGTTAGGCCGTTTTGCATCTCTTTTTGTATTGTTTTATATCTCTTTGTGGTCTTTTTGTATCATTTTGTGTCACTTTGTGGTCTTTTTGAGTTTAATATTTGTTGTTCTGTGTCTCTTTCTGGGATATTCTGCGAGGTGAAGACCAGGGACCCTGGACTCCTTGGGCCTGTGCCTGATAGGCCCTTTCAGTAACCCATGCATGGTTCTTGTGCTGTGGTTTGGTTTGGTTGCATGAATAAAAACAGACTGGTTAAGCTGGTCAAAGTGAGAGAGGTGATGATGGTGCAGTGAGTTCAGCTGCAGGACACTTACAGTAAAATGAAAAATCTGCATATCCCAAATGATTCTTAACTGTCCTGATCACCCACCTCTGTAAGGCTGCTGCTTTAGACTCACTTTTATTCCTGTAGCCTTTGAAAGACTGGATCTCTTAATGTAATGGAGACTGTCACACTTCACTTTATTTAGCTCTATATATTTGGCATTGGTCTGAATCTTATCTTTCACTTTTTATGGGCAGGAGAGAAGCAGTGATTCTATTTTTTGCTCAATCTGCTGCTGTTTTTATTTACAGCATTTTATTTTAATCTATTTGTTTTTTAATTATCTATTTTTATATATCAGTGGTGGGAGAAGTACTCAGACCCTTTACTTAGATAAAAGTAGCAATGTGATGGTGTAAAAATACTCCATTACAAGTAACAGTCCTGTAGTAGACAAGCATTATATCAGTGGATCATTAGTGTTAATGCATCAACATGACAGCAGTACTTAAACTGTAGTTGGTTGGGGGTGGAGTGAATTACATTGCCTCTGCTGGGTTCTGTATACAGAGCTGCAACTATCAGCTTATCGACAAATAATTTACATATAATAATAATTAGAATTACAACTTCCAGGTTTTCAAATGTACGTTTTTTTTTAATCCTTTTTGTCAGATATGTTGAATGTAAAGTGAATATATCTGGGTTGTGGACTGCTATTCAGACAAAACAGTACATGTGGAGATGTTACCTTGAGCTGAAATTTTATAGCCAAAAATAAATAATCAATGAAAATAATCATTAGTTGCAGCCCTTGCTGTTTATTCTTCTGCAATGATGCATCAAAGTTTAATAATCAATCATATATTTTGCATGTAAGTTTGAATACTTGTTAATAAAGAGTAAAGTCATTCACCCTGAAATGTAGTATAAAGTATAAAGTTGCTTAAAATGGAAATAATCAATAAAAGCATCTGCAAACTGTACATGAGTACAGTAATAGAGGAAACTACTGTAGATTGTATTGCTTTTCTGTCCTTTACTGTTGATTGTTATGATTATCATCAGTGTACACTAAGCCTGTGTGCAAACCTAATTTCCTGCAGGGGTAATAATAAAGACTATGTTGACTTTTAATAATGACATAATTAAACTTTAATTAAAACCACTCTGCCCTCTTAAGTTTTGCAGACTATCTGTCTGTATTAAAACCACATGCATCTGTTTGAATACTGCATCTCCTCGCTGTAAACACACCACCTAGTTTTGCACAGGATTTTACTGTGTGTGTGCTTTTGAAAATCAAATGTTCAAACTACCTGTGATCCGCTTCTGTTTGGTCAAATCCAGCTCGACTCTGGCCTCCAAAACCGTCTCGACCGTCGCCATTCCTCCTTACATCCCGACAACCGCATTGCGCCTGTAACGACACTCCCCATTGGCCGGAGACGATCACGTGAGGGAGAAAAAAAAGCGGGGTGGGGACGGTCTCTCTAGGAATAGTGAATCATGGGAGCTGTAGTTCAGGTACACTGATGCCTGAGTTTGCAGAAATGATATAAATCAAGTGGAAACATGAGGTAGAGAATGAGAGTTTAAAAGTTTCATTCTTCACAATAAATAAGAAGAAAAAAATCCTCATCTGAAACATTTCAGCTGTGACAGGTACATGACTCCATGTGTTTTGTGTCTCTTCCTGTGGTGTTCTGCAGGTGAAGGGCCTGAGCCCAGGAGACCTGTTTATTTATCCATCCATGTACCTCCTGTGGCTGCATCTCCACCCAAACTTTATTTTGTGTTCGCTCCCTTTCCCTGTGGACACCTAGACTGTTTTTGTTCTCCAGACTCTGTGCCCCAGCATGTTCAACTTGAAATAACATGTTGGATCTTTAATTTAATTATGTTTACATTAATATAGAAAGAAATGTGTGGGAGATAGAGCCCATGTAAACACTGTAGTGCCCAAACAGAATCAGTTACAGAATCACATGAAGTTGAACAAAACTGTCATATGTATTTTGATCATAGTCCTGCTGAATGATGAAATGCTGTCCCCCGAGTTTTGATGAATTTGGCTGAATCTGAGATCCTGCGTACTTCTGTGTTCATCCTGTTGCTTCTCTCAGCAGTGAAATCAAGACGTGTCAGAGGTTCCACTGGCAGCCATACAGCCCAAGCCATGAGAACCAGCACCATGCTTGAAACATGAGGTGATACACCGATCAGCTGTAGCATTATGACCACTGGTGGATGAAGTGAATAACATATTTTGATGCTGGGTCAACACCTTGGACTCTTTGTTGTGTTCCTCAAGACATTTCTGAGCAGTTTTTGTGGTGTGGTGGGAGCATTATCCTGCTGGGGGAGGCCCCTGACATTGGGGAGTGTTGTTGCCATTGGTGGGGGGTGGGGGGATGCTTGGTCTAAAACAATGTTTAGGTGGGTGGTATGAATCAAAGTAAAATCCAGATGAATGAAGGACCCATGGTTCCTCAGCAGAACATTGTATTGTAACAAGATGATGAATGTTATTCACTTCAGCTGTCAGTGGTTTTAATGTTATGGCTGATCTGTGTATGTGCTGGTTCCTTTTTTCTCCACACCTGCCTCCATAGATTTTTGTTCCAGAACTCTGCCTGTTTCTTTCTGTGAATTGCAGCTTGGTTTTTCTGTTTTTGAGTCTTGCCAGCCTTTTGCATCATGTGATGAACGCTCATGACATCGTCTCTTGATCCACCAAGCAAATGACTTTCCGCTCATCCACGGGACTTGCATTCCTCAATCTATTAGCTTGTTGGCCATTTTCTAGTTTTCCTGTGCACTTTAAAAAAAATCAAGCACCTAAATGTTTGTTAGACCAAATTTTTTGAGCCTCATTATTATTTTTTTTCACTTCTATGGTCATACAATGTCTGCTCAAACTGATTGACAACTTGGCCTCAGTGTCAACTCTGAAAAATACTGAGCCCTTCATTCATTTGCTGTGTAAGTACTCAAATTTAAATATGACTGAATATAACACATTTAGTTGAATGTTGCTGAAAACCAGCAAAATTACCAGAAATCTAAAAGAGGACATAACAATATGTCATCTATGGTATTTACAACATTCCATTTAATCAGGCCAGAAAAACTGGCAACTGTTTTCATAATCTATATTAATTGTTTTAGTCTTTCAAGCAACATCAAATACAGCTTCTAAAAATTTGGGGATACATCACATGACAATGAACTGAATCTCTTTGGGTTTTCGGTTGGACCAAACCAGACATCTGCAGACACTGCAGAGCCTCCAGAGATTGTTAAGAGCATTTTCGAGCATGTCACAGACCAAATTTTGATTAATAATTAATAATTCTCAGTTGCAGCCCTCTGCTCATTACTGGAAATGACATGAGAAAAATATGTGGAATATAATTACAGTATAATTTCAAGATGCCTCTGCCTCTACAGCAGTGTGCTACAAATAAAAGTCAATCACACTATGACTACATGTTCCACCTGGTTTTAAAGATCAGATGCAAACAGTGTAAATGTGAGCTGTTTTAAGCATCAGCATTTTAATGGGACAAAGCAAAAACACAAACCATGTTACTGAAGCATCAACAGAATTTCCCTCGCCAAAACATAGATTGAAAACATTCTTAGGCACCGCCTACTCTTGGATGATTTTTGGTTAAATTAAAAGTAACTCACTGATAATAAGGCAACACAATGGATTTTTCAACTATATTAAAATAATGGTGGCCACAGTGCAAAAACCTGATTCTTATAAGGTTGTTTCTTAATCTACAAAAACAATCATTATTTAGGTTAAAACAGAATAACTTAAATTATGTATTACTCGTCAATCTAAAGGCTTTTGCATTGCATAGCAATGCTGCTTGTCCTCCAAGCCTCTGGAAGAATCAAATGTTGCACTGTCTCTACTGTACATGGACCAGCACTGGACAGGGTTTCTACTGTCAAACAGCTGTTTCTGGAATCCATTTCCCCAACCAGAAGCAAGCACGCTTCCTTTATTAACATGTTGTCTTTATACAGATTGAGTACAATTGAACAGACTGTTTGGTTATTTACATAAAAACAGACTTCCAAATGAAATTACAAAAGAAGGTGGAATGCAAAAACATAAAAAAAAGTAGTATTTCAAATTTTGAGAAAAGATAACCTTAAGTATTTGTGCAATATTTGTCTGCCTATAAGTAAGATAAGAGTGGCAGTAATCCCTGCAATTGGTTTATTTGAGATATTGAAAATCTAATTTAAAAAATAAAGTTGACAGTTGACAGCCACTTATAAACAAACATAAAAGGTTTCACGTGTCACATGATTCAATGGTGTCACTGCAACATTTCTTTATAAGACAGTCCCGAAATGAAACAAAAAGGCAAAAGCTTTTTATACAATGTCACCATTTTAAAGTTGCTCAAAAAAAAAAAAAAAAAAAAAACCCCAAAAAAAAGAGACAGAGAGAGAAAGAAACTGACACTTTGTCTATTATATCTGTAGCAAAAAAAAGGTGGCGTAGTCCTTTCTGTTTCAGGGGAAGTTGAACTGGACATTGTTCTTGTGTGTAAAAGCATCAGTTCATGCACACACATAAGCACACACATATTTCATATCCACAGACTGGACTCTCGGTCTGCTCAGTCCGTTCGGGGAGATGAAGTGAGGGAGCGATGAAAATGGACTTGTTTTGTGGCGTCCGCTTTCCCTCAGCCTGCCTATTTCTACTCAGTGATTCCCTACATTTCACAGAATGACTTTACAACACCCTGAGAACTTGCTTGGACTTGTGTTTCACTTTAGTAACAGGTGGACAGACCGACCGTGAGAGCGAGATGTTCCAATTGACAAAAAATTTAAATCACACCCTTTGCTCAACATGTCTTGCGGCTGCGTTGCATTACTATGGACTGTTGAGTACTTTCTGAGGTGTGTTGCTCGCCTCTCGTCCCTGTATGATTGTTTAACATTGGTATAAAACTCTGCCCGTGCTCTTTGGCTCCGAGGAGCTGAAAACAAACAAAACCTGGTGTTTTACTATAGATTTAATTAGTTTCTTCCTTTTAAACTAAACTGTGGCTGTGCTAGAAATATCTTAATGCTGTATAATTTACATTTGGCCGGTTGTCTGCAGGCATTAGAAAAATACACCAAATAATAAAATGGGCCCAGGAATGCATGGTGCATTAGCAATAGCTGTTTAAACAATGTGTAGTGTTCTGGAGTGGATAGTTTTCGATACACTTGCAGATTTGGGCAGTGGGTGAGGTTATGAGCTGGTAAGGCTGGTAAAATGGCGTACCAGCCTGTCTAACAGAGAATAATTTTGTGTGGTGACAGACAGAGAGCACATCTACTGCACTCCTTCCCCAGCAGAGTATCATCCTTGTGACCTCAGAGGCTTAGAGAGAGGGCTACTGTGATCTGTGATCAGTGGGTGTGGTAGCCAGCAGTGCTCATGCCAGCCTGGTTGGTTAGCATCGTCCCGTTGACTCCCTGCCCGGGCTCCACCATGCCACCGTTGCTCACGGCGCCCACTCCTGTCCATCCAGCACCGGCATGTAAATGACTGTAACCGCAGACAGACACAAAACGGTTAGATAAATGGAGTTAGATTAAGAGACAGAGCAGGGTGGGTGGTTTCCATTCAGCTAATTATGCTTCATCCCATCCTCACTCCTCCAGCCTGTGACCCAGAAATGTTTTAAGAGTCCACCAGGAGTGGACATTATTAGCATAGTTTTTTATTGCTGTGTCATGTGTGCTCTGCGCTTTCAGTAACAAATTTATTTTTTTTATTGGTGTTATTTCTATTAGTTTCATTACATGATGCCCTGACGCCACTATATAGAACTATAATCTCAGGTGTTCTTTTCTTTAAACAGTTCATTATTTCAAAACATTCTGTACAGATTCTGTTGCCATCTCCTTAAAAGGGAAGTGAAATGAGCGAGGGTATCATGTTTATTGACTAGAAATCCATTCCTCTGGTACTGGAGGGCAGTTACGTCTCTGTCAGAAATGTTATCTGACAGTACCCATTCTGGGAAGAAACAGACTTATAAACTAAATTCATCTACAGTTTCAACAAGCCGCAGCAAAACAAGACAGCTGGACAGACAGGTTGTGGCAGGGAAAAGAAACATATTGTTGAAAAAACATAAATAAAATTTGCAAGAATATATTCCGTGTGCAACTCCTTTGATCCAGAATCACCTCTGGTACTCACTTGTAGCCCTGCTGATCCCAGGTCTGTCCATAGACTCCATAGCTTGGTACTTGCCATCCATTGGGCACATACTGACCAATCTGCTGCGTGTTACTGTACCACTGACCCCACTGACTGTAGGGCTGCGCTGCGAAGCTCACAGTGTTCTGCTGACGTACAGAATAATATTTTAAGAGGCAGAATATCAAATAGCACCATCATCACACAGCAGTCAAGTTAGGATCTAACTGTCAAATGAACAAACACCACAGCAGTCTACCATCATGAATTTCAGTTAATGTAAGCAGTCCAGGGTGATGATTTCAGACTACATTGTGTTGGGGATAATCCTTGTTCATACCTGTGGCATCTGTACCTGCTGGATGGGGCTAACCATGTCTGTTGTTTCTTTGCCCCAGTAACACTTAACGACATAGCCCTCTATGGATGTGCCATTGACAGAAACAATGGCATGAGCTGCTGCTTCATGGGAGTTGAACCTGCACACAGAAAGGAGCGCAGAAATAAGACAGCTTAATATCAAGTCCTTCGATAAAGATACAGGTACATGGCTGGCTAATTTGACAGGTCAATCAGAAAAGCCATCCTACCTCACAAATGAGTAACCTTTGTCTGGGAAAACACGGATTTCCATTATTTGGCCGAACGGTGAGAAGGTCTGTCTCATAATTTGCTCTGTGAACAAAAGAAAACTCTTAATGCTTCATGTGCGAGCAGTGCTTCTTTACCTTCAGTTTAATTTCATGGACAAACAATCTATGACTCACCTGTGAGACCTGTTGTGACTCCTCCACAGTAGACAGTGCAGTTGCTGGGGCTGGACTGATTCACCACCTCATCAAACGACAGCTGCTTGGTATTGGTTGCTAAACGAAAAGACAGAGCAGTTGTTTTTGTTTATTGATAGGATCTCATTTGTCACAAATCTTTGGCTGTGTTTAACATTAATTTCTACTGATATCATTAAAATCAATAAATAAAATTACATTATCAAAGACAACCTGGACCTGGATAAGCAGAGAATGGGTGGATTCATTGATTAACCAGTCAAAAAATAACTAATCAATTGAAAGTCCACATATGGATTTTACATTAGGTTAGATACCGGAGATTTTTCAGCCTGCTCTTTCTAAAATCCCATACACAAACATTTTACAGCGCTGATGCCAACAGCAGACTAGAAAACATATTAAAGTAAAATTTAAGGCTTTTTAATACCTTCCAAGGCCCTGAGCTGGTAACTGAAATCAGTGCTTTTTAAACCTTTCTCAGACCTGCAGATATCCTGATGTGAAGGACAAATAATAAAATTCATTATTTGGCTGCATTACAGTTTTTGAAGTATCTATTGGTTCTTTAACACTCTAAGGCAGGCAGGCAAATAGGTAAACAACTCTACTGAAGCAAGTGATGATAATATGGATGGGATTAAGTTGGTATGAGAATGGATGATTACTATTATTTAGCTTAATTCACTTATATTTCTGTGTTCTCGTAGACACTTATACAAAACACAGATAAGACTGCAAAATAAAGCACTTAAATGTATAATTCACTTATTTAATGTTTACTCACAACCAGAGAATTACAGCTTTTTGCACTTAGCCATGGATCATGTTTGGTTGACTGAGCTGGGCTGATTTACCTCAGGTATTTAAAACCTCTTGATAGCACCCAAACTGTTCTGAAATATATGCAGTGAAAAATAATGATAACAATGATTATGATCATAATGATAATAGCAACTGCACAATGCATGCATACTAACAGGGGCAATCGCCTAAGCCATATTTTCACTATTTATGCTGCTTCAGAAAGTTGGATCTGGATTTTGTTAAACTGAACTTGTCATGTTATTCTACCCCCCTGAGAACAGCATTTATTGTTTCAGTGCAGGGAGAAATCAGTAGGTGATTTCTGCTATTGTCAGTCTGCTTCATTGTGTTTGGATGAAGGAAAACAAGAACAAATGACACTTGGAAACCGAATACACACCCTGAAAAAAAAAACTGCAGTACTGATTATGACAATGTTAACTGATCTAATTATTTTCTTTCAGTGCAACATGTATCCTTCAGTGTCCCCTCTTCACACTGACATTTTGAAATGTCACAGAAGGAAACATACAGGTGTTATTAATAACGTTAACAATGGCTGTTTTATTCAAGTATCTCACTGAGCTATAACAGTGACAGTGAGCCAGCATAGACAATACCATGACCCTGAAACTGAAGCAGCTAAAATGGAACTCAGCCTTGATTCATTTTATTAGTTGCACCTGTGCTGTTCCTCCTGTGACAGTCAAAATGTCAGTGTGAAACAAGGCCTATTGTGCATGCTGGCTCAGTGGTGTGGCTGACTGGGACACATCAATGAAACAGAGCCATCGTTCATGTAACTGGTTACACCTGTGGCTCTTCCTGCTACAACAAGACAACAAATCCAAGGTGAAAAAAATCTTAAAATATAACACAGTTCACTAAATTAACATCCCAATGGTGATACAAGACTAAAGCTGAGTCACAAATTCATACCAATTCATACAGTATGTGTGGCATATTAATCATTGTAATATACTATTTTAGTTAGTATACAAAAATATCAACAAACTTTATCATTTTATACTAACAGAAAATTATACAATATTTGTGATATTGCAAATTCACTGCCAATTAAAAGTCACAGTAAGAAATCAAAATGTTGTTCCTAAAATGTAATACTTTTTTGGAGCCATTTCACCTCTACCCATAATTAAACACATTTTTTCCATTTCCTTTGTGTGCTGCATTGTGAAAAAATAATCACGGTCACAATCACACATTAACTACCCTAAGTATATGGCAGAAGCTGAAAAGTTGGGGAGCAACCACAGTTAATAAAATCCTGTAGGGAACATGAAAGTCTGCACCACATTCAATGGCAATCCATCCAATAGTTCCAATAGATATTTAAGTTTGGACCAAAGTGAAGCAACTGAATATACAGTGTGTGTTCGCTGAGTCCCAAAAACAAGTGTGCAAGCCTACAGTGCACTACCTTAAGCTGCCTCTGATGAAGTCTATCTGTCAATCTAAATTTAATTACTGTCAACTTACTTTCATTTGCAGTTTTAGGAGCAGGCTTCCTTGTGGCCCAGTTGGTCCTGATTTGCCTTCCTCCCAACCACTGTCCTCCCATCTGCTGTATGGCATTCTCAGCATCCTGATTATACAGAAGGGGAAATACACAGGACAAACTCCTGGGTCACCGACGCCAACTACACAGTATGTTACTGTGAACCCTGGCTTCAACCAAGTCAACAATCAGAACCCCCTAATGTTTTCTCAGTCCTCTAACACACAGGCACAACTGACACTTACCCATTTGTTGAAGAAGGAGACAAAGCCATAGCCTTTAGATTTACCTGTGGCCATGTCTTTCACCACTCGACAGTCCCTGTAGACAAATGTAACACACAGAGATGTGATATTGTGATATTATTGCCCAAGTACCTTAATAATGATCATTTGTTGTTTAACTGGTCTGGGACAATTTTAACTTGTATACAAAGGGGTTTAGAGTGAAAACAGCAATGTAAAGTTTAGATTGCCATCAAGCTCAACTGTTTTACAAAAACTATTAAAAAAACACATCAATGAAGCCACACTCTTGCACTGGGTGACATGTTACTTGATTCAGAGGTTTTTCAAAAACTGAAATATTTCTTTGTGACCTAATATTCACATCTTGAGTAGAAACCAGCGGACTTGGGGTTAACAGACACAGAAAGAGCTAAGAGGTTAGAAAGTATTTAGACACATCAACACATCTTTCTGTGGGATTTGTTGGAGAAAAAAAAGCAGAACTGGAGAATTTTATCACAGGGACACACTTACGATATTTTCCCAAATGGAGCAAAGGCTGCTTTTATGTCATCTGTGGTAATTTCAGGACTTAAATCTCCAACAAAGACATGGAAGTGACCTAACAAAAATAAAACACACATTCGCAACGTAGTTCATACAATCATTAATTGGATACAGATATTGCAGTTTTGTTATTTACAATTTTATGACAAGAATGAAACATCTGACAGGTAAGTCTGACCATGTATTTAGATGAACTACTCACTGCTTGTATCTTTCTTTTGGCTGGTTGGCGTCGTGGCCCAGTTGACCTTGACCTCCTGCAAGAGAGACAGATGTAGAGAGCGAGGAAGAGGAGGAAGATGAGACGTGAAGCACACTTGTAGAGGGCAGGAAGGTGCTTTTTCTTTGATTAGAGGCTTTCTCACACACCACTTTTACTTAGGTCATATTTTGTGATGAGAACTTTTTAATAAGGTGGTCTCTGTATGCCACACTTTGGGTTCTTAAAACCACCACTACACATTGATCATTATCTAATTTTACATACCTTTGCATTAATTAATAAAACAGTAAAATACAGTGGAAAATATCAAGGGGTATCAAGATTTCACCTTCATAATCAGGAACAATTCACTCTCAGTCTAGTAACAATTTGGAGCAAAACTGAAGGAAGTAAGGTCCAAATAACAAGGGACTTACAAACAAGTGATTTTTACGAACTTGTTATACTCCTCAAATGGTCCTTCAATACCTGTTGAGGATAAAATATTTTCAACTGAATGTATTTTTCTTGAAGTTGCTCTTATGTGGATTCTATGTGGAAATAACTTTGCAAAAGAACACACAGCAGTAAAGATGTAGGGGGACAGAAGAGCATCAATTAAAGTAGATCAAATAATGTTACATGTAGCATAATTAAACAGCAGGGCCATGTTAAATTAAGTCATACACAGATGGCAAACTCACTCAAGGAAAATCTTCATTAAGACAGAGACAGCATGGAGCATGAGGTGACAAGTAAAAAAAATCCGAACAGCACTTATTTACACCTGTGTAAATGCACAATGTAATTTTCACTGAGATATCAGTTTATTAGTTACACCTATAATGTAAACTCATACAAAAACCTGCAAGAAAAAAAACAGCCTCCAAAGCTTATTACTGTATGTCTGCAGTGCACACTATGCTTACCCTTACTGATAAATGGGTTTAACAAAAAATTAGAAACATTTTAATGGGGGAAATTGCATTGGTGCCACTGATCTGTGTGTGCTTGGCTCAGTGTATGAGTGAATGTATTGTATATACACTTCCAATTTACTCTTGGTTAAAACAAACCTGCATACCCCAAAATTATCATACATTTGTATCACTGTCTCTCTGAAACAGTTTCAACAAAAACTGAACATCATAACCTTCATGAAGGGAGGATTTAAGGACTGTTGTATGAGACTGAATTTCTTTTAGCTGGGTGTACCTAATAAACTGGCAACTGAATGTATTTTTTAGTGGTGACAACCAACTGTGTCACACAACATGTGGAGGTTCAATTAACTGACGTAACTGGTCAAATATATTAATTCTATAAAACTAGTAGTAGATTAGTTGATTAAGAAAAGATGAATCTACTATACTAATAATTTACTTTTTTATGTAAAGATGCAAAAATTCACTGGATGCAGTTGCGCTGATGTGCAGGTTTTCTATGATATTAAACTAAACATTTTGGGGTTCTGAACTGTTGATCAGACATAAAAAGACACATGAATATGTCAGCTATTCCTTATAGCATGCATACATTTCTGACATTTTACAGACCAACAATCCTTAACTGTGAAAATAACTGACAGACTAATCAATAATGACAATAATCATTAGTTGCAGACCAATAAACCAATAAATGGCTTGCATTGTTTATTTAACTTAAAAAAGCTCCTTGAAGGCAAATCAGACTGCAAAAAGTGAAAACTTGATTTTTTTTGTGTGTGCACAAACTTAAATTTTATTGGTGTACTTATCAATCAGATACTGAGTGACTATAGAAAGACTGATAAAATCTATTTTCTAGAAATATTCATTGCCTGTGCAATGCCATGAGGATGGGTATAAATTAAATCAATGGTGTCAATATTTAATAATCATCCATCTGAATGTTACTGTAGAAAGTCTTACACCTTTGCTTTTTTCCTTTCACGGAGGAATACACTTTTCTTTTTTTTTTTTAAACTATCTTTAAGTCTCTTATACCTGCCACTGTAAAGAGAAAAAATAGCAGAATACACTAAAACAATCTAGTACAGACTCTGATTACTTTAGTCTCTACAATGACTTTCATGATTTAACCTGCGACAATCCCCAAGAAACAGTTACAAACAAAACCATAATCTCACACTGTCAAGTATTTAGATTTGATGTTTTTAGGACTCTTCACAGCAATGAGATTTCAGAGATCAGTGTCTGGTGTTCCCACCCCGGTCATTTCAGAGTGTGCACAGAAGAATAATGTGCACAGGGGGATAAAACAAATTAAGTGAAGTGGAAGTGGGAAGTAAGATAAGGTTTAATAAGGTAGAAGTTTTCCCAGCCGCTTTATTTCAGCCCTGCCCACCCAGCCTTGCCCTAGTTGACTCACCCAGGAGATATGATAGCTTACCTTACCCAGTATTTTCCGACCATTCATGGCTGCAATTGTGGCAGTGGCATGTCTATGCTCATAGAACTCCACAAAGCAGTACGGATCATGACCTGCTGTCTGGAGTGTACAGGAAACACAAAGAATAAGTCACTGTGGCCACTATACAAGTCTTAGCAAATATAATGATGTCATCTGGCATTAAAATGGAGGGCTGTGATATTACTGGCCATAGTCTGACTGATACATCAGTGAGTCAATTTAAGCTAATTGCAAATAAATTGGTACCAGCACTTATAATGGCTGATAAGTAACAAGAAATTCAAATAATGGAAAGCAAAGCCAGCTAGAATTGGTCATATTAGAGGGATTAGATCAACAGAAAAACACTTGAAATAATCATGTGCACACTGAGACAAGTAAATGGCACTGTAAGCTGAGTCAGGCACTCCCCATGCTGCCCTCAGTAACGAAATGTAAAGGATCGGTGTCAAAAACCTTTGCTTATATTACATGTTTGTGTCAAAAAAGAAAAAGAAAAAGAAATACTGTTATCATTAAACCACCAAATATAAAAAATGCCATCAGATTCTGTATTAGTCAGGCTCTACTACTGGAAAAATAGTTGTGCATCAACAGAATGACCATCAGAGGGAACAAGTGACTAAATCAGATCACAAGGACAGGGAGCAAAGTGTTTATCAGTGATTTCTCAGAGGGAACACTGTTGTTGGCGAGTTTTAGCATTTTCTCATGTAAGACAGGAAACCGTGACAAAGAGGACTGATGAACTTACATCTACTATCATTTTACAGCTCTTGCAGGGTCCAATCTGGCCAAACAACTCCAAGATGAGGGCCTCTGTCACGTCCCGGGACAGATTCCCCACATACCTAAATACAAACATAAATAAACATGGACAGAAAACACACAGTACTAATTACTAATACTGTTACTATGTTTGGAAAATCCAGCCAGCGAGATAAGCATGAATTTCTAATCTGTGACTAGCCCTGGGACTGGGCCAGGTTTTTAGATTGTTTTCGTTTACATAATAGCCTGTGCACAGCTTCACGTACATACTGTCTCTGTCAGTATCTCTAGGGGTACAGGGGTGGTTGCCTCCCTTGTGTTTTGTTTGGAAAGGTAAGAGTGGCCAGGCAGTGGAGGTTTAGTTGCTGTGAAGTTAATAGAGAGTTTGTGGTGGAATAACCGTTCAGATCTTTTACTTCAATATCAATACCACAATCTAAACATATTCTATTACAAGTAAAAATCCAGCATTTAAATTTTTACTTAGCAAAAGTGTGGACAAATTCCAAATAGAGCTGCAAAGATTAGTCAATCAATTGAATGATGGAATATATCAGGAACAATCTGATGATCAAACAATTGTTTTAGTTGTTTTTAGCAAAAATTTGTACTTTCAAGCTTCTCAAGGGTATGGTTTTTATGCTTTTTTTTTTAAAATCATGCATGGGAGTAAACTTGGTATCTTTAGATTTTTACCTTTTTGTTAGACTGGTAAGATATTTGAATACATCACACTGATCTTTGAGGAAAAAAAGCATTTGTCAGATTAATCAATGATGAAAATAATGATTAGCTTTAGTCTTTATACCAAACAAAATGTGATGTAAAAAAAACTGCCACATTTAGTTTAGTGGAGTATAATTGTCCATTTACCCAAGCTTTCCTCTAAACAATAAATGGCTTTACCTGCCTGATTAAGAATTTGTTAAGTTACTTCCCTTTCTCATTGTGTTTTTGGGTTTTAATGTTCAGTTACATACAGCTGCAAAAACTTATTGATTTGTTAATCAGCAAAAATTAATATGCAACTATTTAACCATTATAAGCAAAAATGCAAAAAATTAATTGGTAACAACCTCTCCAGTGTGAGTATTTGCTGGTTTTCTCTGTTTTACACACTTGTAAACTGAATATCTTGGGGATCTGGACAGTTGACTGGACAAAATAATACATAATATGACGTCAACAAGGGTTGTGGGGAAAGTGATGGTCATTTTTCACTATTTTTGTCATATTTTATAGACAAAACTTTTAATTGATTGTAATAAAAATGGTTTGAAGATTAATCTGTATTGGAGATAATCATTAGATACAGCCCTACAACTACAATGCCATTTTTAAAAATACATCTTTACTTATGTTTTTAACAGTTGAGACTGTGCCTCTTCTTTGGTCACCCTGTAATATAACCTGCTGCTGCTGTTCTTTGGTGTTGTTAAAATGGACCACACTGGTTTTGTAATGAGAACAGACTGAGCCATAGCTGCAACAGTGAGCTGATTAATCAATTAGCTCATCAACAGAAAACTAATCTGCAACTATTTAAATAATCAAACAATCATTTGCTGTTTTTCTGAGGAAAAAATGCCTTGCATTTATTGTTTCTTGCTTCCAAAATGTGACGACTTAACATTACATTATGAACATTATTGTTAGCTACAGCCCCATGTTCAACATGAAACTGTACAGAATGTTATCATGAGAGACAAGTGTTTATGTAAATGCTAAAACCACACACGCAATTAAACACCTACCAGCACCCAGAAGTATGCAGATGGCATGCTTTAAAAGAGCTTAGAGTTTTGCATGTAGGCATTACAAGGCCACATTTGATATTCAATACAATAAATTCTCAAGGCTGTCTGTGGCAAATTATTCTGTATATAACAATCAGCTCTTCAAGCCAAATATAGAGTGCAGCGGGGGACAAGTATTATTACTGAAATCTCAGCTACTGACCTTGCTTTACCTCACTGTTGGCTTGAAATAGAATTAAGTTAATCTTAGGGAAGAAATAAAAATAACCCAAAACCTAAATTGACACCAGCATTAGCCTATGTTAGCATTCAGCTAGGTTGCTAGTGACAAAACTATACATACAAATATGTTCATAGGCCTAGACAATAATGATTCTTTCGTCCAAGCATCGTCGAGGAGGTAATGATACGCCAAACTCCATTGAAAAAACTGGTAGTTTAACGTTCCCAGCTCATCGTCAGTCTTTGATGCATTTGGCTAATCTCTGCAAGTCATCTTTTTCATTTAGCATATAGAAAACACGCCAAACAGTCGTTACTTGGATAATAAGTCAACTTTTACACTTGGCTTTCTTAAACCAGTGGTGTGAGCCGTGAATTTTTGAGACCGAGATTTTAGATTTTTCTGGAAATTGGGAATAGCTAGCTAGCGTTAAACCCTGCTAGGATGACAAACAATGTGCCGAATTTACGAGTAGTTACATCATTACCATGTGTGTCAAGTTTAAAAGTCGTGTTCGGTTGTGACTACCAAATAACCACATGAAAATGTGAGATATTAGTGAGTTTACAGGTCCAATCTGTTCATGCCAGAGAAAAGAACGTTTTGTGAACTGAGTTCGGTTTGGGAAACAAGCTGCCACTGACTGTTACGTGACGAATACAAGTGGTTAGCTAACGGTAACGCAGACACACACACACACTTACAGGGTTTTGGGCTGGTCATCGTCCATTCTGTTTAACTTGCTGGCCGAGAACAAGTCGCAACCCTGAGAGCAAATCCACGACTGTCGCGGGCAGCTGCCTGTGACACCGCCAAGTTATTTTATTGCGCAGTATGAACTGATTTACCGCCGCTGTTATCTCCACGGTGAACAATGGGGTAGCCGACAAAGATGGCGGAGCGACCGGGGCCGACAGGAAACTCGCATGCGCAATAGTTCAGCGAGAGGCAACTTCAGAGCACATTTCAAAATACTGACCAGTAAGTACAAGTCAAGTCAAGTCCGAGTACGAGTCAAGTACTCATTACAGGTACTTTTACTTTGAGTATTTCAATTTCACGAAAGGATGTGTATTTTTTTATTCCACTACATTTATTTGATAATTATGGTTATTTGATAACTTTAATTATCAAAATAACAAACAAATAACAACAGTTACTATGCAGATTCAGATTAAGACCGAACAACAAAGGTCTACGTAAGATTACAGTCGACTTGGATGGAGACCAGGTCTGCCATGCACAGGCCTAGGCCCAAGTGTTCAGGGGTCCCCTTATCTTCACCTGCAAAATTTACCAGAAAGGGACACAAAACAACTACACAACGACACAAAAAATGACAGAGATGCAACTACAACTACAAAGAGACAGAAAGCAACAAAGAAGAGATAAAACAACTACAGAAAGATGGAAAATCACCACAAAGAGACGTAAAACACATACAAAGAGATGGGCGGGGGCCTTGTACTTGACTGTGCCCAGGGGCCTAGTTTAGGGCAACCTGTGTGTGGCCCAAGAGGTAAAACCTGGGTCAAAAACAGTCCACATTTATTTTCTCAGGAATCTTAGTAGGTTAGATCTAATTTCTTTATTGGACTTGTTTAATATTTTCTGTTTTTGCTGCATTTATTTACTTCCCTGTGCCATTGTTTTGTTAAGATTGTACATAATTTAATTACATTAAGAATTAAATCAAATTATACTCCTGTTGTTTTTAACAGTCCTAACAAGAGTGACTTTTTTTACGAGTAAAATTTATTTAATGATCTGCCAGAGATCCATACAACATGCAGCCTGAATGAGCAACTCACATCTGTGCTGTAGGTAAAAGTATTCAATGTTTATTATTGCATGCACAAACAATACAGTTTCCCCTTCTTGAAAGCATTTTATCAGAAATAATTTGAGGTATGACATTAATTTATCAAACCTGCACTGCAGTTAAAAATGGAGCAGTTTGACTCTACATCATCACATTTTGTATCCAATGGCATGTGCATTTGCTTTCTATACACTGTAAATCGATCCAAGCCATTATTTCAATGTGTGAAAATAGTAGAAGTAAACTCTCATTTTATCACTGTCTACCATTTGAAATCTTCATTTAGCTGGCCCAGCAGTGTTTAATTATTCTTTATATGACTGATCACTTTTAACTAATGTGACAAAGTGCAATTCAACACATAGGCTTAGGCTTACACGTTATGAAATGTTGAATGTGATACTTTGGAAATGTTTGTTATGGCATAGAAGACCTGCAGTCAGATTTACTTTAAATGCTCAATATGATAACTCTTAAAAATTCCAATAGACCTTTAAATACAATTATGACATGTATTTAAAAAACAATTCCGCTTCACTGTTCTTACTCAGGGCTTCTGCAGGGTATACAAAAAATAAACTTAAGACTTTTTAAGGACCTTTTAATGTCACAGACTGCAATTTATTATCTGTTTTATAGTCACACTGGTCAAAGTATAAAAGAATAGTGGAAAACCAGTAGGGACAATATGGTTTAAAATAATTTATTATTATTATCATCTCATTTTTTAGCACTTCCTGGCAGTTTAAAACAATAATTCTTGATGATACAGTTAAGTAAATTGAGCTCATTTAATTCTTCTGCTAAAATCGGCAGGCAAGAGAAGATAATTAGAACTTTTATAAACTAAATGTAAGACCTTTGTGTACCTTGAGAAAACTGAATTCATTGTTTTTACTTCTTTAAGACCTTGCTGCATATTTAAAAGTGCCTTTGAGCCTTAGATACAGTGTAATACAATTTTAAATTACAATAACTTTTTTCACACTGTGTAATGTGTCTTTGGTAGTTTCATGTAAAATCACCTTGGTGTTAGTGTGTTTTTATTACAAATATTTTATTTTTTGTAATTTATCTGAATGAGAACATCAGTGAAATCAGCCCTTCGAGATTTGACCAGCTGCAGCTACATACAGTCAATTATAACACAGCCACCATAGTGTTTATAAAATGGAAGAGGGAAATATGTAAACTGTTTTTAAAACCATGACAATCAGAAACCTGATTTATTGTCACAATATGACATCTCAACTACAGCTTTAAATTGTAATTAATTTATTTAAAATTAATAACAAATACATAAATTAAATTTACCATCTTCCAGCAATTACCTAAAAAAAAAAAAAAAAAAAAAAAAAGGGAAGAAAGAAAATCCCAAAAAAGTCCAGTGGTTTCCATGCCCATACCCTGAAGCTGCAACACGCTGATGATACAGTCCTGTGCAGTTTATAAAGAGAGCCTCTTTTCTCTGCTCAGCCCCTCCTTCATCTGGGGCAGATATTGTGGTCAGTGACAAGTTTCTCCATCCTCTTTATCTTGCGTTTGTTCTTGGGCATGGGTTTGTCGTACATGCCGTTCTTTAGTAGATGCTCTTTGCTGTGATGAATCTGAGCACCGTGCTGCAGCTGGAAGGAGCACAGGGCTTTCAGGGGCCTCAGCAGGACCTGGAAAAACAAATGGCAAAAGGAGTAGTGATACAAAATGTTTTGATTTTCTATTGCGACCTGACGCAGCAGATTCACTTATAGGTGATATATTTAAGTGTGGCTTTACACAAGTGTTATAGAGAGCTTGCCTAAGAATTCTCACATTCAGTTTTCTTCAGTATCAAAATGATCTACTGATAGTTGATAGTCTTTGGCACTACTTATTAGGCACTCCTATACAGTCTAATATTCTATTACTTTTATGAAACTTACAATGAACAGTTTTTTTCAAAATTTCTGGCAGGTGTTAACCGTATATTTATTACTGAGGTGGTAATAAGTGATGTTGTTGTACTGAACTGCATCATATTGAACTGTGCCTCTAATATTCTTCCCCACACATTGAAGAATGCTTTTTGCTATTTTTTGGCTTTTATTTGACAGCAGTAGTGAGAGAGGATGACATGCTTCTTGGGTCCACAGGCCAGGAGTTGAACTGTAGACATTATGTGGTATGTGCCTTAACCAATTAGGCTACAAGGGCGCCCCCCTCCCCACACATTCAACACTTGTCAGATGCATACTCTCATACAATAATCACAATTATTTCACCACATCACCTCTTGTATGTCATCATTCTGCTCCAGGATGGAGAGAGCGACAGCAGCACATTCCAGCGTGGACAGACAGATGTTGGAGGGTTGTGTGCGGATCACATACTGACTGGACAGAGTCCTGTTAAGCTGCACCTGGTAAACCAAAGCAGACGTGATCAATAGTGGAAGTGTGGTATTCTCACTCTGTTGGCAACAGCTTTTATGGATTAAAGTTATAAACTATGTTATCAACCTCATTGTGTATGGTTCCCTTTCTACAGCCATATCAGAGCTGTGTTAAGTAACTGCTAATGCAAACAATCTCCTACTGCTGCTGCTTCACATTAAGTGTTCAGCTACAAAAATGCAGGGTGCATTTTTTGTGTGAAGCAGCCACAGGAAACCCAGTGCATTTGTCAAAGAGGTTAGCGCTGACCACAATTGTTTTAAATAGTGCAGGGACTAATGGAGCAAGAAGGAGCAGCAACAGATTATGAGTTGCAAGTGACCATCTGCACTTCTACAAATTCTAAGCAAGGTAACCAATGCCTTTAACTGTGCCCTGACATGTGGAAAACTATTTGCAACATGTGAGCTTGTGTGTCTGCACTGTACACCAGTTGTTTTTTTTGCTGTATTTCTAACAAAAAAGCTGCTCAAGGAGCATTTATTGCACCCAGAATTATGGGACCTGTAGTATTAAATCTTACTTGCTGTTACCACCAGTAATCTGGTAACCACCAAGATTTTGTACTGTAACTGGCCTGTGTGACACAATAGAGGGCAAAGGCTTTTGAACATTTCAGGTATTAATTAAACAAAACTTCCCTTCCTCATCATTTTTTATGACTACACAGTTACACACACCTGTTTAGGGAGGTGGAACAGGCTGTTTTTGAGGAACATGTTTTTAGCCTGGCTCCACGTGCCATCTATGATGATGACGTTATGCTTTACAGTGCCTACTTCTTGGTATTTCACCAATTCCTCCAGGTTCTGGGATTTGGGGCCCGGGTACAAGATCAGTGTCCTGCTGTCGCGACACACTGAAGCCAGCTCTGGGTGCCTGATTGGAGAAGAGATGGAGACAAAACCTAAAAATATCTGAGGTGTTGTGATATTAAGAAATCAGTATGTTAACAAAAAAAACTCCTTACTTTTCCTCATTGAATCTTCTTCCAACTATGACATTGCATTTTCCTTGAGGCAAACAAGCAGCAAGTAAAGGCACTGTGCGAAGTACTCTGCTCTCCTGAAAACAAAACGGGGGTTTGAAAAGTTGATTATAACCACAAGCCTCTCATAAAGATGTGCTTATGATTGTTATCAGCTAGCATGCTTGATTAATTGTTAAAATTTGCACACACTGGAATCTATGCAAAATGGGCATATAACATATCTTGTTTATTTTAGAAGGGAAAGGGAGTAAATACATCCCCTACAACAGACATTAAAATGAGCTTTTCTTCAAATGTTAATGCACTTTTTTATTTCATTGTGCCATGTACCACAAAGCTTGGGCACCCTATTAAGATTTATATCAATACCACCGCACCCCTTGTTTTCTGTGTCTTAATTATTGTATGACAAGTTAACAAAACATGAGCTCAGTAAGAACTAAAACAGCAAAGCTAGGTTTTCTCACTGGGTCTCTCTAAAACAGCAGAGCCACAAGATATGGAGAACGGGGAACCTGTCAGAGTTGATGTGGTACCTCAAGTGGTGCACATTTGTAACACATTTGTGGTTAATCAAATTATGTATACCCAAATGATATGGAGTAAACCTGGGGCTTTTGGGCCCCTTGACACATGCTGGCTTTGGAGTGATTTAACACAGTGGTATTGCTACATTTTCTGAAATAAAGGATCTGATAACTTCCTCCACCACTGGTATTAAGCATGCACCATCATTTTTGACCTTTAATAACTCACCTCTGCGGGATGCTGCACTACGTACAGACATGTGGAGACCTCCAGGGGTTGTAGTGGAAGAAAAGGACAGAGACACACCTTCTGAGGGCGACTACATGGGAGGAAAGTTGAAGATGTGAAGCTGTGATATCCCAGTAACTTCCCAGCCTATAAGCCCCATCTCTCTGTTTCAGCTGGTGTTGAGCTTTTCTGTAACGACATAAACCTGTTCCCTCATTAAAGCATGCCAGTTACTTGAGGAGAAGGAGAAGGAGAAGGAGGAGGAGGAGGTGGGAGGATTTTGTCCAACCGACCACTCTAACTCGGCTAGCTATATAGCATTAGCTTCACTTTAATTCAGCTCACCGGCACCGTAAACACGTCGGTCTTCTCTCGCCCACCTCGACCGGGAGGGCAGCCAGGTCTCCAAAAGCGTCGACTAGTCCATCTTCCATCGAGGAGCTGTCGCAGGTCTCTGGTCCGTTTTCTTCAGGAGCGACTGAGGAGCAAAAACTGGGGACATTGTCCATAGTGGAGTTAGCAAAATGCTAACTTATGGAAGTACTCAAACACAGCGCCGACCAGTGACTCCTGACACAGAAATAGACCAACTAGACCGGCTGAGAACCAGGGTATGGTGTTGATGGTTTTAACTGATTCAATGGTATCAAATTTAGAAATTTAGAATTTTTGCATACAGAACAAATGAAAAGGTTATACAGTGTGATACAGTTATAGATGTAGAAGTGAAGCCGGAACAATTACTGAACTTTTTCAATTATTTTGATAATCTTTGGTCATTTTCAATGCAAGACTTCCAGACATCTCACCTCAGACAGACTGATTGCATCAATAAGGGCTCTGAGTAATTGTAATGGTGAGTTGTTTTTTTCCCCCAAATTTTTTCGAACCAAACAATGAGTCGATGAATTGAAAACGGATTATTCCACCAGGGGGAAAAACCATTAGTTGCAGCTTTGTATAAAGTACTTTAAAATGAGCTTAACCTCAACCAACTACAACATATAAATGGTGTTTACGCATTACTTACGTGTAATAATAATCTAATGATACATAGTGTAATAGTGTAATAGTCACAGCGTCAATTTTCCTTCACTGAGTACTTTTTAATACTTTTAAGTGCATTTTTCAGATTAATTAAGTAACATTTTCTTTGCAGGTCTTCTATTTACAACACAGTATTTCTATAATGTGGTATTAGATAGATAGATACTTTATTAATCCCGAAGGAAATTTAAGGATATTAGTACTTAGGACCTGAATACTTCCTACACTAAACCTGAAATAGCCTACTTTTATCTTCTTTCTATACAGTTGTGTAGTTATGTTCAGTGGTTCCCAAATTGGCATAAAATGGAAACACTTCAGCAAAGTACAAGCACTTAGACATTGTACTTTTGTATTGTAATTGACTAAATGTAGTAGTAAAATTTAGTTGGGGAAATTTCTGAAAATACGAAGGTTTATTGGCTATGTGAATTGGCATTTTCACTCTATCAACTTTATTTCTATGACCTTTAGACTTGTTTGGTGAGTTGTTGGTAAGCTATAAACTCACAGCTGCCACCTTTTGATGTGGAGGTTAAAAGGTATTTTTAGGACGTCAAAAAGTATGGACATGCATATTTGTAACACTGGGTGTCGCCAAAGGCCAGTTAAACTGAAAATGACACAGGTCCAGTTGAGCCACCACAGGTGACATAAGCCTTAAAACATAGCTATAATTTGCCAAAAGAAAATACCACTCTGTGCTACACCTTTTACTTCTGTCTCATTTACACTACTAATGTGCATGTGTGTGTTAATATCTGAGTGTGTTCTCAGTTTCCTCCTCAAGGTCAGCAGGCCTGGGATCTCACTGCTGAGCTCCAGATGGGACCTTTGGATTCAAGCCTGGAAGCAACAGTATAAGTAATGCTTGCCATAAACCTGCTCCAATGACCACATGTGTAGGGTAAACATTGTAGAGTCCAGTCTGGTGATAAAAGTCCCCATGCAAAAATGTGTTTTGCTCAGTGCAGTGACACTACAAGGCAGATTTTCCATGCATTTGCTGAAGTATAAAAGATTCTTTGAGTTCACCTTAAATCTTAGTTTAAGATATGTATAACTTACAAAAGTGTGATGTGGAGACATCCCAGTCAAGAAGGCAACATACTGTGTCCAGCAGCTAAATTTTGAACTGATTTTTCAATGATGGAGATGGTGTAATTTTAAGAATTTTTGACAAGGTAACTGGTAATTAAAGCAGAGTATTTCATATGTCTTAAAACACGTCTTAAGAGGATCTTTAGCTACAGTTCCTATTGACTGGATGGAAGACATCTATTCCAGATCATGGTACAGTGTTCTTTCTTGATATTTGGTGTTGACAATGTGGAAACACATACACACAGTTAAAATGTTTGTTTTAATATAGCATTCTACAGTCATAGTAGTCTTTGATAATCCATCCAAAATAAAAATGCTTGTGTGAATATGCACATTTGCACATATTACACACTTGTTTTTGACTGTTTACAAATAGGTACACAGTTCACAGACTCCCAGTTGAGACAAGGTGTCAGGTTAACAGCCAGAGAGGCTTATTTATAGCTGAAGATCCACCCTAACTTCACACAAACACATGCACTCTCCCCCTTTTTATTCACACTCGTGACCCAAACCTCTCCCTTCAAACACACCATGATTCATGCATTATTACCACCTGTCTATACCGAAGAAACTGGGTTAACCTTGAGAAACAGAGGAAAATATCTATCTACCAGTCTATATGTCAATCTAGGGCTGCAACTAACAATAATTTTTACTATTGATTAATCTGCCAATTATATTGTGATTAATTGATTAACAGTATAGTCTATTAAATACTGACAAATTGTCCAAAAAATTTTGCTAAGCTGACGATGACATTTTCACATGACTTGTTTTGCTGGACTAAAGAAAAAAAAATCGAACCCAAATATTCAGTTTAAAATGTGACAAAGAAAATCTTTTTAGAGACTTAAATTTGCAAATATTTTTTTCACTTTTTGCTTGAAAAATTACTGAGACAATTAATTAATTATCAAAATAGTTTGTTTGATTATTTTTCAACTCATTGATTAATTGAATAATTGCTTTAGCTCTAGATAAGTGTGATTATGACTGTTGATGTTGATTGTTTTATTCATGCAGTATGAATACAGCTGGTTACAAATGATAAAAACTAGACTGAGACATATAAATCTGTAACTTACACCCTTCATATTCAGTTTTAAGACTTAACCTCAGTTGAATGCAGAGTTATTGATTATGTGATAAGACCTTGAATAAAGATACATCAGCAAGGCACTTGACATTAAAATTACTGAAAATACTGTAGCTACTCTAAAGTATTATACACTGTCCTTTGTCTTTGGCTGGTTCAGTTGGTAAGGCAGTTGGACTATCTCCTTGTTTCTCTGGATTAACTTCTGTTTTAGCTGATTCTGATGATTTAATATCTGCATCTTGTAATTCAGTTCGCTTCGTAGCTGTTTCACTTCTTTCCTCTTCTACTATTTCAGCGTCTTTCTCCTCAGCTGCAGCTTGTTTTGTGTCTCTGACTGATATTTCTTCACTTTCTTTTACACTTTCAGTTTGTGGGGTTGTAGTTTCCTTTGCAGCCAATACATCCTCTGATGTAGAAACTTCGGGGTGGGGCTGCATTGTCTCCTCCCCATCTCCATCTCCTTCGTCTGCAGTCTCTGGTGGTGATGCCATCTCTTTCTCCTCCTCCCTCTGCTCCTTTCCACCAGCCTCTTCTTTTTCCTGTATAATAACTTCAGCTGGAGTCAGAGGTGTTAGGTCCAGACATGCCTTAGGAGAGGATGTTGCCTTTTTCCTGGGAGGAGCAGCTGGCTTTGGTATTTCCAAATCTTGTTTCCACATTTTCTGATATGAATGTGCGGCGATAACTTTGTCATCCAGGGTTGTTGGATGATCATCTGTACTTCCCCAGTCTAACTCGTCTGGAGGAAACTCGAAGCTTGAGATGCTAAGTTGATCTACTGGGGTTTCACTGATTTTTTCTGCCGTTATTGAGACACTTTTGTTTGTCTTGGCTTTGCTCTTTGCAACTTGTGGTGTGTCATCCTCCTCAAGTGATTGAGGGAAAGGCTCCACATCACATGGAGATGAATTGGCACTGGACCTGAAGAAGTCTGTGATATCCTCCTCTGAGGTTGGCATTTCGCCTTTTCCAGGCTTGGACAGAAAATCAAAATCATATAAATCTTGAGTCAATGTCCGAGGACCTTCCTCTGGGCCTTTTTCTTTATCACTTGATTCCACTTCCACCACAGGAGTCTCATCTATCAGGACATATTTCTCTAAATATCCCCTGGCTTCCCGGTCTGAATGTCTGCTGTGGAAGGACTTCTCAGATGATATGCTTTCTGTATCCTCTTCTTTTTGGCGACTCCCAAATGCTTCCTCATACAGGTCAGTGTAAAGGAAGGCCATGGCTTTGGGCTCCTCCAGCAAAATGGGGTCAATAATTTTGGGAGGTCCTTCAGGTAGAAAGATTGGAGTCAGGATGTCCTCTTGGCTTCCAAATAGAGTCGAACCGCTTGGTTTAGAAGGGAGCCTCGATGGTGCACCTTCAGCCACTCCACCTCCAACCCTGTCTAGACTTTTCATCTGGTAGTTTTCTGTAGCACCATAGAAGACTTCATCTAGAAGGTCGCTGGTGATTTCCTCTAGACTGACTGTGTCTGACCTGTCATTATCCACAGTTGTTGTGGTGGTGGTGCCTTGAGACTGCACTGGTTTCTCAGTATCCTGGCTCTTAGCCGTATCCTCAGCCTCTGGTACCACTTGTTCTTGTGTGATTACAGCAGGTCCTCCTGGAGCCTGGGCATCAATTAGGGTGAACGCCTCAAAGTAGTCCACATTTCCAGCAGCTCTTCTGACTGGAGGCCTGGCCACTGGAGCCCCTGGTGGATCCATTACATGTGAACCCATGGGAAATGATGGCCTCATCTGTTCACCTCTTGCTGCACCTGACACCATTGGAGCGTTTGTTGAGATTAGCAGCTCGTTATCATGGGCTGCCTCATGTGCTTTTGAAACAGGGCTCTCTTCCAGATAAGATAAGTTGTCCACCATTTCTTTGCTCTCCTCTTCATCCACAGTAGCCAGTTTAGGAGGAACAACAATATTGAGGATTTCAGAGCCTTCAGACACTAAGCTGAAAAGCTGTTGTTCTTTATCTACCAGAGGATCTGTTGGTTCCTCTTCGTCTCCTTCTCCTTCAGTTTTCACATTTGGCTCCGAGACTCCCACTAATTCTGGCCTTCCTGAGATGTTCTCAGAGCTTTCTAGAAGGACTTCCCGTTGTCTCTTCTGACTGCTTACCCTCTCTTTAGGTTTATTCCGTCTTGAAATCAGCTCCTCATCCATGACAAAGATTATCTTTCCAGCTGGAACAGACCCAGGTTTTGCAGGCCATGCTGCAACCGGAGAGCTCAGATCCACTGTTGAGTTTCCGGCTTCAGATGCCCATGGTGTGGTGCAGCGACTAGGGGTCGTCTCCCAAGCAATCCCACTGTCCTCGCCTTGCATAGTTACCATGGAGAAGGAGGAGTCCATCATCAGGCACTGCATTTTAGGTTGGACATTATCATCGTGGACAACCTCACGTAAACTGAGGGCACAGTAACATACAAACAATGTGGCAGTGAGAGAAAACTACACAAAATCTATGGTAGATGTGCTATTCAGAAGCTACTTTAAGCTAGTTTTTTCACGTCTTCTCTTGGTTCAGCAAGTCCGGCATTGAGAGTCACCAAACTCTGTACAATAACTGCACAAACCTGTCTCAAATTGCTCCTTTCAGCCTGATAAACACCACTTTTTCACAAGTAGATGAGCATTTGTGAGATTTCATTATTTGCATTATTAACATCATCAAATTATTGTACAAGGCTGCCTGCTCCATAGGTCGCCAAGTTTTTTTTTCACAAAAATGTTATCAATATTAAATATTAAAAAGAGGAAATTTCACACTGCAGAGCTTCAAGTCTTCTGTTGGAAATGAGCAGATGGTAATGGTATTAAAGGACCTGAAAGAACTGGAAACTATTGATAAGATGCCAATGACGTATCATCAAACAGCAATATAAATAAAGCAGGACTGGTTTAATATGAAGTTAGATGCTACAAATCATCGTGCTAAAGCAGTTACACTGTCAGGTGAAACACCTAGATAGCAACCTGTATAAAGACCCTGAGGCAGCTGTTTTCGTTTTAGGTGATTTTGGTATAATTTTTAAACAATTCATTCAGGGGATTAGGGGATTATAACTCGTGAGTCAGAGATTCATACAATAGGACTGGACCACTCCTGAGTTGTGGTTGTTCCTCAGATAAAATTGGTGAATGCTGCAAATTACTTGTACCTGCCTCTTAAGAACATATCTGTTAATACAAGTAATTATTGCACGAGATGCATTGTCTCTAAAATCATTAAAACCAGATCCTTTACTAATCATATTTTGCTTGAAACTCTTATTCTTTCTTATTCCCTCATTACAGCAAAAATAATTCTCTGGAGGAAAACAACTGTGCCAATCATTAAAATGTGGCTACATGACTTAATTATTTATACCATCCAGTCAGAGAAGATTTGGTTTGCCTAAAAAAAAAAAAAAAAAAAAACTTTTCAGTTTAATTGAATTTAACAACCCTTTATTAGGCACCTTGTAGCTCGATATTAAAAGACACCTTGTCACCTCTACTCATGAGATTTTCTAGGCTCTTTACTCCATTTTCTTTATTCTTTTTTGCCTCTTTGGATTATTTTGTCATTACTGCTCCTATATTTTTCATTTACTGACTGAATTTCAAGTGGGTAGTTGTATACAGTAACTCATCCTCTGGTTTCATAACTGGTAAAAAGAGCAACAATTCAGTCTTTAAAAAAAAAATCTGTATATGAAGCAAATTGCCCAATAAAAATATGTCTGAGAACAATATGGAAAATCATTTAAAGAGGAATAGTATCGGATTGCTGCTTCAGATGCCTTAATTAATGTGTGGTAGTTAGACTGCACACTAGCTAGTTAAAGTGAAGTGCTGAAGTGTGGTCACAGATAACCTTAGCATAAGCTAATTTACCAGCTTTTTTAAAACCTGTTTTCTGCAACTGATTTTTTTTAAATACTTCAACATCTTAGTAATTGAGCTTGTTATATCACATAAATAAGGCCACAGTGAAATGTAATGATAATTGATGAAACAAGAAACCCCAGATAAACTAGTCCTGCTAGTTACTGCTGTCTGCCTTTGCAAGGCTGCATAATGCTCAGGTTTGCATTAAATCCTACCTTCACTAAGGTTGTAACATTCCGTTTTTGTTGAAACTGTTTTATTTATTTATTTATTGTTGATTAAACTGTATCATTTTGAGGGATGTAGTGTGTGGTGCCGCTGAGCTGTATTACATTATACTGAGAGGTGTTTCTGTTATTTAGCCAAAATGTCTTAATATAAATGTAATGGGCAAATAGACACCTGTCAGCATGACACAATACAATTCAACTGTACCAAAAACTACAAATATTCTTAAAGTTCAATCAATACCTCTCTGAAACCATTTCAACAGAAACAGAACATTGTAACAGTCATGAAGGTAGGCTTTATTGCAGAATTGTACTGGACTACATTAGGTGAACTTAATAAACTGGAATGTATAAACACTCACTCATACACTCAACCAAACACACACAGGTCACTAGCACTAATACAGATTCCTCCATTAATTCACCCTTTCATATAGGAATGGATCCAATTTATTACTGTCAAATAAACAGTTGGCTCTGTACTTCTCAGGATTTGTTGTAAATGAAGGAAATGGATTTCGCTCAAATCCATTAATGTGAAAAAACTAAATCTCATCACACAGAAAACTCTAAGCTGCAGTAATATATCCAAAATATGATATTAAGAATTATAGTTGCTGATTTTCACCTGTTTCGAAGGTTCTCCACTTCATCACCGGCATCAAAGTTTTGCTCAGTAATATCTTCAGGTGTCAACACTGTCATCTCAGCGTCAACATCTGACCGTGCAAAATCCTCTGTCACAGTATCCATTGTTGTAATATCTTGATGAATTTGCTTCAGCCTCTCACCACAACTCAGCGCTGCTCTGTTGATCACATTCTAAGCAAGTGTGCTTGAGTTGAGTTTTCATGCTCAGCGTAATCTTGAAATAGAAAACTAGTCCTCCAGTGTTTCATCTGAAGCATTTGCAACATGTAGGGAAGTTAATTTGTCATCTGTTCACACTGGCTGAAACCTTGTATGTACAATAAAACAGGTTCATTTGGGTTAATAAGATGAGATGAAGCCTATGACTAATTTGAACAGTAAAAAAATGCAGCTGCATGAAGTGAATGTCTCGGTCTAAATATAATTTTTTGCTGGCAGCCTATATCCAGTGTCAGGAGTTTGTCTGTAAGCCTGTCACAGGCAGAAAGTGGGTACATGTTATGTGCAACTGATAAGACATCAAACAAATTCCACATTAAGTTTTAACAGTTGACTGATTGGGGAAAGTAAAATGGATGAATAGCAAGCTTGAGCCCCACCACCTCAACCTTTATCACCCCATTTCCCCTTAATAAAAAATACTAATGGGCTTAAGTGCTATGATTTTCAAAACTTATGCATGTTGTATCGAAAAATCAGCTTTTCTTGACTCCTGACCCACACTTGTATGAAAATGTCAGTCTAACACCTGTTTATGTCTGTCTTGCAGTGTGACAGGGATACTACGTGGGAACTGAAAGACTGGAGGATCTGGGGAGGGTTTAATCAACAGGCTGTATCTGGGCACATGTTGTCCTCATGTGCAAACCAGTCTGACATAACTTCTGTAAATCATAAGTTGCCCAATGGACATGACAGACATAAGTACATTTACTCAAGTACTGTAATTAAGTCCAATTTTAAGATACATTTACAAGGAAGATAGATACTATAATGATAATAATAAGACATAAACATAGGCATTATACATGTTTGGAGAAATTCTCATTCCACTGTGAATAGAATACACATATTATTCAATACATTATTGAGATGTTTACTTTATTTTGCTTCTATTTGATCCATGCATGTAAATAAGCCATACCAGTAACTGTCCAGAAGATGGCAATCATCAGTCGCACAGAATCTGTAGTTTTACATCTGTATTCATTATGTACCTGTTTAAATGAATAGTAATGAGATATAATACTCTACACTATAAACAGGAGCTCTCTTCCAGATAAGATTCTACATTTGGTGTAGTCAAGGCTGGACTGCCAACTGGGCAGGGGCCTCAAAAGCCCCAAATTTCTAAATAATTTGATAAATTGCAAGATCTTTTTGAAATTTGATACAGTTGAAGTACAATATCTATGACTATGACTATAGCAGGTCCTCCATCCTTCATTTTGTGGTTCTGGTCATGTAGAGGGACCCTATGTGAAAGTCTGGTCTTAAGACCTTCATTGTTTTCGTTTATATTGTGCTTGTTTGTTGTAATGTTGTATTATATCGTATTGCCACCATTCTTTCTGTGTGTCATGTAATTAAAATACAGAAAACCCTGGGATGAATGTTGTAGTAATCCATCACAGGAGCATTGTAAGGCTGCAACCAACAATTATCAATACATCTGACAATGATTTTCTATCTCAATCAATTGATTGTTAAGTGGATAAAATGTTGAAAAAATTGTGTCTTCAGGTGAGAAAGAGGAATTTGACGTGTTTAGGCTCTCATTTTAAACTCCAATTTTAAGGTAAGACAGCTCACACTGTTACTGTGGTAAGGTTAAGTCTGGTTAAGGCTGTTTAATGAATATTGCTAAGGCTCAGTGTTTGACATGTGTTTAGAGTTTCAGTTTGTGGCTCAGTGACAGCCGATGATGAGTAGACTGATGGCTTTGAAAGGAAAATGTGTCACATTGTTAAGCTTAGAATTTTCCAATGAAAACAAAATTAAACTAGCATAGAGACTTTTTTCATGATCCTGCATGGATGATCAATAATACCACTTAAATCCTGTATTGACACAGTTTGTTAGAAGTGAAACTGAAACCTGTTTACACTGCTATCATCTCTGATATGAGTTTTTGCATTAATGAAGTTCATTGGGCAGAGTCAGTGCTCTTAACTTGTGCTGCAACAAACAGCATGACAGTATTAGTTTTTTTCTTTAAAATACCAGTGTTATTTGTGTGAATGGGTTTCTGTGCTTTTAACCCTGTGCTGTCAGTTGATGTCTTAGGACACACACAGGTTAGAGTTCACTTAGCTTGAGAAAACAAGTTTAATAAACTCAGGATATTAACTTGAATGTTTAGTCACACAGTCATTACAGACAGATTTGTTTTCCCTTTTCATTTGACATGAAGAACTTATAACTGTGCAGAGGGAGGGACTGAATTCTATACTAACCTTTATCATGGTTAGCACATTCTCATTATTATGACAAGAAACAAGTATGACTTAATTAAACATTTATTAAAGACAATCAGCAAGCTTCCATCATAAATGGGTTTTTCAAACTACAAGAAAGGAGTCTCTGGAAACACAATGCCAACATTGCATGCTAGAAAGTCTCTCGATATGCTGGTTTGTTTCTTTAAAAACTTTATTTAATGAGTTGGGTGAACTCAGTTCATTCATTCAACTCATCATTTCACATACTTAAAATATACAAATACCATATTCATGCGCTCCAAAGTGTTTTGAAAATAAAAAAGTGAAGTGAATCAGTGAATTTAAGTTAATGAGAAAAGATTAGTTGATTCTACTAAATTACAGTGCACATTACCAGTGCAGATAACAATCACTATGCAATGCAAGGATGTGTGTTACATACAAATTCACAGGTTTCCAGCTAACTACTTTATTCCTACACAGTGAAACACACTACAGAAAGGTACCCCATAATGTAGACTTACTGTCCAACATTGGTGGGGTGTGGGGGCATTTTTGCCCCGAGGAGCCCTAGAAGGTTAATCCGGCCATGTGTGTAGTATAATGAGGTTTTGTGATCTGTACTCCTGTCTCAACCACTTTTGTGTTTTATACTACAACTTCATTTTGGCAGCACACCGGATGTGATGAAACACTTTATTGCGATGACGTCAAAACTTCAGCCGGTAACGTGATGACGTCGTTATTTTAACGATCCCTCAGGACGGCGGCGGAGGACGGAGCTGATGAATGAGCTGAGAGCGGCTGACATAGACCAGACGGGCTGGGGAAGATGAGAGGATGAGCCGGCCGATGAAGCATCGGCATCCGCACCATATACTGACATCACCTGAACCTGCATTTAGGCTACGTTACAAGTGAAGAAAGACCAGAAACCGGTGTATGTTTTGCTTTGTAAATAATATGTTGGAGGATGTGATGCCGTAGCCTGGAGCATGCACCGACTGTTTTTCTGCATTTTCTCCAGAAGCAGAGGAGATGAAGCCCTCTCTTGAAAGAACATGTCCGCTTTAAAGGACTTATTTTGTGGCTGTAAAACTCGCTAATCTTGGACGGTCTTGGTCGGGGGGGATTTGATGGCACAGCGGACGGCGAGAAAGAGCCAGCGACTGAGACTGGGATTTATGGACAGTCGGTTTATTGAGATTGAAGGGTGAACGTTAACGGGGTTTATTTTTTTTCTTTTCGGTTGGGGATAAGTGTCTCCACATTTACCATCTTTATCCGGTCAGATTTCACAGCTCGCATCAGCAGCAGTTAACGGACAGCAGGTTAGCAACGAATGGATAACGTTAAAGCTATCTTTCGGTTGTCTCTTTCGACATTTTAACTTTGTTTTCAAAAAGGTTGCTTCACCAACCCGAGCTTAATTTGGATATAAATCACACTGCCTGTCCTGTCAGTCGGAGTTTAGCTCGTTAATCCTCGCTTGGGAATAACTGAGGAGTTTTATTTAGCTAGCTAACGGTAGCAACTATTGCCACTATCAGAAAGCTTGTTCTCGGTCATCATGCATGCACCGACACGTTTACTCGGATGAACCTAAGCCAACACCCCCACCAAAATGTACTCAAGGGCATAACAACAACAACAAGCCATGTCGGACTGAAAACAGCACGGTGGCTCCGCCGGCCGTGAAGTCACATCAGCAACCAGAGCCGCTTATTATTAGTCGGGGAGAGGGGATCAAAAAGCTGAAGCTAGCCTCCAGCCTGTTCACACCGCCCTCAAGAGACCACCGAGAGGAGCATTTTCGACCCTATCTAAGCCACTAAATCCAACAAAAATGGGGTATGTAACTCGCAGTACAGTGAAATATAAAGCTACAATTCTCACACAACATGTCAGGGTATGACTGACTTTGTTTTTTGTGGATTTGAGCAGCCCTTTCAGCAGATTTCAGTTAGCAATCGATTGCTAACTATATGAAGCACTCCTGTCATTCCTTGTCACCTTGGCAGTGCATGAAGATACTAATAACAAATGCTTGGCCACAGCAAACTGCCCAAGATACAACACTAAACTACTGATAGAAGCAGCTGTCCGTCACTCACAGCCTCCATACGCTGACATTTTAGATTACAGAAGTCAAAAGATTAAGCTGTAACGAATTAGTCTACTGTTGTAGAATTAATGACAGGTCAAAGCAGTGATTAGGTGATGGACAGAAAAATAACCAGCAACTATTTTTATAATCAGAATAGTCATTTTCTTAGCAAACGTTGTGAAAAATGCCAACTATTTGCAGATTTCAAAGTCTCCTGAGAAAGGATTTCTTTGTCATTTATTATTATAAACTGAGTAATAAAAAAAAAAAAGTTTTGTTTTTTAGGGCTTTTGAAAAATGTCACCATCAGCTCAATGAGACCAAGTGTGTAATTGATTAATTGAAAAAATAATCAGCAGTTTAGCTAATAATGAAAATAATTTTACGTTGCAGCCGTAGTCATATGTATAATAGTTTTTCTGACTGTTCCCTGAGAAAGTGTAGTTAAAAAGCTACTACATCCAGCAAAAATGGGCTTTGTAACTTCCAGTGGATATGACAGGATATGACTTACTTGGTCAGCCCTTTCAGCAGAATTCAGCTAATCACTTTTTACTAACTGTAAACTGTTCTACAGTCATCAGGCAGTACATGGAAATACTAACACACATTCCACACATGGCCTTAACAAACTGCACGAGATACAACACTGAACTACTGATAGCAGCAGCTGTCCATCATTATCCACTCACAGCCTCCATACACTGACATTTTAGATTACAGAAGTGAAAAGATTAGGCTGTAATGAAATAGGCTACTATTGTAGAATTGTTGGCAGAGAACATGTCAAAACAGTGCATATTTTGTGATTAAAATAGTGTCTGGGAAGTAAGACATATGCATTATTGTTTTTCTAGTTGTCCCATAAGAAATTATATTCAAAAAGAGTGTTATAATTTTGTGCTGCCAAAGAGAGATTAAAAATCTTTAAATCACCCACAGACAGTAATGATGTCTTGTGCAGCCGGTACGTGTAATGCATGTAGCTGAACCTGCAGATGTATGGTGATTCTCCTGATCAAGAGCGACCTAGTTCTTACTCCAGATGAAAGCAGATGATGTAGCATGTGAGTGGTTTGTTGTCATATTGTGGTTGGAGGATGAGGTGGGGGGTGAACTGCCTACCTCCTCATTCAAAGCACATCCTCTGTAATTCTCAAGGCCAATGGTTATAATCCAGTCAGCAATCAATTCCTCAGATGCAGAAAGAAAGCATGTCCTATGTGTGCCCTTACCCTTTAATTAGCTAGTCAGACTTGGCTGTTCCAACAAGTACTGGAGCGTCTGTTCTTGTATAATAGATGACTGTAAACAAGCTGTCATCCTGAAACTTGGCATTTGGAATAAAAGCATCCAGGCAATATTTTCTGCTTCACTGTTCAGGCCTGTAGGTCAGAGATTGATTTACAGTCAGCATGTTTTCAGTGCAAACAGAAACATGTTTTGGGAGCAAGTGGTGTCCAACCATTGTCACTGGAATTTAGGTGTGATGATGTCAGTAGTGAGCACATTACATACAATAGTGAGATTACACAATCTATATGAAAATTATTGCTGACAGCTGTAATTCTTGGACCCAATTAGGGTTAGAGTAATTTACTGAAAGTTATTTAGATAATTAGAGATAATTAATTGTTAGAAAAATAATTTCAAGTTCTTTACTGTTCATCATCATTCATCATTTCAATTTCCAGTTAAAAAAATGAAGAATGTTTCAGATTTCAGTCTCTTAAAAGAAAGGATTTGCAAGTTTTGTCATATATTATTGTAAACGGAATATTTTTTTCACTATTTTTCAGTGTTTCATAGACTAAATGAGTAATTGAAAAAATAATTGGCAGATAGATTGATATTGAAAATAATTGTCGACTGCAGCCTTGACGATAATTTTGTAAACAGAATTTTAATTTGGATGTGTATTTCTGAGACAGACAGACATACAGATAGATAGATAGCTTTATTATTCCCTACACTGAAAATAAATAACAAAAGATGCACAAGTCAGTATACAAGATATGCACGTCGGTTTACTGCAGACAACATACGAAAGACATAATACCACAAAGCTGGACTTGAACCAGTTGCAGTTAGATGGTTAGTCTCTATGGCTACAACTAACAATTATTTTTATTATGAAAACTCAAAAATACTCTCCCGAGAAGTGCTCTTAAAATGTAGTAAACAAGTCATGACTATTATTTAAAATGAGTGTAAGATATATATTTTTCATGTGAAAACTGTTGCCAAAGCACACAAAGGGAAAGCACAATACATTTACAAATCTAGACATCTGAAAAGATGGGGCATCTCAGGCACACTAAATTGTGATGCTAGTGATGAGGTGATGGTACAGGAGCAGTGAGAGACCACTTGAGCCCCCCCCCCCCCCCCGCCCAACAATAGATGACATTTGCAAAAGAAATGTGGTAACATGACTTACAGTTGACATGTACTCAGCTGGTGTTGCATGATAATGAGTTGTGCCAACTCTTCCCCTAACTTCTTTAATTTCTCCTTGACTTCCTTTATTAAATTTTCCATCAAGGTCAGGTCAAGTGATTTGAAAAGGCAAGACATATTTTATCCTTTTTTTACCTAAGAGGAGAAGGCAGTGGTGGAAAAGACACAAGGCAGAAATTGTAAGAAAAAAGATTGGACGTGTTAGGCAAAATTGTCTTTGCATATAATCATATGAACACAGGCTTTCTTCTATCTGCCTGTGAGAGCTCTGAGCGCTGTGTATGGCATATGGGTGTTTTAGACTGGAGGTTTTTGCCTTGCCAAGACCCGGCTGCCTCCCCCTGCGAGTGGGTTAACCGGCAGGGACACCGGGATCGGATTGGGCGAGAGAGCATGTGGGAAGGACAGGGAGAGACAGAGTTGGAGGATGTTCACGGCTCATGACCAGCCCTAAGTCACATGGGCTGTTTCCATGACGACGCAGGCAGCAGCTAAGTTAGTAATGCAGAGTTATTTTTTCTATGCTTGAAGCTGTGAGCGCTCTGACAGACGAGACTTTTCACTTGTTTTAGTCAGATTATTTACATTTTTTCCTGCTGTATATTCATTGATATTCAGTATAGGTGACACAGTAAATATGGCAAGAGTGTGAAGAAGCCTGGAAACAATTGATCGATTCACGCACTGCCAGTTAGACTCATACACAGGGTTTCTGCAGGGGTAAAATCTAATTTAAGACTTTTTATGACCTTTTTAATTCCACACTGAAAGCAATTCGATACCCATTTAACAATGATATAAAGAAGGTATGATGGAAAACCAGTTGAGACAATATGGCCTGGAATTAGTTATTACATCACATTTTTCCAGTACTTCCCAGCAGTATTTAACAATAATTCCTAATGATATAATTGATTAAATTAATGTGACCTAGACCTGGATAAGCAGCAGAAAATAAAAGGATGGATTAACCAATAAAAAACGACAAATACATTCATTCTAGCACTGCACAATTAGTAGATTTATTGCGTTGTTGATCAACAGAAATTAATGTTAATTGTATCAGTAGTTTTTCAAGCAAATATGGTGGAAAAATGACTGATCTTTGCAGATTTCAGTTATTTGTGGTGTAGTGTGGAGAGTATAACGTGAGAATAAAGTGTGTAGGAGGTGCTGCAACAAATACTCAACAATTACAAATACATTTGTTGATTGACAGAATAGCAAGGGCAACTGTTTTGATAATTGATCAATAATTCAAATTGATTAGTCAAGGGAACATGCTAAAAATTTGAATGTTCCTGATTCTTAATTTCCTGCTTTTCTCTGTTGAACAAGACATCTGGAGATGACACACTGGGCTTTTGAAAATTACATTCAATATTTTTCACCATTTTATGATGTTTAATAGACCAAACAATTAAGGGATAAGCCAAGAAAAAAATCGGGAAGAGACTAAGACAGAGGGTAAACTTCATTATAAACTGTTAGTTGTAATGATTTCAAGCAGTCTCATCTCATGAATGTAAGTTGGTCTTAGGGTGAATGTGTCATGCATCAACGTCCTAAATGTCTTGGGCGATTTGCCACAGTAACATGTCCTGATGAAGAACATACTGTTTGCAGTTAGAAGCTAATCTGTGCGCATCTTTGTGTACCACCGTGCAAACACAGGTGTCTGTGTGTGCCTTCTATTATCGTGAACATATCTGCTGGTCGTAAGTGGAGAACTGCTGATTTGATAACATCTGCGGTCAGATTCCTCTGTCCAAGCACTTGTCATTGAGACTCGAATGCCACAGTACGTTTCATTGTGAGAAGGGATTATGGGCTAACAATCACCACACACTCTCATAGAGACACACACCATTGGGGCAGATTTTCATCTAGGCCATGCTGTCAGCCCAGTGACACGCTGAATACATGAAATGACCCGCTACAGTTTAGTAAAGGCAACCTCTTCAACCTCCTTTAAAAAACCATGGGTAATTCAGACTTCAACACTGGGTTTAACAGCAACAGTACATGTTTTATTTTACCAGTTTAATTGAAAATAGTGACTTAATCCAGACAAGCATCTGGATCTGATGCATTTTTATGCATCTGCTCCTCAGACAAACGTGGCTTGAGGTGTTTTAGGGTTGTCCATCCATCCGTCTGTCACATTCTTGTGAACGCAATATCTCAGTAACGCCCTGAGGGAATTTCCCCAAATTTGGTGCCAATTTTCAGTTGGACTCAATGATGAACTGATTAGAGTTTGGTGGTTAAAGGTCAAAGGGCAAGGTCACTGTGACCTCGCAAAACACCCTTTGGTCTTACCTTGACATGCTATGAGCTATGAGATTTCGTAGCTAATTATGACAACATTTCACACAAACGTCTAATACGATACAACTATGAAGTCATGATATTTTATATCCAAAAGGTCAGCTTCATTGTGGCATCATAATGTTCTGCAAATATACTTTTCCTGGTCATCATTCAACGCCATAACACAGGAACAGAAGGGCATATTCTAACTTGCCTTAACTGGACTGGTCAGCAGAGGCGTACAACTGTGAGGCAGTGACTCTGGTCTCCAGTTGAAACAATGCCAAAGCAGTATTATGTATCCAACAAAACCAACTAAGTTAAGGGATCTGTGGACTTCCTAGCTTTACACTTTAAAACTAGAACAATGCTGTATTTTTATTACCATAACTTCTACCCAGATCAGCTGGTGAGGATGCTGACATTTTGCCTGGCAAATGTAGCTTTAGGCTTATGGAACATTCACACATACAAAGTGATTGGCCTTATGAATCTGTATTTCTGATGGTGTGTTGCGTTGAGAACGTAGTTAATATACTCCCACTAGACAGTTATTTGTTCACGGATTTGCCGTCACCATTGCTTTGTCACATCTTTCTTCCTTTTAATGTTCCAGTAACCCGTTAAAGGTGTCATAGAAAATTGGGAATGAAAGTGAGAGGCTGCTTTTGTCTAGCTCTGACTGAAATCAAGCACCCATTGTTTCAAGAATTACTAAGAATTTCATCGGCAGATCTGTCACCGTTATCTGTGTAAACTGCGTAATTACCAAGCAAGAACAGTCAATTTTCTAAACTTGTCCGGAACATGTCATCAGCAAATCATGTCTGACTCACACTAAACCTCCACAGAGCATTAATGCTGTTGCATCAAATCCAATCTAAAACTTTATTTTCATCTCTTCTCCTTTCTTGGTATTAATTTACTTGCCTGTGTACTGTACTACATAAATATCCTACATATTTAATATGCATATTAATATTTATAGTATAGTATATTCTTACCATCTCCACCTTTGAGATGCAAGTGTGTGTGTGAGCTGGTGTGAACCCTGTGTACACGCCCTCACATTTCCAACATCTCTCTGATTAACTGTGTCTATCTTTAAATAACATCTGCAGAGTCTCCACTCTGCTGACTTAATTAACACACTGAGACATGATGAGAGGTTCCCAGAGAAGGGAACAATTGCTCGTGTCCCAGAGGAGACCTGGAATACTCTGCTTCCAGCCAAGCAATCAAATCCAGTTTCCCTGGAAGACCAGCAGATAGACTTCTTAGAACCAAATCAACGTTAAAAGAGCCCAGTGTCAAGATTAAGAGCCTCTTTTAGTGCTGGGCTTTAGTAGCAGTAGTAGTAGTAGTTTTTGTCTTAATTTAGTAGCTTATGACCAATTGTAGCATGGCTGTAGCTGCTATCCCTTGTGGGATCGAGAGCACTCTTGTTTATTTTTGTCCGGTGCAGAGTGACAGAGGTGTGTGAAAGAGGATCTCAGTTGTCCATGACAGCGATGGACTAGAAAGGATCATGCTTTGCGTTTTGGATATCCATTTTGCATTTTGATACCTGTTTCCGATAAAGGTATCAAAATTTCTAGATGTTATTATCTGCATTATTTTGTTTTTTTTGTCACGCTGGCGCTTTGGCTCTATGGATGGCAGTGTCAGTCAGTCCAGGCTGTAATATCTCTACACATGGATTTGCATTTAAAATTTGTCTAGACATTCATGGTCCACAGATGATGACTCATTAGATTGACATTAGTGGTTTTGAGTGAAAGGTGATGACATCATTAACGGTTCCAGTAACACCGGTGCTTTTCCTACAAGTCATTTGCTGTGATGGTGAAACTTGAGATTAGTTATATAGAAGCACCATCTGCATGAGTTGGAAGGCTATTAAAACACTTTCTGTGCATTGGCATACCAATGTAATTTTCAGAACTTTTTGCAATCAGGACACATACACCAGTTTTGTAAGGAATTCTATATTTAGTTCAGATCCTTATTTAGTACTATTCCGTATGTCCATGTGCATTTGTCTTTTCTATGTACCCAGATATCACACCAGGAAAAGTGTTTGTTATGCATTAATTATTTTTAAATAAGCATTAAATTATGAACTGCTGAATAAGAACAAATACATGCATGTTGCAGATCTGTCTTTGAAATATTTAGGGCTACTGATTTTTATTGTTGATTCATGTGTTGATTATTTTCCCAATTCATGAATAATTTTCTGAAAAATATATTGAAAATTAGAGCACACACACACACTATTTCTCAGAGCCTACAATGATGTCTTTAGTTAGTTTTGTCTAAGCATCTAAAACTCATGTCATGAATGTCAAAGAATAACAGTAAATTTTCAGTTGACTAATCAATTAATCCACTGATTATTGCAGTTCTTGAAATATGGCGACTGCTTATTATTTCCATTCAGATTGTCCTGTCCAGATTGTCCTTTATATTTTTTTTTAATCTGTCCCTCATGTGATCTGGAGAAGATGACTTGTAAATGCATCAGCCCTACGCTTTGATATTCTGAAAGAAAACAACAAACTGGTACATTTCCAAACAGAGTCTGTACATCTTCAGGCAAAAATCTGCTCTGAGTTTCTTGTGGATTTCCATGAGTGTTCAGACCACAACCAGACATTTATAGCTCGTTTTACTTTTAATCCAAGACCCTGGCAGCTTTTCATCCATAGCAATGTTTGGAAGCTGTCCAGAGCCTGCTGATCTCTCTGTATGTTGGCACAGGTGCTCCCAGGTCACCTTTGGCATCGTTGCCTCACTTCACCCTCTCTACGTCAGGGTACGCCCTGCTGGGCAAGTCTGGCCTGCACACACTCACACACATGAGGCTTCAAATATAACACTTTGCCACCTCTCTAGCCAAAATCATTTGAGCATGTCACATCGAGCTGTGTCCGTGACAGGTGTCACAGGTGTGAAAGTAGTGTTCAAAATGAAATGAGTGGCCTCCTAAAAGCTGGCAGCCGCTCCACAGCTGCACCTGCCAAATTAATATGGAAGTGTACCAACTCTGTGCACAGCATCGATCTGAACCCACATGATCTTGTTAGCTTCCATCAATCGACCTGTTGTTTGTTAATCATTCTAATCCTCTGTTTGTCATGCAAGTTGCTCAGGAACTGCACCAACATCCAGTAGAGTCATAGAGAGTCTTTGCTGTGATTTGTGACGTTTGCAGCAACCTCTGTGCCTTCGCCACTGATATACAGGGGTCTTAGGTTTGTCTGTCATCTGACATGGTTGTCCACATCTGTGTGGGTTCCTCTCCATTGTTCAACTCTGTTATTGTAAAAGTAGAAACAAATTAGCATACATGCCCTTTCCTCTGCTGGTTTTAAAAATGCATAATTCCTCCCTGATTTTATCTCAGCCACCCACACGAGGCAGTAGGTTTCAAGAAAGACACCCCCATCTCTGTCTCTGTCTGTCTCCTTCCTCCTCTGCCTTCTCCGCATCCAGGTTACATGCTGCATTTCTTATTCAAGGCTTTTTTTCGTAACTTTTTACAGATATTCTTCTCAAATGAACTTCAGTGTTACTCCCCGGTTTTAGATGCGTTCTAGCAGAGTGAATATCATTTGGGTCACTGTCATAGCATTATGATGGTTTGTATAACATTATTTTGTGGAGCCTCCATAAGGCTTTATTTTGAGCATGAATCACTTTTAATGACACTGCAGTGGTTTTTTTTTGTGTTGTGGAACATTGCAGCAGTACATATTATGGAGCTAACTTTAATATTTGCAGATTTATTTGATTTTGTACCAGGGATTCTTTATTTCAGTGTCTCATTTCCCACACCAACCACCATTTTTTGCAGATATAAAAACCTTGCGTACCACTTAACAACATGTCATGACTACATCAGGGAGTTTTTGTGTTTGTATGTAACACTTATATGTGTACATTCATACAGACTTGTTCTCAGACTGAACTTCTGGTGGGTGTTTTTTTTTCCTTGTCCAGTCAGTGGTGGTGCAACAACACAGCAGGAAAGTGAATTATGGATGTGCTGGGATCTTGGAAACTGTCTCTCACCTTCCTCTGATTCATCCAGTTCCTCAACACTTCCACTTTTCCTTTCCTTGGCAGGGCAGTGTTAGATATTTGATGTAGAGCTAGTGGTGTGGCTCTAGGGATGGCAATGTAAGCAGGTTGGCTGGTAGGTTCACCACTTTGGTCTATCAGTTTCAACCACTGATTGGAATGCCACAAAATGTTCTACAGACATTCATGTTCCCCAGAGGATGATTGCCACTTACAGTTGTCATCCTCTGATTCTTCTTCAGTGCGTCCAGCAGGTCAAAGTTTGCAGTTTTTCAGTAAAATATCTCACTATGTACAGGATGGATTGGTGCATTAAGTTTGAGCAGGTGTTCATGGTTCCCAGAAGTTGAATCCTAATGACTTTGGTTTTAATGGCAAGTCTTAGCACCTATTCGGTGGATTGCTATGAAATTTGGTACAAACATCCATTTCTCTCTCAGGATGAATTCTACTTTATTTTTAATTTGCTCAATACTTAAGTCAGTACCTCACAGAGCTGCTAGCATGGCCGTCAACGCTTAGTTCATGTGTTTTTCTCTTTTGTTATCAGCTACTGTTGTTACACTGTATGTCTGTTTGAAGTAGGGCCGGAAGATAAATCAAATAAATTCATTTAATTCTAATTTGCACTTTTGCATGATGTATAAAATGGCTACATCGTAATAGCTGGTTCCATTAGTTTTTGTGTTAAAAACAGATGAATTAGTGTGTAGACATTTCTACTCTATCTGTACTGAAACTTACTATTAAAGTGGAGGACTGTGCTCTATTTAGATGAAGCATTCCATAGCTGTATTTTTTAACATGCATAGTGATCACAGCTCAGCAGGTGGTCTTTAATTATTCTTGCTCAACTCTAACACACATTAAGTCCTAAAAAATAAGCCGTTTCAAACATGGTTATGCTGAATTGTCTGTAGCAGCATTGGTGACTAAAGCTCTAAAGCTAAACACAAACTAGTTGTCTGTTGTTTTATCTATATTGGTGTAACCACAGTCTGTTCTCCCTCTTCACAGGCCAGTGTTTTAGTTGCACACTGCATATTTAAGGCAACTTGATCATGGAAAACCTACAATATAACCACGCAGTGAACGTTCCATCTCTTCTTCCTTCCCCCGTCTCCTCCTCTCCTCTCTCTCCGCAGAGAGCAGCCCATCTTCAGTACACGGGCCCACGTCTTCCAGATCGACCCAAACACCAAGAAGAATTGGGTTCCCACAAGTAAACATGCTGTCACAGTCTCCTACTTCTTCGACAGTACCAGGAATGTATATCGAATCATCAGTCTGGATGGATCTAAGGTCTGTGCGAGTATAGCACTCAGTACAGTGTTTGTGTCTGTATGCTGTTTCCTCTCTTAATGTGAAGGTTTTTAAAACCTCCCAGTTTTGTTCAGCCATAACTGCAGCTTACTAATTTTATGCTAGTTCATTATGTTAAGTTGACCAATCAACCAGTGCTCAGTGCTCAGTTCATCAAAACTCAGAGCCATATCTAATCACAGGAAACATGTGAAACATGTCACATATCACTTTCACACAGATGATAGCTATCAATATTCTCAAGATACTGCCATGCATTTTTGCTCATAATATCTTGATAACAAAGCTAAACTTTGTTATTATTATGAGCTCTTCCTCATTTTAAGGGCTGCATTGTTGGTAAATGATCAAATCTTATGAACTTTTTACAGTTTTCCCTTAGTGAAAAGAACAGGAAATAACTACCTCTTTGACCATCATAGTAATGTTCTTTATTTCAGAGACCCTATATCCACCTGTAGTTTTAAAATTTGTGCAACATCACTGATGGTCATCATCCCCAAAAAAGAATCTCCTCCTGATCAATAAAGTTTTAACTAATCATCAAAAATAATCCAAAACAATTATTTTTGTCAATATATCCCACCTCTACAATCAGCTCAGTGACTTGTTTGCCTCTGCTTGGCCTCTCTGTGCTGAGGCAGTGAAGGGGCGGTTGGGCCTGTCATATCTATGTGGCAGTGATTATTTTAGTCTTGAGAGAGGTGCAGGGGTGGAGTTAGCATGGTTATGTAAGAGCCTCTCTGGGTGACTACGCCTGTTGTTGAACCAGCAAGTTAGCTGTGCTGTGTTCAGCTGGAAATAGCAGAGATTGGGTGGGCTGGTGCTGGAGGACATTATCATCCAGACAACAATAAGTCTTCTCAGCAGAGAAGAAGAAAACAAATCTTTCAGATTTTGCTGCTTTCCAAATTCCAAACTTGAGCAAACTTTTGAAATGTTTTGTAAAATGTGTTTTGAAATGAAGATGAATGTTTTCCTAAACCTCTTTAAAGTTTTGACTCCTGAGAACAAAACACTACTCACTAAATCCTCAATTTATGTCCACTAGTTGTGTTGAATTCAACCAAAGACTGATTCTTTTTCCTTGTTTTATTAAAATATTTGGTATTGCTTTATTTTATGTGTCTGTCATCTCCAAATAATTTCTTTAAAGTTTCCTGGGAAGTATTGACTGGAATGTAGTTTAAAGGAAAAAGTTGCAATGCTGTTATTTAGCTCAGTAAGTTGAGTTTATCATTGACTTCCAGATGAGTTTTCACGAAAGAAAGCTCTATTTAAACCCCAGTGAATATTTACCACTCACTCATTATTGGAAACTTTATTATTTATTTATACTGAATTGTATGTTTGTAGACACATTTTACATGTTAAGCTCACTTGCTATTCTCTGAACAAAAGTTTCAACCTTGTAAATAACAGTAAAAATATTTTTTGGATTGTATATTCAAACCTGTCCCTGGGTTTGGGTTCCAGAGGTGAATGCTATACGGTAGTGCATTTAGATTTTTCTCAGGCGACTGCACGTGAACTATTTTGCCAATTTTGTCAATCATCTGTTTCAGCTGCATTTTCACATTTTCAGATTTTTTTTTTTTATCCTTTGAATTTTTCCATCTATTTCCTCTCATTTGGGATGTTCAAATCTCTCCGCTCTGCTAGCACCTTACAGCCACTGAACATGCACTTTATTTAAAATGCCATTTTCTGTCGATTGCTGGAAGCTGAGAGTGTAAATAACAACCTACTGTGTAATGATATGCAAACAATTGACCCAACAACAGGCTGAAAGCAAAGTTTAGCCATTGGAGGTCAGCAAACACGTTTTCAAAGGGTGTTAAGATCCTCTTTAAAGTGGCTATTATCATTTTTATGATGACAGTCTGAAAACAATGTGAAAGGTGTTGCTCGCAGTGATAAGCCTACAGAGAATTATCACCTGAATCTGTAGTTTGACTACAGATGTTTATTGCAAGTTTGCTTCACCCTTACTGCTCTCATAATGTTGTTTTCAGTCGCAGCAGGCAGCTGTTTTCAGTCATAGAAGCACTAAAAAAAGCCACGGTACTTGACCTGCTCAGCACCAAAACAGCAGGCAGACATAGTTCGAGACTAGCTGGTGAACACAGTGGAGCATTTAACAGCTAAAGAGCCTGATATTTCCCTCACGTGTTGGTAGACACAAAAAACAGACCTAAAAGAGAGGGAATATTGGACTTCTCATACACAAATATATGCTGATGTTGTTCTTTATCTGCTGAATGTGTAAACAAGCAGCTGTTCAAGTTCAAGTTCACCATATCCACTTATAAAGGCAATGTGGTTCACAACTTGTCTTCGCTGCCCCCCCTTGTGGTCAAAAATGTGGTTATTGTAGGTTTAAAGGTAGTTGACCGAGCAATCTTGGCGTAAAGTTCATTTACACACTTCTGGAGCTTTCGACAGCTCCTTTAATTGCAACTTACATATCTTGTTAGCAATAAAGGTGTTTTAATAATAAATCACTTATCATGATGTTACCAGTCACTAAATGAACACCTTGGCTTGTTTTACCTCCTTTAGCATCTCCCCTAACGACTGTGCCTCAGGGTGGGCGTAGCAAAGGAATGTGTTGTCAGTCAACAAACCTGGTAAAAGAAGGTAAAAGAAACAGAAGAACCATTTTTCATGACTCTGATCCGATGGCCCTTTTCCCCAGTCTTACGCCGAGTTTATGATACAAAGTCCGCTCCCCTCTGGTGTCTCCCCTGCAGCATTTGACGTCTCCTGAAACCTCCCGCTGACGACCCTCCAGTTCTCCTTTCATGCTCTCAAAAAGAGACGGTTGGCTGTAATCAGGGACATTTGAGCTGTTGCCAATCATGAGCGACAAACACAGTTGCAGAAAAAAGGGACATGGTCTTTAGAGTCACAGTTATGAAATCACTTGTCTGAACTGTGTGTACAGCAGGCAGAAAAAGAATTTCAGTATTGCTGAAACATTAAAAGATGACCAAAAGTCAAACCTTTTAGCAGTCCAATAAAAAGCAAACTCTTCCAACAAAGAAATATGAATAGACGGATTGATTCAGAGTGGAAACATCCTGTCATCTGAAGTTGACTTTGTGTACAGTAGCCATGAGGAGTTTTTACAGTTCAAAGAGGAATCAGAAACCTCATGATTCAGCATCATTTACTGCAGACAGCAGAAAACCCTGTTCATTTTTGAGAGCGTGGAATCATTACATCTTATCACTAAAGATTTACTGTGTCTCAGAATCCAAGCTTAAAGGAATAATTAGAATTTTTTTGGGGGGGATGATGCATATTCAGTTTCTTGTAGAGAGTTACATCGATACCACTCTCATGTCTGCATATTAAATATGTAGCTGCAGCTAACCAGTCTTTGTGCTAAGCTAAGCTAACGCTCCTTGCTCCATATGCAACAGCCAGACATGAGAGTGTTTCATCTAGCTCTGAAAGCATGAAAGTGAATAACCAAATCACCCAGACTGTGGACGACAGTAATATTTTTTCTGTTTCACCAATGTGACGAATCAGGAGTCAGCCCCGGGTGATCTGCAGTCACCTTTGACCTCAGAGAGCATCAACGGTACGGACGACGAGAGAGTCACACCAGACACACCTCAACACACTGAAGCCAGAGCAGAGCCTTCCCAGAATGCACTGCCCTTCTCACACAGGTAAAACTGCAGCCAGGTAAACCTGAGCTCAGAGCGACGACAGGCTCATTTAACCCAGGTGTTAAATATCACCAGTTATGTCTGTCTTTTGTTATAGCCGTGTTTTTCGAGGGCGTGATTGATTTAATTCTTTAAGTTTTCCTTTTGTTAAATGACTTTTCAGCGGCTCACACATCCTGATTATGAAACTATCACATTCAGCTGTGTGACTGTTACTTGTCTGTTAGTGACTCTGGGGAGTGCTGAATTAAAATGACTTTGGCACACTGCAGTGCTGCAGCTCATGTTGAATATGTCGATTCATCCATTCATTATTAATCTGGTCCCCCAGGCCTCTGGACAGCAGTAAAGCATTACATTAAAACACTACATGCATGCTTCCTATTAATTATAAACCACTAAAAATGAGTGGAGATAGTTCTGTGCTCCACATCGGCTGATCACACTCTCTGGGGTGTCAGCTGTGCTTCAGGGGATATTAATGCAGCAGAAAAACGGACTTTTAAAAATCTTTTCTAAAATGCTTTACACATCGTAGGTTACAGCCGCTCATTGTTTGTGTAGCATACATTTAATTAACATTTCATATATTATTCTTCTCACCTCATTATCAGATTTAGTTTCTGCCTTCTTAGCCAGGTGATAATTAAATTGGCCAGGCTGTTATTAGCTCATTGCAGATCTGTTGTTCTGGTGTCTGTCACCTGATGCGTAGAAATACAAAAAATGTTAAAGATTATGTTTTGAAACTGTGTCACTGTGACAAGTGCATATTTATACTATAAAATATCCTGTCCAGGACATTTAAAAAAATATTTACTTATCTTACAGATTGTGTGAATTGATATTAATCAATAGATTCGTACAGATTTTTAAATCTCTCAAATAACAGTTTTGGTATCTGCCTCTAATATCCTGTGTCAGTTGAGTTATTTTACTCTTAAGCTACTAGATAAAAGGTAAACCTAATAAAAGGTAATAGGATTCAATAAGTGAATTCAGCTATTGAACTCCATCCTTTCTAGGGCTTAATATAGGCACTGATCTCCTGATTGGATTCACAAGTCCAGATTCAGTTGATTCTTGATGGTTCAGTAACATCAGATAAATACCAGTGTTGCGTAAACGTCTCAGTATTTATCCTGGGGACTTCATCTCTTATACATTCATTAATTGTGCAACACTGTTTTTTCCTTGAATGTAAATTTGTGTCATTTTGTGTGCTGTTAACTGGTGTTAGTTTCCATGGTGGGGACGGGCTGAACGAAGTAGAATCTACTGTTCACTCAACTTTCACTGCCTCACATGTCGTAGCCAGAGAGCAAATCTCTTCAACAAACACAGGCAGAGCTTAGATCAGTGTGAGAGTGTGTGCGTCTTTATTCGTAGATGTGATCTCTAGATTTCGCTACGAGATCAACCAGACTCAGCTAATCATCCTGAGTCACGACAGTCCAGTAAACTGTGACTATTCACCACATAGTTTACAGGACTGCAGTAACTCAAGGCAGCTCATGTAGCCAGCTACCGTCTACATTTTTTTTTTCTTTTTTGTGCATGTTGTAACAGCACACTTTCCACAATCATCAGCTAGAACTGACCCACTTACAAGTAACCTTTGCATACACATCACATGTACATGTTCACTGAGAAAAGGCCTAAAAGCAAAGATCGATCATGGGACTTCCCTCAGATTGAAAGAGAGATATATGAGAATCCAATGGGCAGATTAGTCGACAATGAAAATAAATGTGGGCTGCAGCCGTGCTAACAGAATTCTTCATCTCCTCTTCACATCTTTCCAGTTCATCCAGCATCAATAAGCACTGGGAGGCGGAGCTGGCGGCTCTTAAGGGGAACAACGCCAAACTGACAGCAGCTCTGCTCGAGTCCACAGCCAACGTCAAACAGTGGAAACAACAGCTGGCGGCCTATCAGGAAGAAGCAGAGAGGCTACACAAACGGGTAATCACTGCACACATACAGCAAACCAAAGTTGGACATTACAGAACATATCTGACATCTGATTTGTTGAAAGTACATTTTTTTTCCCACGCTGTGATGATTTCTTTTTGCCTTCCAGGTGACGGAGCTGGAGTGTGTGAGCGGTCAAACAACGGTGATCAAATCTCAAAAGACAGAACTTAACCAAACAATAGAAGAGCTGGAGTTGGCTTTGAAGGCCAAAGAGGAGGTATAAGGAGTGTGTTACGAAGACACGTTTGTTTACCGTGAGCTCTTAAACATGTGCATCTTATTTGATCTTAATATTTCCTCTCATTATCGTCACCTCCAGGAGTTAGAGAGACTTAAAGCAGAGGTGGAGAGTGCCAATGAGTTTCAGTCTCAAAAAGACTCCCTCACACAGAAACTACAGGTGAGTGAAGCTCTGTGCTTAGATGTACATGTGATCGCTAACGCTACATTCATGTTGTATTCTACACATGGTAAGTATGAGCAGCTGAGAGAGAGAGAGAGAGAAGGCAGACTCTGATGGTAACAGTATCTCCCAGTTTCTTCAGAGCTGTCCACAAACATATGAAAACTGTGAATCACTTTAAACTATGGACATGGGAAAGTGTAGTCGTCCCAAGATTTATCAGGTAACACAACATTTCAACATTTCCTTCTCTCAGGCTTTGTTGACACAGCTGACAGATAGAGAATCCATAGGACAGAAAATTTGACAGTGAAGCTTCTTTATCTCTGGAGGAGAACTCAAATTTAAGGATGTTTTCTCACAGAGTGAGTGAGTGAGGTAGATTGTAGTTTGAGCATAAATGATTAAAAGTCTTTTATGCACTGAAGCCCTTTCCTTTTATTCTTCATGTAGCGAATGTGTTGTCCAGCAACGCCAGAATAAAAGCACTGACACTGTACTGTACAGAGCAGTTCATTATATCTGGTTGAATTTGTTAACAAACTGCTTCAAAGATGTACTGTTATAAAAAATAAAAAAAATCCAGGTTTCAGGCTACATATCCCTTTATCTAGTGTGAGCAGAGGGGCTGACTGTCTTTGAGCAATAGTCATAACAACATCATGTTTTTAATGAGGCTACACAGACACATCATTATCAGCTTTTACCATTTAGAGCTGCTTGGTCACCAGCGCAAAGGAGCCCTCGTGCTCTTGCATGGAAATCCTTTTTACGGTCACAGGCTGGCGTCAACGTCGCACTGCGTCAAAGACGAACGCCTCTTGTCCTGGTTGGACTCGGCTGGCAAAGATCAACGAAATCCGCTTGACCACCTTCTGTGTGTAGCCGACGAAGAGGAGGTGCGTGGCCGCGCGGGTGATTTTCTGGCCCGAGTCGGTTCCGATCACGTAAACGAGCCTCCTGGTCGCAGAGTCTTGCTCTATGAACATGATGAAGTCAATGTAAACTGCTTTTCCGTCCTCATCTGCCGTCAGCACTTGTCGCCGGTTTGCAGGTCGTTGACTGCTCTCTTGGTACCATCCTGCAGGATGCCCAAATATACAGTTTAACACCATCAGAAAATGACTAATAAGTCTTCCACCATGGCAGAGCCCATACAGAATTAATTTAAAAACATCTTCAAAACACATACAATCTCCTAAAGCAGCAATATTTAAATCTTTAAAAACATGTGCTTTGACTCATTTCAGTTAAGAACCACTGTCAGCAGCCCATGCACTGGTGGTGATAGATTTGGTCATTTTCCAAGGGAATGGGGAAAAAAGAGCAAGTAGATTGATGGTCAGAAATATCAATTTTATCCATTTAAATTTTAAAGTACAACACAATAAAGTGTAAAACACGAAGGGGTCAGAATACTTTGTGAAGTCTAGAACAACAACGTGGTCTTTCCTTTATTTCATTATGTCTTCAGCTCTGCATGGTTTGTTTTTATTTTCAAATGAATCTACAATTAGACTTTTTGTTGTTTCTTTCAGGACACGGAGTCGAGGAACCAGACGTTGGAGGCCCAGCTGAGCGATCTGGAGCAGCGTCTGGAGAGCAGCCAGCAGGAGAGAGAAGCCTTCCGCAAGAGTCTGCGCTCGCTGCTGGAGCTGCTGGACACTAAGATCTTCGAGCTGACTGAGCTGCGGGACACACTGGCCAAGCTCCTGGAGGGTAGCTAGAGAGAAAAACGCACCACCACCACCACCTTCTACACCCAACACAGCAGCAGTCAGTGCTCAGAGAGCCACTCTAAAGACATCACCTGCATGTTGGCACTCACAGTATCACTGACATGTAAAACAACTTGAATTCTCTCTTTTTTTTTCTCCACGTGTATACGATACATGTAAAAGAGTATGTTTACACTCAACTTTATGCATTAACGGTACACACAGTTTGCTACGTCCACATCGTTTACAAACAGCCAAGTGAAGAGGGCTTTGCTTGGGCCATGCCTTCCCTCTGAACCCTGAATGAATCAGTTTTACTTTTTTTTTTTTCCGGGGGGTTGTTTTTGTCCTTTGAATATCATTCCGTTTGAGCGGACAATACATTTTTTTCTTTGCTTTTTGCTCCTTCATTTATTATTAAGACTTTTTGAGCTTCGCTTTGGTGCATTTTGTCGTCACCTGGAGCCACTGATTGTTCCCCATCTTCTTTTATTCTCTTCCTCTCCTTTCTCAGCCACTAACGCTCATCGTCAATAAACACTTCAGGAGTCAGATGAGAAGCACTCGAGCTTTTCTTATACTATAGATTGATTTTTTTTTTTTTTTTTTTTTTGTTATTTGAACTGTGGAGGGTCGAACGTGATGAAGAGATAACCACCAGTGTTCCTCCTGTGACTGAAATCCACCGCGGGACTGCCAAAAAAAGGGGCTGAGGAGGGCTACAGTATGTCTTATATTCTTCTACAATATATAAGCAATACAAAAAGGGAGCATCAGAGGATAAACAAACACTTTCCACTCTCACTTTTCAGGTAATTTTACTCCTATCTCGGATAGACCACAAGCGAGGCGGGATTTTATTCAATAGTCTTTCTTTCTATATACTTTTTTTAAAGAATACTATAACAGATTCATAGTGCACTTGTAAAAATGGAGTTTGTGTGTGTGGGTGAATCAGATGATCTTGTTTTCTTTCCCTTTTTGTTTCTGTTGCAACTTGAAGTGCAATGATTGAATCCTTTTTTTGTTGTTAATTTATTACTAAAATAACTGAAGATTAATTATGATGAAGGTTATACAAAAGCAAAGATCTTTATTTACATCTCGTTTTCACTTAATCTTTTTTATCGTCTGGTACGTGGGTGTCAAGGTGGTTTTTGTTTTTTGGAAAAACTGGCAATATTTTTGAACTATTTATCAGAGGAAATGGAAAATCTAGCAGGTGATCGCAGGTTGGATTTGCAAAGAATCTTTTTTTTTTTTTTTTTTCTTTTGCCAAATAACGTTTTCCTGTACAGATTTGAATTTTTGCTGATGTTGCCTTTGGTACAGAGATGCATCAACGGTAGCTAACTAGCGGTACTTTTTTTTTTCGTTGTGGGATTTACTATTGCCAAAAATTCAGCGACGTTAAGAGGAATAGAGTTCGTACACCTGAAGAACACTATTTAAGGGCTCGTTGTTGGTTTGGGTACATTTGCGAGACTTGAATGATTTTAGCAGTGACTTTATCACGTTGAAAATTGAGAATATTACAGCTTGAAAGGGAAAAAAAACATTTGAATAAGACTTTTAAATGTTGAGTATACCACATGCTTAAAGACACAAATTGTAATTTTGAGTTTCTAGTAAAACAAAAACAAATGGACATTGTGTCGTGTCGTCCTTTCACAGTTTTCATACTTGCTTACTTTCCAGGAGCTCAAAAGCACAAAGCAGATTTAAATAAGTCTGACTGAGTTACCAGGGAAACCTGTCCCTTCAGACTTCTCTGGTCCAGACCAGGGAAGTCTTCAGGTTTCAAACCTTGTTCATGTCATATTGGAGTTTCCAATTATAAATAGCATTCAACATCCAAACTGTAATTTAACAACAACTGGATGAAAAAACTCTGATGTGTTTATCTGACTCGATGCTTAATAACACATAAGTACCTGAAAACTCTGAGGTCCGCAGACGATCCTGAAGCTGTGAAGCATGTGTCACTGCTGTGAACTGCATGGTTCAAACACACTGGGCCTCCTGCAAGAATCTCTTTGTATTCCTGCCTGAAATCTGACTTTTTTTGCTAGGTTTGTTCGTACAAATGTTCATACAAATCAGATTCAGCAAACACTAAATCTGTCGTTTCAGACTGATGAATACTGACAAAAACATAACTAACTTAGCAGAGTCAGTTGTTGTATTAGAGGACTAAAAAAAAAGAGGAAATAAATAATAATAATACTACATCAGTCAGTGATGTGAATGGTGACAGACTACGTCATTTGGACACCAAAGAACATCTTTCTAAAGCAAAGCTGTCAATGGCTAATATGCGAGGCGTTCACTGAGATATTAGACTGGAGATTGAAACCCTACAGGAGGTGATGTTACACTGTTGGGTTTTATAACAGAGGGTGATGCTGGACAGTGACCTGCATAAAGACCCTGAAGCAGTGAAGACTGAAACAACACATTTCTAATAAAATGGAAAAGCTGCTGTGATGAAATGTCACTAAAAACTAAAATCTAAAAACATCTCTCAGTAAACTGGCAGCCATGATGATATGGTGAACAGAATATATGTTTTCTTAATTAAATACAGTTGTATTTAAACTCAGTCACTGAGATTAAGCCACTATAATGCAGTGCCTCCTAACGACAGGTTGGGACCTCTCATGAATTTTGCTGGTACTTAAGAGAAAATTCTAAGAACAAGGAAATTGGTGAAAGCAAAAAATCATCTTTAATCACTTATTTGTGCCACTTCAGAATAAATGTGTTCATATGAGTGGTTGTTGTTTCACTCTGACAGTTTTGCAGATAAACTGTGATCAAGTGTGAAGTGTTACTCGTGCTGCAAAAGCCTGAAAACTGACCTGACCACTCTGATTTGACAGAAGAACATTCAAAGACATTTTGGTGCGCATTTTTATTTTGAAAGGACAAAAATATATAATAACTAGGATATAGAAAGCAGAGAGGAATGTCATGATAGGAAACAAAAGCGACAAAAAGAAAACTTTATAAAGTACATTTACATTTGTATGCTTTAAAAAATCTTTAAAATATGAAGTTTCAATAAATACTCCAATACATTTAGGCATGCGGATATATTTTTCATGATTTACATTTCAATACAGTATAATTCATAAAATGACTTTTTCATCTTTGTTATTGCACTTACGTTGTGATGGGTTCGTCCTCAAACCAGTCACATGCATAAGGTCATAAAGGTCAAACTGGTGTCATGTTCAGGGTGGGAAAAAAAAATCTACGAGTCACAATTTGGATTCTACAAAGAGGTTTTTTTTTTTAAAAAAAAAAAAGGGAAAGAGAGAGTGTGAGGGAGTTACAGCGCACAGTCAAATATCTGCTGCCGAGGTTTAGTTTTTTAGTTTTTAGTTATACATGATGTAAAAATGTTTCAGTGAATATCTGTGTGGAGAGCAGAGAAATTACAATCACACAGTGTGAGCCAGGATGTTGTCGTACTGCATGCAAAAAGCTGAGTGTCATGATGATTGAACACTTGGCAGCAGTCTATCTGGATGGCAGCTGTAACCCTGCATGTTTTCAGCAAGTTTAACATGAAGAGAAAAACACTTATTCACTTTCCTGTTGAGTTAGATGAAGAGAGCGATACCACTCTTGCGCCTGTACAGTTGATATGAAGCTAGCTTAGCTTAGCACAAAGACTGGAAACAGAGCTAGCCTGGCTCAGTTGTGAGGTGACCCATACAGCGGACTCTCCACATGGTATTTAGACAAGGTCACCAAATTTAATAGCTGTAATTTCTGGTACAGAAATCTGTGAGGGATCAGATTATAAGACACCAGAGGATCAATTCTGTAGGGAAGCTCATAATTTTGAAATAAATACTAAAAAATATTTTGAAAATTAAAAAAAGTTAAAAAGTCAAAATTTTGACTTGCAATAATGACTTCTTAATATTTTTCAAATCTAATAACTTTTCTTCCTTATTTTTCATTTACTAACAGAACAGGTTTTTCACGACAACGTGTAAAAGACCAAATAAATACAGTCAGGAGGGCCAAGGGACAGATCCATACACTGCAGGTTCTGTTATCGCACCTCTTAACTGTTTCCCATGTCTGTTACAGGGTTCAGCTTTAATGAACAGCTATGACAATTTGTGATCCTGTGTGATGTAAATCCACTATAAGGAGGGACACCATTTACAGTACTACCTGTTAAAATAAAGTATGTTAATTAAATATGATAAAATCATTTGCTTTAGCAGTATAGCTGAAATCCTTAATGTGGTGTGACACAGTCCGACACTGGGATATAACATGTTCATTTGTGAGTTTTAGAGGAACTGTGGTCAGAGCCAGGCTGGCTCTTTCCTCCTGACTCCAGTCTTCTGATCCAACTCTCAGCAAGACAGAGAAAAATGTTTACACTTCCCAAAATGTTCAACTTTTCCTTTAAAGTAATCCACAATAGTCAGTGCATGACTTGTTAAATACCGGAAAATGTGAGATTAGTTTTTCAGTTAAAGACGGGTTTGACGCAGTTCATACATAACAAGAGACAGGTATAAAATCACACACACGACAAACTCAAACAACAACTCCATTAAGTAAGTAAGCTAGCTTGGAAAACAAAAAACAAGGCAGTGGAAAGAGAAAGAGAGAGAAACTCTCAGGTAAGTAAAATGAACATAAATAAAAACAACAAAATAAAATTCATCATCACATAATCCAAATGTTGTCAGGTGTGAGGAGCAGGAGGCTGCGTCTGTCACCAGCAGAGGGCAATAAACCTTTAGACTTGAGCTGAACTCATCTCTGCCAACAGGTTAAAGTTTGTCTATCCAAACTGCTCCACATCTGGAGTCTGTTATATATGTGTGTTTAAATCATTTTAAAAAGAGGGTGAAAGTCATCTTAAACACTCCCCCACTTCCTCAGTATTTTTAAAGGACCAGTACATAGGATTAATGGAATATAAAATTCATGTTTTCATTGGTCTATAACCACCTGAAACTAAGGATTGTTCTGATCTTGTTATCTTAGAATGAGCCCTTCATATCTACGTAGGGAGAGTGTCTCCTTCCACAGAGCCCACCATGTTTCTACAGTAGCCCAGAACGGACAAACCAAACACTGGCTCTAGAGAGCACCTTTAGCATTCACCTGAAGGCCACTACAAATTCTCCTACAGACTTGGAAATGGAGGGGTGAGGTGAGGGCTATTCAGTTGGTTGCAGTCTGCGACTTCACCACCAGATGCCACTAAATCCTACACACTGGTCCTTTAATGACTTCACAATTTATTTTCTCAAATAATTCATTATTTTGTGTATAAAATAGAGCCCGTCACATCTTCCTAAAGCCAAATGTGACTTCTTCAAATTATTTTGTCCAAATCCAAATAAAATTCAGTTTACAAATATTTAAAACCAAAAAAGCAAATCATTACATTTGAGAAGTTGCAACCAGAGAATTATGAGTCTTTGAAAAAACATCTTATTTGATTAATTGATTATTTAATTAGTTGTAGATTACTCTTCTGTCAATCAATTCAACTAATCATTTGAGCTCTAATCATAAAGTTTGAAACGTTGAGCTTCACTAATGACTGACAGCTTTTTAAGTTTCCTTTTCGTCATGTGTTATTGGGTCTTGAAGAGTAATTCAACAGAGGTATACAGTACTGCAACTGTATATCCATCTGTCCACTTTAACAATTCAAAGATGACAGTAAAAACAGCCTGTCAGAGAAAACGACCAAAGCTAGGTTCAAGTAATCATTTATATTTCAATAGGCTCTGAAATATAAATGTTATACATATATATATATTTTTTTCAAAATACTGACCTGGTGGTAACGGCATCTTTAGAAGAGGAAAAGTAGAAGATGCACAAGTCAACAGGTAATGTTTGTTATGAATAATGATCTGAAAATCTACAGCTGTTTGCGTGCTAATATCTCCAACACAGGTTCATAACTTTTGATTTCATTCATCAAATATCAATTGGAAATATCTCTTCTGTTAGCTGTGGCTTTGGGCTGCTTCTCACATAGTTAAAGCAAAGCTACCAGCCTCTTAAGCCTTCAGAAGCTCACAGGGATGCCATCTCAGAAACTAAACAACTGTGAATGAGCAAATATAAAAGTTTACTTTATATTTCTTGTCCAGCTGGGCTGAGCTTCTTCAGTCTGATTCTGTGTGGGCTGAAGCTAAGCACTTTATTTGGATCATATCCCAACATGAACTCTCACTTACATTCTGCAGTTCTGTCAGCTACAGCGTGTTAAAGTAGATCACGGGTTTTCCAAGTCTGAAACTGAATTGTTTGTTTTTTTGGCCTATATTTGTTTGCATTTTGGCAAATTAGCACCATTAAAACTATGATGAGTTAGCTATTAGCAGTCCCACTTGCAGTGTGCCTGTGGCAGTACAGATAACTGTTAGTGGATCACTTTTATACTGAAGAAAAATGTAAAAAGTGACAACTCTCAGGCAACCTCTATCGATATAAAGTGCGCCTTTTTTCTTTGTTTTCTAAGTGGATTTTTGGATGTTTATTTGCAATGGCTGAAACTAAGATTATATCTATCATGTCTGTTTGTTCAGATCTGACCAAGTTATGACTCTGAGGAGGAGATTCTGGTGCTAGTTCAAAGTACCTTATTCTCTCTTAGTCTGAAAACCTCTGAACTAGATGATGGAGATTCAAACTGAATCATATTTTACTTTATATGTATCTGTTTCTATATGTATCTATTATTTCTCTGAAAAGTGAAAATGCTAAAAGCAGGCATGGCTGAGTCTCCAAATACACAAATCAGTGCTGGTTTTAGCATTCCTTCCACCAGGATGATGAGACTTCTGCAAAAACCAAGCTGTGCAACTATCAGTCCTGCATTAGCTCCACCTATAGTATACTGCAAATTAAAGGAATAGTTCAGCATTTTGGGAAATGCGCTTATTCTTGCGGAGAGTAATACAAGCCTCATTTCTGTATGTGAAACATGAAGCTACAGCCAGCAACTGTATTTCCCAAAATGTCAAATTATTTCTTCAAGTATGTGGGAACTGTCCTATCCTGCATACACAAGCAGGCATTTTTATGTACTGAAATATACAGTACAAACTATAAAAGCGTGCAGAAAACATATTCAGTGGAGAGAGAGTCCGAGTGCTTACTGTGTCGTTGTAGAGAGAAACGTAAAAACAAAATACTCACTTCCTAAAAACAAACCCATCACAGCAAGCTACAGTACAGTACGACTCCGACATGTAGACTGATTCAATGAGAGGTTAGAGGTTGTATCCTCGCCAAGAATGCCACAGCAGCGACATAAAAAAAGATTAGTGGTCCGTCTTTACAAACAACATGCAGAAGTATGAAAAAAATTCTGAACCATTTTCTGCTATAAAAAGAAAAAGAAAAAAAATCAAGGGTTTTTGTTCAAATTGCACCAAGGTATCTCCAGGTGATTTAACCCTGGTATGTCCCGCTTGATATGAGCCATCGTATCTCTTTATTTAGGCTCCACAAATCCATAAAAGATGAAGTTTTAATTCTATTCTTCCAATGAGCTAAACTAGTTTTCCCAGTCAGTGCACGGAAGGCCTTCATCCTCAGACTCAGACTCCGGTGAAGCCTCTTTGATTCTCCTCAGAGCCTCGTGGATGCTGCGGGTCAGAGCGTCGGCCGAGTGGGGGAAGCTCTTGAGGTGGCGCTGCTGCTGCTCGGGCCGGGTCCGTACCTTCCTCAGCCTGACACCCTGCCTGATCTGAGCCAGGATGTTGTTGCTGTCGTCGTCCGGGTCCGGGCCCAGGACCCGCAGCTCGGCCTTCCTCAGGTGGAAACTGCCCCGTTTGAGGGAGGCCAGCACTTCGTCCATGGGGGAACTCGCTGAAGACACACATTGATATGACAGTTAGCCTCACAGAGTTTAATAAGGATATTTATCACTGAAGCTCACCAGCTTGACTGCTAGTTAACATTTAGTGTCTCAACAAAAAAAAACACGTTGACACAAATAGTTTTCACACAAAAACAGCGTTTGTTTGGCTGTGCTGTAAATAGATACACCAGCTCATCTCCTGTTATTACTGACAAAAGCTGCTGAACAAGTGTTTCCTGTGGTGTTCAACTGCAACCTCAGATACCCCCAGTAACCGCAGGTGTCATCAAATCAACCAGCACTAAAATCTTAAAGAATATTATTTTAGTCAAGCCAATCCCAGCTGACAATAGGTGGGGGGCAGGATACACTCTGGACAGACATGTCTTTGGACTTTGGTAGGAAGTCAGAGTACCTGGAAAGAGAACATGCAAACTCCACAGAAAAGCCCCGGGTGAACCCGGGCTCAAACCTGGAACCTTCTTGCTGTGAGGCGACAGTGCTGTGCACCACCGTGCTTTTAACTTGTTTTGATAACTGTCAGAAGAGTGCTTATAAAATCTGAATTCTGAGTTTCCTCCTCACCTCTCCTCCACTGTGAGGAGTCCAGCGAGGAAGTCTTCCTCAGCTTCTTCCTCGCCGTCAGCAGCTGGCTGCTGTCAAAGAATCGTGGGGAAAATGGAGCCAGAGGTAGCGAGGATGATTCAGACTCGCATTTATTTTGCCGCGCCGGGCTGCCAGTGGGATTCTTCTCCCCGTCCTCACCCTGCTGCTGGTCCTCTGAGGGAGGAGGCGGCGGAGGAGGCGGGGGAGGTGGGAGGGGGGGAGGAGGAGGGGGAGGAGGGAGAGGCGGAGCACCCAGCGAAAGAACAGATGGGGAGGCTGACAGGGGAGGCAGCGAGAGGAAAGGAGGTGAGGAGGCGAGATTCTCGAGTTCAACTGTTGGTAGAGACACGCTGTCACAGCTGCAGGCATCGGGCGGAGGAGGAGCGGAGAGCTGTGGGAGGTCTGAGATGCAGTCGGTCTGAACGCTGGCTGCCTGGGTGTTCGGCTGCTGCCCCGCTCTCCTGCGACTGTGAGCCTGACTCAGGCGCAACCGGCTGGACTTCAGAGTCACCTGGCCTGGATAACGCTGTGCGGGGAGGAAACAAAAGTGAACGCTGATGCAGAGACAGGTCCTCTTCAGAGGAGGCTGGGTGAGTTGATTATTACACAGTGAGTGTGTGGGTTCTCACCTGTTTGAGGCTGCGAAGCCTGTCCAGAGTCGTCTGCCTCTCCTGACTCACCCTGGCATTTCGTTTGGCTTCGTCTTCTTCAGCCTCTCCTCCCTGTACAGGAAACAAAGTAGATTTACTGTAGTAGTGTGGTTGTTAGGTCCTGGGAGGTCATTAATTCCTAAATTAGCTGATTGATTGATTTGTTTACTTAAGGGTGCTTTCAGTGTGTTTGCCTGTTTAGTGCAGTTTGTGCAGGCGGATGGGAAAGCTGTCAATCCAACCCAAGTGTGCAAAAAATAACTGGACCTAGATCAGGAAAAGCAATCTATACATTTATGAAACACCTACACATCAGCATGTCAGTGTGGGGATTTCTGGAAAGAAAACCAGTGAAAACCAGGCTGCGTCGTTCTCCATGTATTTTACCATTTCCTCATTAAAAATGCATATTAACTATTCCCCAGTAATATCTTACATCTTTCCCCCTTTCACTACCTGTTCATCACTTTTTATGACATACAAGGTAGCTGCAGTCTGAATTATTAATGCTCATACTAAACATAATAAATTATTTCTCCATTAGCTCATCAAAGAATAGAAATTAACACCACAGCAAAATTCAGCATGACATTTTGCCAGTCTCTGGAATCTGATTTCCCCACGAGGATCCATGTAATGTGCCATCAGTCAGTTTATATGACCTCATGCTTACAGCTCTTGGTCTGTTTGTAAAAAAGCGTATATGAACTTAAAAACACACCAGAACAAAAAGGCAACTGAACAAAATGAACCAAACCAGCGTCAAACAACGACAAAATGGTCATTTGACAAATCATGACATATAGTTCAAATAATTCAAAGACAGAGAATTTAAGAGGATTCAGTTTACATAAGAGTGGGATTATGAAGAATAACATGTAAATCCAGCTAAAAATGATAATCTCCACATTGAAATTAAAAAAAAAACCCACATCTTTCACATTTCAAATCACATTTCAAACACATGATTCACCAACACCAAGATCACAAAAAACAAGTGAATGCATCTTTTCAGGAACACCTTTATATCTGTTGCCTTAACTGAGCAAACATGGACCCCTCTCTTCGCTGTAATTTCTAAGCTTTAACTTATCCCAAGCATAACTGTATGCTCCCATCCCCTATCCCATTCAACAGCCCATTTAGCACTGCATAGAATTATTACCAGGGGACAGTATCCTTATATCCAAATCATAGGAGCTGCAATTTTTTTTATAAAGGTAAAATGTGTCACATACCATATCATTAAAAATGAAGAATTGTGATGTGACAAAGATGCCTGACAAATCATAATCTCCAGATATAAGGGAACATGCTTGTTTGGTGCAGACCCCTGCAAAAATCACTAATACTTTGAAAGCCTCTGGGACAATATACCACTTTATTTAACAATGCGGTAAATATGCTCTATCAGATGCAGGCATAGACTGATGAATCTTACCTGTTGCAGTGCCTGAAGAGAGGTGCTGTCAGCGAGGCTACCTTGGCGCTGCTGTATCTTCTGGTTGTGATTGACAATACAGATTTCCTTTGAAAGAAAAAAAGAGACATAAATCAGAAAATTGGAAAAAGCTGCACTATCCAGAGATGTTTTCAAAGGGCTGCCAACCCACTACAACTGAAAAAAACAACTTCATCATTGCTTACCTTCTTGTTTTTGAGGTAGACTTTCTTGGCAGTGATGCGGCCCCGGCGGGCCTCAAGCTGCCGTGTCCTCTGCTGCAGGACGCTGAGCTCCTCATCTCTGAGGGGGGATGGCGGCGTTGCAGGGTCTTCTACTCCCTTCATGGCATCAGGGCTCTCAAAGGCATCGTAATACACCACCTCATCCTGTCGCTCTGGTACAACATCAGAACAGATTCATTGAAATACTGCTTTGTGCAGGTCCTTATTTCAAACAGCTCTTACAAAGCACATGATAAAGATATGACCTGTGACCAAACAATAGTTCATTTAACTGTTAATGAGCGACCTGAATCAGCACGCGCTTGTCTTTCAGTCAATTATAAGTTTTGTTTTAGTTGTGGTTCGCAATTCAGAAATCAAAGTTTCTGTTTTTTTCCAACTTTAAATGAAATGTGTAGTTACAGTGTTTTTTTTATTAAAGGGAGCTGTTAATGGGGCAGTTTGTAAGGTTTTTCTCCTGCTATGGTTTCTTGCTGGGTGGGTGGCGGTGATGGTCACTTGCAAAGGCCTTCAGCCATCGTTGCATTTACAACAGAGGAGGTCAGAATATGCCCTATGAGCGGCCCTACTTCTTCAGGGCAGTCTGAACGTTACAATGAGTCGCTATCGGAAAGTGATAAGACAGGCCGTCCAGGCTATGGATAATTGGTTAGCATGCTAACTTCAGTAATAGAAAAGAAGTGAGAGAAGTAGAAGCAAAGCACTGATGTTGATGTTTGATGCTGAACTTGCAACATTTCTTCTAAACAGCTGTTAATGCTAACGTTGGCTAGCGATAGCAAAAACTTACATATAGATCCTTTAAAGTAGTAGTAGTGGCACATTTTGCAGTGGAAAAATACATTCACCAGAGCTGTCTGGATAAAAACTCTGCAGTGGAAACATTTTCTAAATCACCTCAAACATATCTTTTGTATTTCTGTACAGGAAGTTCTTGTTATTTAGATGCCCATTTAGATGCCAATGTCAACATATCTGCAGTTAGCACATATCAGCTGTTAATATCACCCTGACAGTTATGTTGGGAATTTCTGTCAGGTTCTACACAGTCAGATTCCAATCTGTCACACTGAGCTACAGTCTGTGAGCTATACAGAGACAAACTGTGGTGAAAGAACAAAACAGATGCTCACCTGTCATCTGCCTGCGCAGACTCTGCAGCTGAGCAGTGAGCAGCAGCTCTTCACAGCGCAGCACCTCGGCCTGGATATCGTACAGCTGCAGCTGTAACTCATAGTACAGCGCCTCCAGCTGGTCCAGACGCAGCATGGCATCCTCCCCACCTTGGAGACTCTGCATCTATATCCAAAGCCACACGATAGCATTATTTGTCCACAGGCCAAAGGGCATATGCTACAGATTGGGTGATTTTCCCGAGTGCCTTGTGGCACTACCTGACTGTGCATATGTTTGTAACATAGTGGCCCAGTGGAAATTGAACCTGAGGCAGTTTTCCTGTTCTCCCCAAGTGCTGAGCTACAACATCCCAGTTTAGAGCAGGTAAGTGCAGTTTGAGAGTATTTTCACATGAAAAGCAAACATTTGACCCCGACAGTCATTCTTAGTGAGTCATTTCCACTGTTGTAGACCAGGATGTTATTGACTCCATTACAGGATGTCTGAGCCATGAGGTCACTTTTCTAACATGGCCATTATCTCGCATTTTTCCCCTCCTCTCTCAGCCTAACTCCGTGTTCAAGTGTTCATGTCTCTCAGTTGTGCTATTATGGCTTCTGACAACCTCACTGAGCATCACGATCATCTTTAAAATCACACCCAGATTAACCACACAATCTGACACTGACACAAAAACACATCTTAGTCTACAGTAGTGATACATTCTTGAGAACAGCATCAGTGTGTCCTGCTTTACCTCCTCCTTCAGGCCATGTTTCCTCTGTTCCAGGCAGATTTCTTTGGCCCTCATCAGCTGCAGAGTTTCTCTGGAAACGGCATACTGCAGCCGCTCCATACGTTCAACTGCTGCAGCCCACGCTGACTTGCCAAACTTCCTCTGGTCAGCACGCATACGTTCATAGAGAGCTGCAACACATATACAGTATATGATTGTCAGAAATGAACTAGAGCTGAAACAATTAATCTGTCAACCAATTAGCAGATCAACAGAAAATTAACTGGCAACTATTCTGATAATAGCAACCAATTAATTAAGAAAATAATCAATAAAGAAAATAACTGTCAGCTGCAGCCCTAAAATGGACAGTAAAGCAGTGACTCAAAACCCAGGTAAGTGGAACCTACTTTTTGCCTAAACCTCCATCAGTTGACATGTTTCCTTGCATAGCTGAGATTGTTTGGGGATTAAAATTCTTTTGGAGGAAGGGGGCACTTATAGAATTCACTCTGGTATGTGAAAGGTTGGAGATGAGGACTTTAAACAGGGAACGCTGGTTTTAAATGATGAAGTGGGATGTTAACTGTACACTGTCATGGTGTAAACACTTAAGGTTCACAAGGGTACAAAGGTTACAGCAAAGACAAAGCCCCACATTGCTTTATAAAGTGAGGAAATGCCTCCTCTCTGTGTTTACCTTTCTGTGCTCGTGTTGTGGTTTCAAAGAACTTAACAGTCAGTTCCTGTATGGAGAGGACGGCAGCGTGAGCCTTCTTCTGCCACTCCTCATCCTCCTTCCTCAGGCTCTCCACACGACGAGGACCCAGGCGCTCTGTCTCCAGAGAGATCTGATGAGGTTAAAGCAAGTCATTAAAGCAGGTCAAATATACAGTATGTGCATCAGCACAGGTAACAAAGTTTAGTCAATATAAATCAGGGGTTTTCAAAGTCTGACACTGTGGGACAGCCTCCGACAAAACTGAGACAACTGTGCTGTGTGAAAGAAGAATGTTGCCATCGATTGAGTGAGTCTGCTGTGGGCTCCAACTTGAGTGCTGTATTTTTGGACTTTATTTGTTTACATTTTGGTAAACTGGCACCATTATAACTATGCTGAAATAGCTATTAGAAGCTCCTGTTTGCAGTGTTTCCATGGATATACAGACAACCATCACTGGTTTACTCTGACACTTCATACATTTCTGACAGCTCTACAGAGCCTATTTTTTCCTATGATTTCCTAAGGCATTTATTTGCCGTGACACTGGAGATAATGAAAACCTCAGGGTCACACTGAATGTAAAAATACAGTTGTATTGCAAAAGTTTGTGAAACCTGCCAGGCAAATTACATAGTGAATAGTGGAAAAAAGTAAATACAACTCCTGCAGCATACAGACATTAAAAGAATGAGCCTTTCTTCCCGCCAACTGTTAACCATGGGGCTGGAAATACTTTGCCTTTGGGTTGTGTGGCAGCCAGTGAAACAGGAAACATTGTATGGACAGAAGGAAGAATGGATTTCTTGTGTCCAGCGGTCAATCAAGAAAGAAAAAGTGAAAAGAGGCTGGCCTCTACACCAGGACAATGATGCAAAGCAGACCTCAAAATGAAGTAATTCAAGAAACTTAAAACACAAGCTGAAGCTTTTAGAACAGTCCCCAGACCTGAACATCACTGAAAATCTGTGGCTAGATCTTAAACACACGGTGTGTGCAGGGCAGCCTAAAAATATCTAAAAACCTGAAGGGATCTGCAGGAAGAACTGCCAACAAAAAGTGTCAAAGAGACAGTTACTAGGTACTGACTGAGTGGGATGTCCAAACTTTTAGACATGCCTAAATTACTATTCAAATCTTTTTTTATTAAAAATCCACAAAATAAAACTTAACAATGCATTAATATTTGAAGGTCCAGATTTTTTAATGTCTGTGTGCTGCAGTGGTTGTATTTATTCATTTCACTTCAACCTTGTGTGTATCATGTGTGTGTGTGTGTGTGTCCAGATTTCCCTTTCACCTCAGCTCACACTTTATCTTTAGCTCATCTCTCCCCTCCACAAGTCACCTCAAAGTTTGAAAACCCCTGGTATGGATCATTCCTTTACAGTGCTCTGTAATACCAGCAACTTACAGCAGATGGTGGTAATAGTGAGTAGTGACCACAGGCATGTCTGTGCGTGTTTATGTTTAGAGTGACACTAACCCAGTGTCCTACTGGGCTGCTATAAAAGATTATAAAAAATCTCTGATAACAAAACAAGAACAGTCTGAATGCACTCAGGATGGAGTTTATATTATGTGGCACAACATCACATGTCAACCACAGTTCATTTCTCACAGCTCACCAGCTCGTGTCAGGCCATGTGAAAAGAGTGAGAAACAGGGAAAAAGCAGTGCCACGTGGAGTCCTGTCCTGGGAGCTGACTGAGAAATACAACCCCCAGGAACGAAATGTACACAGACTTAAAGCTAAACTCCCTGTGAGGGCCTCATGCACATACAGTCGTATTTTAATATCTCAATGTAAAACAGATGTGTGTAGGTGCTCAAAAATAAACAAGACCATAGTAATCACCAACAAACCTCAAAGACCTTGATTTATGTCAGCCAGCATACTCGGTGCTTTGTTACTGTGAGTGTGTCTGCACGTGAGGCACAAGAACAGGGAGTGGTTTTTGGGGTGAAACCGGGAGCGAGTGGGGGAGGAGAGATTACGTCAGAGACCAGAAAGAAGGAAAAAAACTTCAGGAATGAGAGAAACAAAAAGAGAAAGATGATATTAAAGTAGAAATTCAACTTGGGTCCCTTTTAGCCATGATCTCACTGTTCCGGCATCCTTCAGCAGAAAGCATACAGTACAGTATCTAAGCAATGAAAGAACAGCACCTACACGTGAACACATCTAACAAGAGTCCCAAACTTAACACCTACATAGCACCAAATGGAGCAGAAATTTGTCCTCAGCAGATCAATCAGACCTGGTGACATGTCACACTGTCTATAACACCAGTGGCATTTAAAAACATCTGTTGTAAAACTCTTAACATGTTGCTGGAAGTTTACTTCATCCATGCTGACCTCTGTGGCAAATCAAATTAGAGCAAAACATCCTTGTATCAAGTTGGCTGTTGACTGTTGTTAGACTGGTTTTATGCAAAGCAGGAAGCATCTACACACACACACACTGCTGGCAAAATGTGTCTTCTGTTTTCCAGTAAATGTTCAGTGGCCTAAAGTTTGTTGGAACATTGCAGATATTAGAATTAGGGAATGCTATATTGTTCTTTCACTTTACACTTCAATACATTACATACAGTCTGTGTCTATGTGACTTGAGGAATATGTATGTTCAAAAAGAGTACTGTACTGATTTAACGCTGTCAAACTCACAATGGACAATTTATTCCAAAAATCTAAATCAGTGCAGCAGAACTGGAGATATCATTTTTTGTTCCACACATTCTTCTTCTTTGTCAAAACTTGGTGCCTACATTACCCACAATGCAACTTGACTGTGTTATTCAAGCAGTAGCAAACGTCACCTCAGTCCACTGGCCTCAAACAGAGACTGAGGTTTGGTAAACTCAATTCTTTCTGACTTCACACCCACAGAAATTTATCAGATGTCATGCAACTCCCCTGGAGCCACAAAAGTCTCTACGCAACTTTTTTTTTCACACATGCAGTTTCAGTGCTGCATACTGATTAATTGTTGGGTCTATAAAACATTAGAAAACACTGAAAAGTGCCTGTCACAATATCCTACAGCACAAGGTGACATCATAAAATGTCTTGTTTTGTTCAGGGAACCATCAAAAAAAAAAACTAAATATTCAACAGTGTTTCCCCTACCATTGTCTTTGGGAGCATCACAACACACTACTGCTACTGCATACAACCAATATAAACACCAATCATTCATCAATACTTGTCATACAGTGTGAGACAGACTGAGGAGAGAAATGTTGACTTTGAGCCACTATTTTGTGTTCTAGTTGCATGGTAGCTTTGAGACACGGTCCAGTGTGGTAACTTGAGATCTAATGTTTTGTTCATGTTAGGATGTCTGTAAATATCAGTAAACAATCTACATAATTAAGTCTAGTATCTGTTTTCAAGTCATCCACCCACTTGTTTTTTTACTGCTCTTCTTGAGACAGAGGTAACTGAATGACTTCCTTTAACACCTCTGCTTAACAGCTGTTGGTGACAAAACACAGGCGTGACAGACTCACTGAAAATAGAAGTGACGCAAGTTCCCGTGGTAAAGAGCAGGGATTACAGCATGGATACTGTCATGGTGGCCCCTATCTCATTTGGTTAAAATAGCATGTACAGGCCTTTTTGTGAGTAACACAGTGTTAGATAGAGGGAAGTCTTTATCAGGCAGCTGCAGCTACTTAACGCCACAAGTCTGCTGATTTAAAGGTTGAGATGATGCCCAGCAAATTTTCAAATAATTTCTTTTTTTTTCTTATTATCAACAATCACTTTCAATGACAGACAATGAGCCTTAAAATACAACATCCTGGGGGCACCCCCCATAGCCGAATGGTTCTAAGTGCCCTGAGCAGCTGGTCCCCGGATCAACTCCCGGTCTGGCCAGACCTTTACTGCGTGTCATCCCACTCTCTCTCCCTGTTTCCTGTCTTCTCTCCACTGTCCTGTCAAATAAAGGTGAAAAGCCCCCAAAAAATAAAAAATAAATACAACATCCTGAGGCTGCCCCAATAGCCAAACAGTTAGGGTGCATACCACAAGGGCCTCAGTGCTCTAAGCAGCAAGTCCCCAGTTCGACTCCCAATCTGGCCGGACCTTTGCTGCATGTCACTCCCCCACTCTCTCTCCCCATTTATTTTTTTACTTTAACTATTACTATTTATTTGAATAACTTGATTTCTCAATAAATACAGTAGGCCTAAAAAAATATAGATGTGTTAGTCATTTTGCATTTGCAGAGGAAAATAAATCCTTGGTGCAGTTTTATAACCACAGAAATGTGTTAACAATTTAGCCGATAAAATACACAATTAGGAGTCAACAGTTTTGCTCACTTGTTGAATGTAGGTTCAACAGGATAAGTTCTGATAATCGCTTCACATGTATGTATGTACAAGTATTTATTTGAATGTAACAGTTATCGAGAATCAAAATGAATGAATCAATTCTGAACTCCTAAATAATAACTTATTTGCATATTATGCTATATGACATTGCAAAATTTGCTTACATTTGCTTAACAGCTAAAAATAAACACAGCAGATGTTCAGGGACCACCATGACAACTGTTGCCATGTAATAATGCAGCTGATGTGAAACAGTACCTGGAGCTCACTGTGTTTCAAAACTATCTCAGACAGAGAAACCACATTCTTAATTCATGGCTGCACTCTGACCTTCCAGGCAACAGGACACCCACGCTGCTCCACTCTGACATGTAATAGGGCAGACCCACAATGCACCATTCACCAAAACACTTGACACCCTTTGTTGTTGATTCATTCAGATGATCATTCATTCATCTGTCCATCTGCTGTGTCATTCACCAATTCAGTTAAACTGAGATGTCTACAACTGAGTCAAGTGACAGTAACAGTTAAAAAGACATTAGCAGAAAGATACAGCTGAATGTTCACTGGAGAGCTGCAATGATTACTCGATTCATTGATTAATTGATCTACATAAAAGAAATCTGCAACTATTCTGATTATCAATTATTTTTTCAAGCAAAAATAAACAACACTCAGTGGTTCCCACTCTTCCACTGTGACGACATTTTTTCTGTTTTACGTCATTGTAAACTGATGTAAAACAGGTTTTGAACTGTTGAGCTGACAGAACAAGTAATTTATAGACGTCACCTCGGGCTCTGAGAGTCTGAGATTGTTTCAGCAAAAAAGTCAAATATTCTCAAGTATCAGCTTCTCACGTGTGAGAAATATGCTGCTTACACACACACACACACACACACACACATATATATACACATATATACAAATTACATTGGCTTTTGGATAAGTCAAGCAATTTAAAGATGTCACAATGGCTTTAGGAAATTGTGAGGGCCATTTTTCATTATATTCTGACATTTTATAGACCAATTGATTAATTAATGAACCATTTAATTGAGAAAATAATCAGCAGATCAATCAATAATTGACTCTGTGGATATAAAAACTTTGAAATACCACAGCTATAAAACACTAAATAAGCGTCTGATATAAGGTTATTTTTCTATACAACATTCCCTCTACTGTTTGATGCCTCAGGTCCAACTGAACCTTAACTCCAGTTCATTATGATGATTTCACTTGCAGCTTGAGGCACTGTGATGGCTTCACAGGTGTCACGTGTATTCACACTTGCAGACAAAGTCAGAATGGGCTGTAATTCTAGCAAGCAACTGATACTCCACTGCTGCTCTCATCTTTTCACCTCACCTTTGTGACATCACGTAGGATGCAAACTGCATGTAAATTACATTGTCCTGTGTCCCAATTCCCAACTCCCTCTCTTTCCCTTTCTTCACAGAGGAGAGAATCTCTCTCATGATCCCCTGACTCATCAGTTCGGGAGCAACCAACCACCTCTGCCGGCATCAAGGATTCATTTGCATACAGCTTTGTTTTCAGCCGCTGGATCGCCCTGAGGGAAGCAGGTGGTAAAGCTGGAAACTGGCATCATACAGAGTTCAGATTCCCAGAAAGAGAAATAAAGCATGTTAGACACACGTGGAATGAAGAGTCTTCAGGTAAAAGTGACTTGGACCATCCAAACATTTCTTCTTTTGACACTACATTTAAGTTTCACATTATGCCACACTTCTACAACTCGATAAAATACTTCAAACTGACTGGAAAATTATCAACAAAAAAAAAGTGATAATATAAAATCAACTCAAATCTGACAGAAAGTGTACAAAGTCAATTTTTGAGTGTGCACATTTTCCCAGCTGTGTGTAACAATAATTCCTAATGACATAATGAATCACATTAATGTGACCTGGGTCTGGATAAGCAGCAGAAAATGGATGGAAGGATTAACCAGTTAAAAGTAATTAATTATTTTTTGGTCTCTAGTATGGGCTAAGCTCCAAACTCGCTAGATACTTCAATTCCCATAATGCAATTCTAAGTGTCAAACCCAAGCAGAGAATAACCTGATGACAGTATAGAAAAAGCACATCTCTGGGAAAGTTTTGCAGCAATTTCCACAAATAAGCAAGTCCAGATACAATATTAGCAAGATTGTTAGAGCTGCAATGATAATCTGATTGATAGAGCATCATTTATGACTGTTCTCTGTGCACAATTAACATGCATATACATAAAGAACGTGTTCATGTAAGAAAGGAACATGCCACCTAGTACAACATTGTGGCTCGCTGATGTGTTTAGTTTTTGGACAACAATGGAGCTCTAGAGCACAAAGGAATAAGATATATCAGGCAATAACAAAAATCTACAATATCACCAGACTTATCCTTAAAGAAAAAGTGCTACGTACATTTGGGTGATTCACCGATAATACTAAACTTAGATCAGCACCTGCCCAAGAACCCAAATACCATCATAATACACACTCATAAACACACCCACACTGTCACTTGTGCTGGTTAGTGACAGTGGTTAGTGATGCTGGATCAGCATGCTGTGAAAGGAATGTAGAGGGAAAGTACTCACAACACAACAGAGGGTGACTGACTGAGAGTCTATGAGAGAGAAGGACAGACAGATACAGAGACAGATACAGGGACAGCATGTGTCCAGTTAAACAGCACTCAATACTGTGTAATATAACATCTCTGCTCAGTCCACTCTGACCCAGGCATCTTTCAATGGCGCCAAATTGTAAACAAATATAAGCTAAAAAAACATAGCTTAACTTGTAGCCCATTGCTAACTCACTGAATCCATGGAAGGGCTCGCTATCCGGATTTTGTGTGAAGGAGGGCTCAGCATTAGACTTTGAAAACCCTTGCTATAGAGTAAACTATCGAGTGTCTATCATATAGGGAGGAGTGAATGAATGGTACGTTATTATAGCAGAAAACATACATGAAACGCTCACAACCAATGCAGCAGTGAAACTGAAACTATAAGACAGTAGCTGACATTCCCTCATCAGGTCTGGGCATAGATAAATACACGTAGATACTTCATTAGCTGCCGCTGTTTATTACATGCGTGTCTATCAAGGCAGATGTCTATAGTAAGTAAATATTAATGCATAAGTAATATTTCTGTATTAAGTAATCTTTCTGTAATATAACATTTAAGATGAACGTCTCCTATATAATTGTTGTAAAATGGCCGCCATGATTTAATTTTGCTTAAAATTTTGGAAATAAATAAATAAAACACTAAAGGTAAAATGTATAATACATTTTGGAAAGCTTCACAATAGAAAATAAACACACACAGTAATATGCAGAAGTCAATAAGTTGAGAACAGTAAAATATGGTAAAATAACTTTTCATCTGTGAAATGTTACTCACTGTTGCTAAAATTTGACATTTCTTTCATTAAAATATACTATTAAAATACTATTTGAACTGGCTGTGTATATATCTATTAAGTCTGGGTGAATGATGCCAATTTCATGATTTTCCTCTCTGCTTTTGTTGCTGGATTAGTTGTTGTTTTATGATGTGAAATTTGATATTTGTAATCAGAAAATTCATCCATTCTCTTACTGTATTGCAGTTAAATACATTGGTTCAGAAATCACCTAAATGTGTGTCACATCTTCCTGCTGGGCTGTTGAACAAGTGTACGAGAAGCAATTAAAACTCTGGCCTATTGACCCGACCAGGCATGTGTTAACACTGAACCCAGCTCCACGATGGCTGTGAGACAGTAGAGATTAGCCTGCGGATTTACTTCCCTTTTCAAGCCTCTAATGAAGAAAAACAACAAAGATGGAGTGGAGAAAGAGTGTGGAAAACAGAAGAGTGTGCTGAGGCTGCAGAATTACTGAGTGGTTTAGTGGCTGCTGTAATAATACTTATGCTGGTTGTTAAGCCGCTCTGGGCGGGGGAAAAAGCCTCTCTGGCTGATCCTCTGCCCTCCACAGCCCCCAGATGCAAAGCTACAGGGTAGCACAGATCGACTACTACACCATCACCACCACATGTAGCCTCAGCAACTAATGCTAATGTCTGTTTAGAAGGGTAGGCTCAATGGAGGACTTTACCATACAGTGGTTCAGGGCTCGCTTCCCAGCACTAACCTTGGCTTTTAAAATCACAAAGACAGTAGTGTAACTGTTGGGGTACACTGTAGTAGAGAGGCACAAGTCAAAGTGTGTTCAAGGACAGACCAGTTAGCTGGCTAGAGTGAGGTCTAAACCTACTTAAAATCAAGCTTGAAAACAGATGGTACTTGAATATGTATGTGTGTGTGTGTGTGTGTGTGTGTGTGTGTGTGTGTGTGTGTGTGTGTGTGTGTGTTACCTTAATCTGCTGTCTGCGCAACATTGCCAGTTCCCTCATGTCCCTGAAAGGCTGAAGCAGGTAGTGGTATAGCTGAGTTGTTGCCTCCAGCAGCTCTCCATACGCCTCGTCCTCCTCAGGGTACATCTGCAGCAGCTCCACCATGCTGTCCATGGCTTTGTGTTTGTCCAACACCTGCGACAAATAACAGAGAGAGGAAAGATGTTGTTGGGAAATTGGTGCCGACAAGGTGAAACAAATTCCACTTCGAGGACAAGGCTGATCTAGTTTTATATTATTCTGTCAACAAATCCCATGAAAGGACCAAAACCAACAATTATAGCTTAGACTATGAAATGCCAAAAAATTCCCATCACGATATTTCACAGAGGCAAAGGTGACTAATTAAAATCTCTAGTTTTATCTAAAACCCCCAAAATATTCAATTTACAATGATATATGACAAAGAAAAGCAGCACTTTTACTGAATATCTTTGGGTTTTGTCGCTAATGGAATAAAATGATAGTCTAAAGTACGTCTTAGAAATTATAAATATATTTTCACAAATTTCTTAATATATTTGGTAGACAGTTAATGGCCCATTCTGTTGTTCACTATTACGCTGAGAGGTTGAATTGGAGAATATTTTTGACAATTTTGCTTGAGAAATGACTGAAATAGCTTTTTATTTATTGCCAAAACAGTTGCTGATTAATGTGAATATTTGCTGGTTCTCTTTAACTTTTCTGACAAAAACGAAGTGTTCTGGGGCTTTAGTCAGTTATTAGACAAAACAAGACATCAGACATCACCTCCAGCTTCGGTGATTACAGCGACTTAACTGCAGATGAATTGATAATGAAAAATTGTTGGTTACTGCCCCTGGTTTTCATCACCAAAACTAAATAGTTCATATGTTGGGACTATTACAGCATTAATGGTGTATGTGAGATCTACTGTAATGAAAATTGCTTTTTTACCCATTGTTTTCAATGGAGGCATAGCTTATTAAGGCAAATATAACTAGACTTGTCTTTAAATCCATCCATGTAGCAACCCATAACAATATTGACAAGTTTTAGACATACTACCAGATATGGTAATATATTGCCAAGTCTACAGTAGAACAGCTTTATTTAATAGCATTACTTAGAAACAAGACCAAGGGTGTGATTCTAGCATTATTATGTTTACAGGCAACAATGGTCCAGTGTAGTGGGCTCAATTCTGTTCACCCACAATTACAGTCCGAACAAAAGCTTTCAAAGCTCATGGAAAAATCCACGCCTCTGTTTTATAACAAGAGCAAAGAGTGGAGAGTCTCCTAGTGCAGGTACAATATGAAAGTCCAGGAAACGAGCAATGTAAAATATATTGAAGTTTGAGGTAGTACAATGAGAATAAATAGTTCCCAACTGTTGCTGATCTGCACTATATGTCCATATCCACAGACTGTTCATTGTTCCTGAGATAAACGCTATCAAAACAACAGCTATTGTACACACAAATACAATTCATTCCAGGCTCTCAGAAACCAGTAGCTCCAATTTATACAGCACAATACTTTCCTTCACTTCTGCCTCATAGATATTATTGGTGTCGTACCACCACCCAATCATCATTCCAAAGTGTAGTCAAAAGCCGCCTATAGATATGAATAGAGACTTATATTAACCCAGGTTGCTTTTCCAAACCTCCACATTAAATGGGGTAGACACTGCACGATTCAGCTCGAACACTGCTCCCATTGTTTACCTTGGGCCTGTGTCTCCTCTGAACCACCAGATCAACCCACACAATCGACTTGCCCCTGTGTCGCAGCCAGCCAGGAAAAACCCCACAAATGAACCGACTAGTTCTTGGCAACAGCTAGGCAAGCTGTGCTATTTTAATAAAGAATCTGATCCAAGCAAATCCTAAGATTTTAATTTCAGAGGTGCAGCGGTATAAATTTCAGAATAAATCACCTATACAGGATTGACTTTTTTCGGCATGTCCGAAAGAGACATTGTGAGTTGTTTTTTTTATGATGACATTCTCATTTCCTGCTGCAATTGTGGCTCTCATAGCCCAAATCTTTCTGCTTGATGTTTAGGCCCAGACCTGCTTAGGCAGTGAGCCGATGGAGCTCAAAATTTCAAAGGCAGCAGGATTACATGTCCACAGTTCAAGTTTAAAACCATTGGTCACGAATCAAAAGCCAAAATTCCAAACATTCCCACTCACTGCTTCCTGAATTATATAGACTGCTTGGTTTTACTACAAGGATTGGTAAACCCAGAATATTTTCAGGCTGGAAGGAAGCTTGTTGTAATTTCAAGTCAAGTATGGACATTTTGTATGAACAGACCAATTAATCATAGTAAAAGAGAAAGAAAATAACCTGAAGACATCGGTAAATGAAAATAATTAAGAACAGCCTTTAGTTTGATCACCAGTAGACAATAAAATTTTAGTGGAAATTAAATGCTTTACATCAAAAACATACTTTTTCTTGTTGATTCTGTAAGCCTATGGTGAGTCACTATCACACAGTGAAAACGGGCCTCTGGGCTGTGGCTATTATTAGCATGCCAACTTCATTAACAGAAAAGAAGTGGGCAAGTAGAACAAAACATTGTCATTGCTTTCCCAATTAATTGGATAGTTAAACCAAGGGGCATCTTCTTGCCCACTGGCTTGGGTACATGGGTTTGATTAACCCTGTAATGATTTCATCTTTCTAGATATTTCCATCAAAATATTTGAATCAATTTGAATTTAGAATATAAATTAGTGACAAACCAAAAGTAATCATTATTTTATATTGTTTGTAATTTAGTTTCTTCTCAAGGCAAGATATGTTCAATAAATGGCTTTTTATTAGGATTTACGAGGCGCATCAACCAGTCTCATGGCACGTGATCTGAATTTAAAATCTTTATTATTCAAACCAAAATACTGACCAAACATAACCAAAATCCTATTTGACACAGATGTCATCAAAATAAAATTCTCAAGTGCTAAATTTAGCTAAGTCTACAGAAAGAACACCAATGTGTTCGCGAGGTATAATTACAGGATGTTCTGAGGATATGAGCTACAGTGCAGACGCCCAGCCCTATCATCAGGACCAATCCCTTCCAGTTTGTTGCAACCAGCTCGTCTGTTATATCACCTCTTTTCTCTGCCTTAATTGGAATATCTCACAGGAGGAACACGCTCGACTGTGATCTGAGTGACACTGAAAGTTTTTGAAACCTGAAATGTTATTTAGAGGTCCTGTAAAAGCTAAAAGTCTAAAGGAATACTAGTTATCTTTCCCATTAGTGACTCAGTGTGGTTCGAACTAACCAGCTGCACCATCCAAACCCGCGATCTACCACCATGTCTCGAAATAATTTTGCAATGTTTACACCGATGAGCCAAAAACATTATGCTTCAGCATGGGTATTCTGACCAAATGGTGCTACACACTCTATAGGCACAGCAGGGTGCTATGTGCTGCAAAAGCTGCATACTTCCTCTGATAAACATCATTCAAACCTTCATCTGGCTGGCATGAGCTCTCTGCCGTCTAGAAGTGATCACGGGTAATTTCACTGGTATCCCTCAGACCATGCCTGCAGAGCATCACCACCTGCTGGAGAAGGTGATCGCTGTAAATCTGCCCTCTCCAGGACCTGGGCATCTCCAGGACCCCTGAGAGGCGTGAAGATCACATCATCCTCCAGATCCTGGCTCACAAACTCTTCAGGATACCCCTTCTGCAGGAGGTTGCGTCCATCAAAACCAAGACCCGCCACAAGAACAGTTTCTTCTCTGCAACTGGGCTCTCAACAAGACATAGCACCCCCCCACATACACACAGACCAACAGCCAGACTATAATCCCACCCCACTACACGCTACATTTAATGCACATCTCCCGGGATCACTGCCACCTTCAAACATTTTGCACTCTACACTTATATTTTAATTTAATTATAAGGTTTGTTCCCTTTACTATGTTCCTTGTGTGCTATAGTTTTTGCTTTTTGCTCTTCCTTTTATTATAATTGTCCTTAGCACCAATATACCAAGACAAATTCTTTGTAAAACCAATGGGCAAATAAAGTTCGATCTGATTCTGATTCACTTCAAGAACGGGAGCAACTCACCAGCTCACATGTTTGGAGGCAAGAAACCAGTTGTTCGGCTGGCAATGGATCATTCCCTACAAATTGACAGGACAGAGAAGCATAAGAAATGGAGAGAGGAATGACACGCAGGGTCAGCCAGATTAGTCGAACTGAGACCTCGCTGCTCAGAGAACTGAACATGTGGTACACACTAGCTCAACCATTCGCCAGTCAGGGTCACCTCATTGCCTTTGACATCCAACACGCCTGACTACTCACCAATGAAAGCCACTTACCAATCGAATATATACTGTAGACCTTACATATGCTATTCAAACAAGACAACCATTATTTTTATCTGTGAATAATCATATTACTGTCCCACTATTGGTGTAATATGTTTTGTGGTTTTCTTTGTTTTAGCAAATGAATCATGGCAGGATAAGAGAGGGTAATCAGGTTTGCAGACAGCAGTGGGACAGTCTAAACAGGTAATGCTACCTGTAAACAATATTACTGTTTCACCAAAGATATACTTAGTTATCAACAGTTTAAACTCAAAGCAGTCTGTTAACACAAAGTGGCCCGCAATAAATCCTCATGAATATTACAACACTAGTGCTTTAGGTACCAATCGAAAGATTACTTGATGTTTGTAGTTGTTGAAGTGAAATGGCCATATTATATATGTTTCTAACATTACATCATTGTTGGTATAAATGGGTTACTAATATCATAAATACTTCAGTATAATGTAACACAACTCAGAAATATATGTGGTGGATTTAAATATGTCAACTTGAGGTCTGGAGAATATACAGTTTTCATCGTTTATAGATCAAATACTGAACCGGCGAAAATAATAAACAGATGAATCCATTGTGCGCTGATAATCAGCCCCAAAATGTGCATTGACAGCTTTTAACACACTCACACATTCTCATGTTTGATGCCCAACACTGTGCGTAAAGCATCAAGCCAGTTTACTGATTCTGTTCAACCTTTATCCTCCCTTAAACATGCAATTTAGTTAATGTTTCATCAGTTTACATGATCAATACCTGAGAACAATAACAAAAGAGTCAAGCAAAAGCCATTAACATGTGATTGTTAGCTTGCAATGTCAGGTTTACTGTGGCTGCACTGTTTTGTTGAACATCAGCCAGACAAGAAAAATGAGTCTGTATCAATGATTGACAAATGTATATCACATCCGATGACTGGTTTCGCTAGTCAGTCCTCCCCGGTATATTTGTCATTAACATCAATACAGGGTCCAGACCCTGTGAGTCGGCATCTAGAAACGTTGTGTAAAGGGCACATCAATGATTCAAACTTCCACATTAGACTGAACAGCCAGTTTGTATGCCATTAACTGTCTATAAACAAATGTACCTGTGCCTGTTTTATAATTTCCCATACCAAGACAGTTTTAACGCAGACAAGTTTTATCTCCATTAGCGACAAAACCCAAAGATATTCAGTTAACTCAGACAAAGAAAGCACCGTATCCTCAACTAAAAGGCCGAACTTCTGGGTAGTTCTGCTTTGAAAATTACAAAATTGATTATTCTATTATGAAAAATGTGCCAGATTGTTTGCCACTCTCATCAGCATCAATTATTTATTACAGTTCAACAGTCCATCATACATTGTAACTCAAAAGTCATAAAAACTCTCTTTTCCTTAACAGAGAGGAGAAACATTTCTGCGTCCTTGTTTTCTTCCTATCTCAGCATGCTATTAAATCTGCCAGCACTTTCAAAATTACTGGGGATCAGGTCAGCACCTGCTGATCATATTACCTACAACAAAGTTTCTTTCATCAAGAATGGACTTATGAAATTCAGGAAAAATGGAAGCAACGCAATCTGTAAACTTCTGTCCCGCATAACTTTTACCTGTGTTGTTGTTGAGTTGAACGTAGCAGAGTGGTGCTGATTAAACTCTATGTTACTTTTGAGGTTTTTGTAGTTGTTAGTGGCTGAGCTGGTTTGCATCATATTATGATGTGTTTCTAATTTTGTGTTCCTTCTTCCATATATGTAAATGGCATGGACCAAATATTAAAAACACATTTCACAAACACCCGCCTGTTACATGATATGAAGAGTTTTCTGCTGCTTTCAAGGGCTGTAACTAATGACTATTTTCATTATCGATTAACTCACTGTTTATTTTCTAGACTATTTGACTGATGATTTTGTCCAAAAAATGTTTAAACTTTTGTTCAAACTTTTTAACAAGTGAGAGGATATCACCCCCCCAGGTTTGTGTCAATAAAAAGTGAACATTATTATCTCTGTAAAGATAGATTTTACGGCTGACCTCTTGTATTGGATTGCATCAGATTTTACCAGCGTCCTTAATAAAGTGGCCTCTCGGTGTATAAATGAGACATTATGTCATTAAAATAATTTCTTCCTGGTTGGGCCAAGCCCTTACCCAGCTGTTTGTGCTTTGTGTGTCAATCTGTTGAACAAAACTACAGAGCAGGTGAAAGACTTTGCCTGAGGCTTTGTCTCCTCTCAAACACACAGAGTGTTCATGATCCTGATTTTACTTCATAGCAGTATCAACACTGCTCAAGTTGGATTTGCCACTCACACCTGCGCTAACAACTTGGTAAGATCTGACACATCTGCTACAGACATGAAAAAATATATGGTAGATTCTCACATGCTTACTGAGCTAAATATATGTCCATAGCTATCTGGACTAACACTGAAACAATCTCAACAGCTGTGGTGACACGTCATTTCTATAACCCCTCCTCTAATTGTTCTCCTATGTTTCTGTGTAACTCCCTTCAGACTGCTCAGCCAACTGGAGTGTGATGTCTGGCCAGACCCGATCATATTACAGGCCTGTGAACGTGCAGCAACAGATGGTTTATCACAGGGGGGGACAAAGGAAGAGGAGGAGAATGAGCCGACCATGAGGCACAATTATGCTCTGAAAACTATATGTTGTGTGGGACCACTCTCAGGGTTTCTGCAGGTCCATCAAGTTAAATTAAAGACTTTTACAAACATTTAAATACCACAAAAAACATAATTTACTACCCGTTTCTTGATCACCAGAGTACGACAGACGTCAATAAAAACCAGGTGAAGCAGCCTAGAATTGTTGACCAATCATTCAACTATGGCTGCAACTGATGGTTATTTTCATTGTTGAGTTATGTGCATTTCTTTATTAGTTGATTAGCAGCAAAAAAAACTGGATGAATGAATGGATTTAATAACAAATACTTCATTTAAGGTCTGTACACGAATTTCACATGAGATCAGGGGTCTGGAAAAACAGTATTGGAGATTTTCCAGACAGCTTTTGCTAAAGCACATTAAAAAAAGCATCAGTGCTTGTAAACTTTTCAAGACCTGCAAATACCCTGAGCCTATGGTTATCCTGAGTTAAGTCCATGTGCTCTTAAATGCTCACAACATTATGAACCAAAGACTTCTTTCTTGGTTCATGTAAGAAATAACGTCTCGACAATCTATATAAAATAAATAGTATTTATTTCACCTCTTGCATGCGTCTTTTGGCCCTCTCCAGCGCATCTTCGTAGCCTTTCTGTCTCAGCTCACTCAGGCTCTCGTAGTACTCCTCCGTGTCGTCGCTCTCGGAGAAAAGCACCTGTGAGAGGATTTTCCAGCCGCAGGTGTCCAGGGCATGACCCAGGTACACCTGCAGCTGGTAGCACAGGGCCTCCGTCTCCCGCTGGGACACCCCGGGAGCACCGAAAAGCACCGTCCATACTCCGGACTGCTCCTCCGGGAAAGACGGTAAACACGGCTCTAGGTCCGAGTTGACGGCGCACAGCTGGAGGTGGGCTGCCCTCAGGTCTTGGAAGGAGTACAACCCGGCCCAGCTGAAGTCCTCACGGGCGCTGTTCTCACGGTCCCCTGGGTCTGAATCATCCGGAGACAGCTGGACCTCCACGGGGTCCAGAATCTCAATATCTATTACCTTGGGTGTCACAATATCCCAGGACCCTAACGCGTGGCTAACACACTCAAATGTCTGTGAACCCACGGCTTTTAAAGCCTTCTTATCCCCAACAACAGTCTTTGTTGTGGGCTTTCCTTTGGGGAAAGAGTGTGGTCGGACTTTACCCGCTTGGCAGACTTCATCTTTGCTCGTTGTGACTGGACTTTTTGTATGTTTTTCTGCCACGGAGGCACCGGGGGCAGGAGACGTGGTAGCGGCGGGGCAACAATCGAGGAGCGGGTCCAGAAAAGTGGCCCGTCTCTGCACGGTTCTGTTGTGGCAGGTTATGGCGAACTTCCCTTCGATGTCGTTCCAGGCCACGATGAAAGCAAATTTATGCCTCTCTTTTTCGTCAAAGATCCTGGGTCGAACGGACACCCACCCGGACTCCAAGTTATCCTCCATAGTGAATGACATCTCATCCAGCCAGTAAAAAAGACAAGAAGATTAACGTTAACCAGAAAAAATATCTTCTAATGTCGGGGCTAAAGGCTTCAGCTAGCGAGCTAACGTCGGGCTCCAGCTAGAAAAGTAAGTAAAATCCGCCGGAGAAAAGGCGAACAAACTAGCTAATATTAAGCGGTGAAACAAAGGATTTCCAGCTTTGTTTACCCGCTGCCAGCTGTGTGCGAACGGGCGACAGCGCAGCTAACGTCGTTATCCCTCCAGAGGGTCGGATTTGGGATCCAGACATTAAGAAGTTCACCGGACACCGCGGTGTAAACGCAGCGGGAAAGTCGACTTCATTTTGGGACAGATAATGTCGGTTGTCATGACACCTGCCCGCTTACCTTCCCAACGCCGGCGCTCGGTAACAACAGTATTAACGCGGACCGTGCTGTTCTTTGTCCGCTCGCAGACAATGCGGCCGCTCGGTGTCACGTGTGAGCTTCTGTTTACAAGCAGTCAAGGTGCGTGCGTGTTTGTCAAATCCGGGGAGGGATTTCACTGCTGCACCCTGCCCCCCCAGTCCCAGATGATACCTTCAAATCCATGATGAAAATAGTAAATATGCCGCTTCTGGTAAAATGTCGTTTAAACGTCATACAAGAAATGTTTATTATAATATTAAATTTGTGCTCGAAATCATTTTTTGGTGTAATTAGCAGGGTCGAGACCAGAGTAAGAAGGTAATAAATATCTCTAGAAAGTCACAGATAACATTTCGTGTTGAGAAGTCAGTCAAAGGACAGCTAGAAAACCACTACAGGGACACAATACGACCACAAAGAGACGCAATAAGAGCCGCAAAACTATCACAAAGAGATTAAAAAAGACCACACAGAGGTGCAAAATGACAACGAAGAGACACAAAACGAGCAAAAAGAGACGTGAAATGACCACAAAGAGACACGATATGACCACATAAACCTGCAAAAGGACAACAGAAGTGCAAAGTGATACATAATCACCAAAAAGAGATTCAAAATCACAACAAACTCACACAAATATACCACCCAGATATGCAAAACAACGACAACAAAGAGACGCAAAACAGCTTCAAAGAGAGGCAACCTACCACAAAGTGATGCAAAACGACTACAAATGTTTGTCGTTTTATGTCTCTTTCAGTCTGGGTGTTTTGCACATATTTGGGAGGATTTTTTACATGTTTGTTTCCAGTGGCCCACTGTCTGATAATCTGATGGCTGTAGGCTATTTGAAGTTGCAAATGCCAGCTATTTATTGACATTATTTCATATTAGAGTATTCAAGGTTGTTTACTTGTCATTCAACTATTACACCGAACAAACAATATAAAATTAGTAATGTGGTACATTTTGTTATTGCCAAGAACCAGGATTTTTACTTATTTTCCCTGTATGTCCCTATCTCTGAATCTGTGCCCCAGTCTGATTTCAGCGCCAAACTCTATCAGGGAATAAAGCATTGAAAAAAATGTTGCTCAACTGTTGTTCAGTTTAAGAAAATGTAGCAAATACCTCTGGGTTTAGGGAACATCGTCCATAAAAGAAAAAAGCAATGTCTTCAACCGGCGACTCATATTATATTAGATATGCTTTCAGCTAAAAAGAAAACGATCGCCACCTTTGTGCACATTTTCCCCAGGCGACATGAAGGCACCATAATAGGCCCTTTTACTTTAGGAGTCTATTAAACCAAACAACACAAACAGTAAATAAATCCACATTAATGAGTTATCTCTTTCGGTAATTTAATGCAGTTAATCAAATAATTTGTCAGTTTGCATCTGTTGTCGCTCTTTGTTTTCTATAAATAGATCTCTGGCTCTTGCAGACGTGCACGAGGAGCATAAACATCTGCACGTGGGCAAATCCATGACGCAAGCACGCACGGGACGTTCTGACGGCCTGATGCTGTATGGCAAACCGACTGAGACAAAAGACATTTAAATTATAAACAAAGGTTGAAGTGGCCGTTTAAACCCACAGTCTATGGTTTAAACTACCCAGTCGGTGCTAAAACCAGTACGCACCTGATAGCCGAGATTCAATTCTTACATTTTTTTATTGACATATTTTTAATGCCTGCCTTTATTTTTGAAGACAAATTCTGTCCTCCTGGGCGTTGGTGATGTCAGCCTCGCATATTTCTATGTTCTTCCATTCTACACAGATGATTCTTTTCAGCTAGCTCTTTGCTGGAGGGTTGTTTTTTGTTTGTTTGTTTGTTTGTTTTGCTCTTTGTGTGTTAGGGATCATTGTTATGTTGGAAAATTCATCTTCTGCAAAGCTTCCAGAAACTGGGACTCATCTTTTCATTCAGTATTTTGGTAGGTTACTCAAACTCGCATTCATAGTGCTATCTGCATATTTCCCCTTCACCTTCTGCACTCATGCAGCCCCATATCAGCACACTCCCACCTCAGTGTTTAATGCGCTGCAGTCAGCGCTGCGGAGTCACTGTGGTGGTTCTGGCCAGGACCACGCCAAACGTGCTGGACCTCATCTGATCCAAATAAATGTATTTTGGTTTCATCTAACCAGAGAATGTGCTGCCAACACCCATCAGGCCTCTTTTCACGTTCTTTGGCCAAGTTTTGTAGGCAATGGTTTTCTCTTTGGACTCTGTCTGTGGACTTCATGCACTGTCTGATCTATCCTTCTGACAAGTTTTTTTTTTTTCAAGTACTTATCTGTCTGTTTCTCAGTGCAGGTAAATAGTGAATTGTACGTAGTGTAATTTTTCGAGGACAGCCACTGTATCTTATGTTATTGGTAGTATGTTTCACATCATGCTCAGTTGTCTACTGATGCTTTTGCACCTTCTCCCATCTTTATGAAGTCTCACAATCTGGTTTATTACTTCTTTGGACAGTTCCTTAGCAGGTGGAGCCATATTGCATTAGATGCAACCCAGACTCTTTATTGGTGGGTCCTGACATGATATCCTGATAGGTATATCCTCTTCTCTTGTAGAAAAAATAGGTTTTGTGACCTTTGTGAGGTGATTTGCTGAAGTTAAATCAATCTGAATATTTAAAAAATGTTTCTGTCTTTGTTGAGTGCTGGATAATGTTGATGATATTATGGTTGTTCTATACATTCATGAATTTAGATCACTGGGACAAAGTGTATTTAAATTTTGTATCAGAAGATTTAAAAAAGGATAAGATCTCCTGAAATAGAGAGGCACTCAGTTTTGATGTTTGCAGAAAATATGAACAGAAATGTGTTTCCTGCCTTTTGGATCAGGGGCCTCTGGTGAGCGGTCTCATAAAAGTGTGTTGAAAGGAGACTTGGAAACATTTTAATTATAGTTCACAGGGTGAAGGTCATGTATTATATTTATAACAGAAGTCTGCCAGTGGTGTAATTCCACATCCTAATATTTCCACATCACTGTGTAGACACAAAACGTCAGCTGAAGAAACACGGGAAATCAAAATTCCCTTTGGACTTCCAGTAAAAAAGCACACACAGTCAAGTAAATCATGGCCCCAACAATTGTTCTCTGGAAAATAAAATAAAATAAGAGCATTAAGAATGCATGAGTAATAATCTGTTCCACTGTAAAATTTGGTTTTGATTCTCAGGTCATTAAGGCTTGAGACTCTACAGGTTTTCTCTCCAATCCAACACAACATCCGGTGACTTTAACACATCTGCAACCTCAAGAGCTTAATCAGCAAATCAGCTATATGATCATAAAAATCTACATACTCTTGAAAAAACCCCAGCATGGTATAAGATTCTTTTAATATAACTTTCATTATTACTCAGGTGTTTTGACCACTAGATGGCAACAGCAGTATTTGTGAAGTTTCAAGTTTGTCTAGCTCTCAGTATCTACATGGATAAATATTTTGAAAGTAAAGAAATCTAAGATATTTGATGGAATGAATCAATGTATAAGGACCACTTGTACCTGTTGACGTCTGTTGACGACCTGAATAACCAGGTAATCCAGATTATAATGTTGAAATGAAAGCATGTTGATATAATTACTATTTTAAATGAGAACTTGGAAGTTATTGAGAATTCATTTTGCTCAGTTGGTATAATTTTCAAATTTTAATTATTAATTATTAAAGAGTTACAAGTAAAAGTTTATATATTAAAATGGAACCAATTCAAATGTAGTTTGTGATACTGTCAGCAAAAAGATAAACTCCACTAAAAGAATCTGACTGTCCAATCAAAAATCCAATGGAGCCACAACATATGGAATTTATAATTTGACATAAAATAAGAATTTGTCATTTGAACACTTAAGCTTTAGAACACCTAACACAACAATGCAGGAACACAAAATAGAAGTGTGACATTTCTCAAGATAACTTCATCCAGGATTAAGAAATCAGTCCTTGAACTGCGTTCAATGAACCAGATTAGCTCGATCAGAATATACAGGATTATTTTAGCCTGATAACAGCATGGACTAGTTAAGCAATATTTAAAGAACAGGACTGACTGAGAATGTTACAATACCTACTTGCATCTGATAAAGTTGAAGCTTCATTACTTTTTAAGCCACCAGTCTTTAACTTTTAACTTGGAGATGATACATTTCATTTAATTTACATTTTATTTGCTGAGGATTTTGTTTTCTCTAAAATGACATCCCAGCCTGAGGGAAAAAAAAGAAGAGAAATCCCACTCACATGCTGTTTTATTCATTTGGAAATTTATTACTACACACAATTTGGTTCTGTAGTAGTAAGACAAGCACTTTCGGAGTGTTAAATGTGTCAGGAGCATTCACACCGGCTCCTTTGAGCTTTGTAGTCACAGTAATTTAACAAGGCTCACAGATGTGATCATCATACTGAAACAGGCACTCATTGTTGGCTAAGGTTGGAAAGCTAATTTGAAGTGAGTAACAATGGTCCTTAAAAAGACAGAAATAACTTCAGCATTTCGATCTTTATTTTGGTATGTAAACTTAAGGGAATGTGTGAGTATGCCTTCTCACACGCCACCCCTTGGCTTCTTCCTCCCAAATAGATGCCTCTGAGGGGAGCTCAGAGGCCTTTGTCGGCCCTGTCGAAGAGAGGCTTCAGCTGATCCTGTGAGGTGGCCTCCTTCTGCTGCATCAGATCGGCATGGCCTTTGGTGATGCCCCAGCCGTCAGGCATGGACATGGAGGGGCAGAAGGGACGGCCAGACGCAGGCTTCAACTTCTCCCAGTAGTCACGGCGTGCCCTATGGAGTGATACATTAACAAAAATTTAAACCAAACTGAAGGTATTTTGAAAGAAAAATGTGTAGGGGGAAAAGGAAAATCTCTACCTGGCTCTGACCCAAGGCTTCGTGTGCATGTCCAGACCACTACCCCAGGTGCCATGCTTCTCTGATCCAGCAGGCAGGAAACCCCTCTCAGGTGCCAGCTCCTCAGCCAGGGCACGGATGTGATAGGGTTCAAATCCACAGCAGCCTCCAATGTAACGGATGCCAGCATTATACGCTTCCCTGGCATATTTCTGCATGTCCCATCTGGTCAGAATCCTCGGCTCCAGACCTGTTAAACACACAATTGTAGATAGGCTTCTTCCATATCAACTCTTTACAAACAAAAATGTTGAGAAGCATCAGTTTTAAGCATGTATACATACTGAAAGGGAACTCTGGCAGGTCAATGAACCCCTGACGGTTACAGTCGGGAGTGTGGTAGGCCAGAGGCTGACTCATGTAGTGAGCCTTCAGTCCGGCCTTCTCCACTCCCTCCTTCATCATCTTCACAGTCTTCACACAGGTCTCCGGGTCAAAGTGGCAGTTGATGCCCACAATCTGAGCTCCTACCAAGAGGAAACATGAAAACCTGATCAGGGCTCAAAATGGCAGCTTTTAAATCTTTTCATCCATCCTGACGAGTATTACTGTCTGCCATACAACCACTGGATGGCACCAAAATCAGAGATTTACTGGGGAACTCCACTGATATACTCGCATTGATTTTGAGATAGAGGGTTTAATGAAAAGATGCTGAATTGAATTATGGGAAATACAGGATCCAGCATTTTTTGGATCTGAATTTTATCCACACAGAAGATCTCAGACTCTGTGGCTTTGAATTTGAAATCTTTGATAATCAGTTGCTTGCTTTTCCAAGATTTATGTAAGTGCAAATTACATCAGTTTTTACACAAACACACTGTCACTTTCCAGCATATTACGTACACCTAGCTAAAGCTAATGCAGTTTAATGATCTACAACAGCTCTGCAATGAATCGTACCTACATGGAGGTTGTAATGTTCAGTCTGTGTTTAAACTAGAGGCTTCGATTCAACTGTATGATAATTTGAGTCTGTGGTTTGTGGTGCTGTTGAACTGTATTTTTGGATTTATTGCAAAACTGTTGTATTAGACAACGGTTGCATTAGTTTTAGCTAGATATACCCAATACACAGGTGGAAACAGGTGTCTCAGCATTCAATTTTGCATTGTAAGGCATCTACCTCCTCTAGACTGAAAGGTCAGAACAATGTTTAATCAGGGTCACAAGACTATGGGAATCCTGAGGAGGCTATTTGACGGTCTGCAAGCTTAAACTGCAGCAGTCACATCTGCCAATGACAGGCTTGTCTCGAAGCTTTGTCTTCCCTAGCATTATTTTCCCTGCACACCTCCTACCATGATGTGATAGGCTGTATACCCACTGTGGAACAGGAATCACAAATATAGTAGATTTTGCTTGTCATACCGGCTTTGACAAGTCTGACAGCACAGTCTCCAGGGCTGACTCCATTCAGGTCTCCTTCAGGTCCAATACACAGAGTTGCAGCCACTGGCTTGCCTGTGGTCTTCAAAACCTGGACTGCCCACTCAGCCTCTTCCACATGCTCAAAGTACTGCAAGCAAGCAAAAAAGGCCATGTAAACATCAAAACAACTGAATTATTAATCCTGAAGCTGATATTTAATAAAATCATCATTGTTTGATGCAGCCCCATTTCCTGATACTGACATTTTAAAGCTGTTGTATAGTTTATAGTTTTTATTATATAAATGGTAAAATGACAATAATTCATTTTACCATTACCATTTTTGAAGTGATGAGACAGGCTAAGGCTAGCTGGTTAGCATGCTAACTTCAGTAGAAAAACAGTGATAGAAATAGAAGCAAAAAGGGATTTAACATGGGTTTTGCTCTCGGTGAGTAAAGGGATGAAGTTCAATGCTGAACTCAGGGTTTCTTTTAGACGCAAGTGAACAGCTGTTAATGATAAGTAGCGATAACAAAAAGTTACAAATAGCTCCTTTCAAATGTGTCTGATTTTGCAGGGTGCACTCCATGTTGTATGGTGCTTACAAACACTATGTTCTTCCCACCAATAGGAACAAGCATTTAAACACCTGATTGTACCTCAGTCACCTATGGGTTTGAGCTGAGCAAAGAAGTGTGAGTCTGCGGCTTTGGGGGGGAAAAAAAAAAACAAACAAAAAAAATAGATAGAAGATCAGTTTCACGCCATAGGGAGAAACATTGAATGAGTAGTTTTCTGTGGCTCTGGAGGGAGCTGTGAAAATAACCCTGATGATGGGAGACTTAAAATTTGCAACAATAAGCCTGACTTACAAATGGTGTGTTGAGTTTGAGAGACAAGAGTATACCAGACAGAGAGGGCCTAATAAAGAAACATTATTGGTTTTATTATGGGAAATGCAGGTCTTATTGTTTTTGAAACGTTACCCATACTAAGGTCACCATGTCTTCAAATGGAGTATTCTTATATTTCAATGTTGCTGCTTTCAGTGTCTGAATACTTCTTCCCCCGTTAACGTCAGCATGTCTTCCTTCAGATTTGTAAATGTACGTTCCCAGTTAGCCATGAAGCCTGAAGGTTTTGCAGGGACTTTTGCTCCCCGAGTTTACAGATTAGGCAGCGCTTCTCCCTGGGCTTGGTTCAATTATATCGGGGTACTTACGTCCGGGAACAAAACTCTGAAGTGCAACACCACAGATTTCAAGGAAAACTGTAACATGACTGCCTGCTGCCTTTCTCTGGAAGACGTGGACTGATATGCATCAACAGATATTTTTAGGTGCGTATTAGGTAACTCCCTCAGCCCAGAGGTGGGTATAAACACTGTTTCACCTCTGCTAAAGACACAAAGTCAGGATCTCTCAGATTCTGCTTCTTTAGTTTTGATCTTTTTTGAAAGAATCTGTCAGCTTTATGGAAGTGCAATAGTAAATTACTGGGCACCCTCTTGATTTTCAGATATTTAAATCTCATGTTTCACTTTAACAGCAACTTTGATATAGGTGAAAAAGAAAGAAAGATTTCATTACATACCTCTGCAATCAAGAAGTCAACATCTTTCTGGACAAAGACATCAATCTGTTTCTTAAAGATGGTCTTGACATCATCCTCGCTCTTGCAGCTCAGGTAAGAGGGGGTCTGAGAGACTCCTCCTGCCACCAGAGCATCACCCTCATTGGCCACCTCCCTGGCCAGGTCACAGGCTGCTTCATTTATTTGCTGCCCCTGCAGTTCAAAGAAGAAAAGACTCAATGTAAGTAGGTTCAAGTAGGTTCCTGCTTCCATGCTTTGCAGCAGGCGGCTGACTTTATGCCAACCCTGCTGTCAGGCTGCCATCCCCCCTCTTCATGTCTCAAGATGAAACATTTGAGCAGCTGCAGTCACTCAGATCAAAAACACTACTCACAGTGAAGCGCTGAGTGTGGCCTCTGTTCTCCAGTTTATCATCGCTTGCGTAGAAAGTGAATGTCTGCATGACATTGGAGCCTGCTCTCAGGAACTCCCTGTGCAGCTGCCGCACTGAAGAGAAAAGAGACGGGCTATTTGAATACTCACAAAACTGGATATCCAGGTTAGGAACCATCGAGAGTTCAGGGCAGGAAGGAGGAGGAACGGAGACTTACCGGCTTCAGGGTGCTCGGCGGCAGCTTCAGGTGTCCACGGTCCCGCTTTGACATAACCTCTCTTCTCAAGGGCGAAGACAAAACCCCCGTCCCCGACAACCACCTCTCCTGCATCCAGACGCTCCAAAATGCCCTGCGTGGAATTTCAAGCGTGCAACAAGCAAAGTCACGACACAGATATGCAAACAAGTTTGTTACATTTAACTATGGCAGTTGGCAGTATGTAAAACCACTTCCTATTGAAAAAAAAACTGCACATACGCAGCCCTGGGGCTTCAAAGCTTGAACCAAGCAAGAAGTGAAACTAAAATTCTTCATCCTGCGTCGTGCACTTTAATCTGAAACACCTTATTCTTCATCTCAGGGTGCGCACGTACCTTCTTTGCTCCAGCTGGTGCCATGATTATTGCAGCAGTGACCGGCCCACTCTCCTTAGCTACAGTGTTCCTTCTGAGTTTGGAAAGGGCTTTGTACAGACATCCATGCTGAATTTATAATCCTAGAGGGGTGCGGTGATCCTGATGTCACACTAAGAACCGCCTGCTTCTTACATATCTGCTCATCTTTTTTTTTCTCCCTTACCCCTCCTCCTCTGTCGCTGCAAGTTTGCACAAGACAACCCATTGTTGTTCATACTGGAGAGATGCAAGTCTCCTGCTCTGTTGGTAGTTTGGATATTGGGACATTTGGTTTGGTGTTTTTGGAAGGACTAAATCAAAATGATGAGGAAAAGTTTAAACGAGCACTTGACTCCTGCAGACAAAAGTTGTGAAAAGAAGTTATGGTGATGAGCATGTTGAAAGTGTTCTCAAAACTTGTCAGTGACAGTGCAGAAGATGTGGGGTTTGGCGTGATGTTTATTCATTGACGTCGAAATATGTTTTGCTTATTGTTTCCTCACCAGGATATGTTTGAGCTTCTCCTTGCAGAATGGTGTTTGTGCAGAGTCTGACAGTTAGAAGCTGCTTTCACACTCACCTGCTGAAGGAAGAAAGTTTCTCTGTACTCACCTGAAGTCTGAGTTTAGTTCTTATGAGCAGATTGGAAAACAATCCCAGTCCAGTTACAATTACAATCCTGGAAACTTGTAAGTGTTGGACTTTACAGTGAAGTAGGAAACATACTCAGATTTTTCATTGAGGGAGAAGGAGTAGATTAGAGGTAATTTAACTTTTTGGGGGAAAAAAACAAAAACACAAATTATTATGAAAAGCAGAGTATTTTAAAAATGTCTTAAATTGGAGGTAATGTTAGGGTTAGTCTGTCGTCTGTCAATGCTCTGCAACTTACTTCTCTCATCTGCTGTTGAAAGCAGATAACAGTGTGGGGTTTTCACTATAGTGCACTAGTCTGTGACTCCTTAAAATAAAGCTACTTGTGATTCGACCAACTGTTCAACCTGTTCAAAGAGAAACTTTTCCTTTAGGGCTCATTTATTTGTATAGTACATTTGAACAAAAAGGTAATTTAGGATGCTCTTCATAAAATTTAAGGCATCAAGACAAAATATAACCCTAACCCTAACAAAAAAATAGAGATATAAATAGAACAAAATAAAGAAGGAGATAAAAGATAAGATAGAATAAGACTGATATATGAGAGAGTAAAAGTTTAAAAAGTAATTTAAAGGCTGTGACAATAACAGAAAAGCTTTAAGACTTGACTTAAGAAAAGATGAAGTCCACAAACCAAGACCTCTCAGATTCTTGCGATGCCCCCGGGGGACCTTGACCTTGAGACTGGGAACCACAGCATTGGAGACACTTTGCTACGTGATCTGTTTCCCTTTCTTGACCTTACCCCTCACAACGTCTGCCCTGCCTTTACCTTACCTTGTCATTCCACACCTGACCACCAGTTGTCCTCACAGAGTTTCCCTTTTGCCACTCACCTGAACCTGAACCCTCAGTGCCCTCATCATTACAGTCCAGTTGCTGATAGCTTGTTCTTAGACTTCTCCCTCTGCCGAGCCCTTTTGAGACTGTTGCTTGTTTTGGTCTGACCACAAGTGTAACACTGTCTGTTGACTTAAATAAAGACTGTTAAACTTGAATGTGTCAGTCTGACTTCCTGCCTGACTCCTTGTAGTTATACCCTGCCTATATGTTTTTCCTGCCAGTCTTCTGCCTCATCTGAGTCTCATCGGCCACTTAGTCTCCTGTGTAAATCTAATTATATGGCCTGATGTCTCCATCTTTCAGTTACCAGTCTGTCTTTGCACCACCAGTTAGTCAAGTCTTCCAGTCGTACCTGTTTCTAGTTAAGCAGTCCTCAGGTATTGCTGCTTGTTCCTGACTTTCTGCCTGCTTTGTTTGCCACACTGCCTGACATCCTGAGTATAACCTCTGGCTTTTAAGTAAAGACTTTGACTTTGAACTCTTATCCGATCTCCTGTGTGATCCCTGCACTTCAGTGGCCTCCTGGGAGTGTTAACAACAGAATTCAATATTTGTTTATGTTTACCACAGGATCTGGGATAATCCAGTAATTTCGTTACATTTTGCTTGTCTGTTTGTTTCAGACATCATTCAGACATTGTGTTTCCAGCAGAAGAAGCCTAGAAATCATCAGAATCCAGAAAACAGTGAGGTGTAACAGGTGTAAAAAGTTCACTTAAAGACCCTGCACAGCCACACAGGTGTTTTATATTCTGGCCTATTTGACCTCTGCTCAGGTTTATGGTAGGTGTACACTGAGTTCTGGTTCACCTAGCTGAAACTAATGCACTCTAATGCAACCATCCTGCTATAAATCCTCCCTTCATGCAAGTTATAATGATCAGTTTGGGTTGAAATTGTTTCATTTTGGAGGCTGCAGTTTGTGGTGTTTTGCAGTGTGCAGTGTTTCTTATTTTGTCTGCCTCATTTATATCATTGAAGGTATGTTACATAACAGATATTTATAAACAACACACACACACACACACACACACACACATTAATATATATATATATTTATATATAATATTTATTTGTATAATTCCATACGTCACAAATGACATCCTCCAAACTGATCAAAAAAATTAAACCAACACCTCTCTGAAACAATTTCTGAACATTAGAATCAATACAATGGCAGTATTTGCTGCAGGACTGTTGTATTAGACTGCATTAATATCAGCATGATGTACCTGAAGAACTGTTAATTGAATGTATATGCTGGAAATTACACAAACACTGTGCTGATGAGAATGATCAAGGTGCAAACGGCTGAGCTGTCAATCAACAACAGTCTGTATGTACATGCCTACACAGTTTGAGATGAGGTCTAAACAAACTAAATAATTAAAATAATCTGTGTGGGTTAATATAGACCAGTACACTTTTGATGCATTTGAAGTAATTTATCCTTTTCTGCAACTGCATGTACAGAGAAAAAAATCTTCATCCTGTTGAATATTCATGACATACACCACATATTTAGTTATTATTCAATTGTTTATTTCAACAGGTAGTTTCTCTGAGATCATCATCCCTTATTCAAGAAAGACCTGAGTACAAGATTTACACATACAGTTTCTGCATGGACAGAATGAAGCACATAATGAAACAGTTTTAGTAGTAGCCTTATAGAATAGATAAGATGAAATACAATTCCTTCCCGTTGGGTAAAGACGACCATAACAGCTTTCATATAAGACGCAAAATGAAAATGACCAAAACTACGCTGAAAAGTAAAGAAATGCATCTTACAGAGACACTTGGACATTTCTCTCAGTCCAGATTACCATGGTGATAACACTCTCTGGTAATCCAGCCAAGGTTAACACAACAGGCAACCAGTGGTATGTTAGACTGAGACGGACAGCCAAAACACACAACATAGCCAGAAGAGAAACACTGAGGGGCTGGAGGACAAAACCACAAAACACTGCAAATGAAGAAAATGCATGCATGCAAAGAAGAAAACATCTCCATCAACTTGAAAACAAAAAAATAGAAAACACAACAAAGGAAATCCTGTTAAGTTGCATAGAATTCAATGAAAATCAGTTACAGAACAACAGAAGCTTCCAGGGGACAAGTGATGAACACATCTGGACACACTTATTACTGACTTGGTTTGTGACTCATTAAGTTACAACGATCCATCAGCATTGTTGGAAAATGAGCAAGTGATGTACATAGCTGATTACAATCTTACCAGTTCATATAATGGTACGAATATCTGAATCATGCAATCAGAATTTGAGGGGGAAAAAATCTCATCTCCAGTAGAATTGAAAGAACTGAAGACCTCCACAGAGTTTTTACCCTTTTAATTAACAAGTAAAACATGTTACTACGCTGGGAAGAATCTCTGCCAGTTAAATAAAAAATTAAATCTGATTTCTTGTGGGCTGAACAAAACTTCACACACTGGAGAAGAAACCACAGTCCAGGCCATAAAAATGCATGCGATGACAGAACACCTTTAACCTTTGGCTCTAAAGTCTTTGCTGAAGCCATCTGGTGGAGTTTGCACTGTCACAGCCCATATGCTGCTACATAAATGGTTATCATTTACAACACTGATTGACATTGCCATATGCAGCATTTGAGGACACAGCAACACAGAACAAACACAAAGACATGCTAAATCCTTACATGTCTGTGCCCAAGGGCTCAGTGTTTCATCAGATGTTTCATAAATTGTAGTTATGGTTTAAACATTATGATGTGGATTTTGCAGTAACACAAAATACAGCTGAGGAAGTTATTTTGACCTGATGATAGTGCTGGAGGAAGGCCTAGATAAAAGTTCTTACAAGTCATCCTCTGGGGAACATGAATGTCTGTAAGAAAGTTCATGGCTATTCATCCAGACATATTTCAGTCTGCACCAAAGTGGTGGACAGACTGACAGACCAACATTACGATCCCTGAAGGTGGCTAAAAACGTCTCACTGATCATGACCTGAAAATGAAACCATACACTTAGTTCTACAAACGTACTGTAGGCAGGTGAAGAGGCTTTGCATTGGGAAAATACTTAGAGCAAACAGTCCAGCATATTGTAGTTCCACCAGAGATACAGCAGCAGCCTGCAGTATAAACACCTCATATTACCGGGTAACTCTGAGTGCACCGTATTTGCTGAAATTTGTTTTATTCCCTTTAGGTCCAGACAATATTCACATCAATACATACATATTCAGTTTAGCTGTAGCTGAATAAAATTATGCCTCAATGAGAAATATCACTTGACAGAGTTTAAATAAAGATATTTACACTGTATCCATGATTTGTTTAATAAATACATTTCCCCCTACATTTCAGGGTTTATATAAACCAGCTCTCAGGTTAAATGTCCAGTTCAAACCTGTTGCAACTGTTCCAGGTTGGTTAGAGGTTGTGTTGCAATGAAAGGCTGAGAACCATGGATTGTTCAGACTGGATCGAACAGACACTTCCAGGTCAATTCTCCTGACTGCTGTTTG